>JAOXJM010000010.1:7243689-7254130 GCA_026413425.1 Tringa solitaria | reverse complement strand
CTGGGGGGGCTAATGGGGGGGAAGCTGTTTTTAAATTTTCATTTTTGCTTCGAGAGCTCAAAGATTAAATTTAATTATTTTTAAGCCACAAGTGTGACAATAAAACAAAAAAAAAAAGTCTTTTGATTTTGGAGAAATCCTATTGAGGATCTGAAGGGCTGTCATCAGTGCGGCATCAGTCTTCATTATCTGATTCTTTTTTCAATTGGCAGAGCTTTACAGAGAACACCGCTCTTTCAACAAAATGATAAAGGGGTATTTGAAATAAACAGAGAGAGTCCCCAGCCAGCGAATACCTTGGATTGCTGCGGACTGTGACTTAGTGCTAACTCCTGTGAACTCCGGGCTTTTTATCTTTTAATAAAAAAGCCATACAGATGGGATTTTTTTGCTCGGCTAAAACCTTTGTTAAAAAAAAAGTAAAAAAAAAAAAAGGCAAAAAAAAATCCCAAGCCCCAAGGAACAACAGACACTAAAAGTATAAAAGTTCTCTCTGAGCAAAGTCTCTCGCCTGTATTTATTCCAGACTATCCAAAAAAAAAAAAGGAAAAAAAAGGCATTTCCACGGCACCGATGGACAGTGGCCACCTCACCGTCACCGCCCCATCCACGGACCAAAAGTCACCCCCTGCTCACCCCAGCACCCCGCGGAGCTGCCGGCCCCCGCAGCACCTCCCCGCGACTAAAATGCACATATAAACCCAATTTTAACCAAACTGCTCCTTTCTGACATCCCTGCGGGCAGCCGGCTCCCTGTTGGGAAGCCGCTGTGCCCATCGGCCGCTGGCTCTGTATCGTTGGGGGCCCGAGAAGGTGCACGCACGAAACACCCATCGCTTTTCCAGCAGAAAAGGTTCAGCTCTCGAGTCTGCTGAAACAAGATGAAACGTTTTCAGACGGTTTTGAGGAAACCAGCTGATTCCCCAGCGTAAGGACAGAGCACGAAGGATCTCGCCAGCCTGGCTCCCCTGCCGCTCTAACCTTTTTACTACTGGGTAATGAGGAATGAGCTATAATTTAGACATTTTTTTATTTAATTCTTTTCTTTTTTTAAAACACAGATCCAATTGAGAAAGGAGGGGGACGAATCATTTTATAGTCTTGCATCATCTTTCCCTGCAGATGAGTCTCTAATGCACCCGCGCCATAAAACTCAGGAACTGTGCCCTCTGCGTGTTGTTGTGACAAATTTCAAATCAAGAGGGTGCTTGAATGGGATTTATTACAATTGGAAGACAAGAAATTGTAATCTTTACGAGCCAATGACACAGAGCCTTATAATAAGAGAATGAAGTATCATTTTAAATGTAAAGCAAATTAGATTACCGGGGTCAAACCCTTCTGCAGAGACATCGCGTCTTCAGAGCGCCGCTTGCATTTGACATCCTCTTTTCAGGTTCCGCATTAGCATTTAAGTGTTTTTTAAATATGTTTAATATTCTTATAGGAGAAAAGTGCCTGCAAAAGTCAAGACACGGGGACGGCGGGGAGGGGGGCGGTGGAAAGGAGCCATCACCAGAGGTGCCAGGAGGAAGCACGGCCCGTGCCACGGGAGACGGCTCCGGCGCTGCCGCCGGCACTTGGCTGCTCCCGGTCCAGCGCGCTCCAGACGGGCACCACAGCCAAGGATTTGGGGTTTTCTGATTGCTTGTTTGTCTACACACAAGCTGCCGGGGGAAAAAAGAAGCCCTTTTGATCCCATCAAAAGGCGTCTCTTCCCCACAAGATGCCTCGTGGGTGTTGCCGGCCCCACCTGAACACCCAAAAACCCAGCGTGGACCCCGGTGACGGGGCTCCAGAGCAGCAGATGATGATGATGATGATGATGATGCAGATGACAGTAACACTCTTTAACCTTGGGTTTTGGAAACATCCAGGAGATGCAAAGGCACCGTTTCTCAGAGCAGTAACCACAGTTTCCCTAAATCACCTTACGAGCTTCTCTTGGTGGGAACAGGGCCCGGAGCCTTGTAGAAGCTTCTGCTCCTCCTCTCCACAACGCAAAGCCTCTAAGGTAACTTCTAAGGAGACCAGCAAAGCCAGTAAGATCATCTGCTACCAGTAAAGGACCTTTTCCCCCTCTGGTCCCTTGCTTGTACGACCCTGGCTGGTTGTTCCCTGCAGCTCCTCCTCTGCTGGGGACACCTCAGCTGCAAGAGCCAGCACGTCCCCAACCTCAAAGTCAGGCCGAGAGGCTGAAAACGCTGTGGGTAAACACCTGAGCACACAACGCCAAGCTTTGGCTGCTCCTCTGATTTAAGAGTCTTCGCGTCTTAATCATCTGTCAACACGGCATGTATCCGAGCTCGGCACAGAGGAAAGGGCTCCCAGAAGGGATACAAACACCGCACATGAAAGGAAGAGTCTCACTTAGCCTAGAGGGAATTTCAAATTAGGTACAACATGACTTCAGCCTTCACTGTCAGGAGTGGTTAGATTTCCATTGACTTCTCTTGTGAGAGCGGGGCTCGCCTTTGAAGGCTCCACAAACATCCTCACCTTCAGCTCCCATCTCCCGGCCCCCGCTCCTTTTCCCCACTCATTTTTAGCACTTGAAAGCCACCACCGGGGAGCAGGACCCCAGCGGCAGCCGTCGCTGTGGAACAAGGGGTTTGCCACTCGCTCAGAGCTCCCCAGAACCAAGGGGTGACGGGGACTCGGGTACGTGCCCAGGGAAACGCCGTTCCCGCGCCAGGCTGGGAACGGAGGCAGCGTTTGCGCAGGGACAAAGAATAAGCAGGAAAAATCCCAACGCGCACCTTCAGCAGAGTGAAGTACAAAGAGCTCAGGAGAGCTCTAGCAAAAGGACCCAAAACTTATTTTCTTAAGCAGAGCGCTTTGCCCGGCCGGGGCAGAAACACCGCCCGGCTGGGGCTTTGGGAGGGCACACGGGGGTGGGCTGGTCTTCAAAAGGCGGGTGGGCTTTGGAAAAGACAAGAGGATTCTGTGCTCTCCAGTCTGCTGCTGGGATGCCAGGAGCAGCAGCTTTTACAGGCAGTTTCCATCCCAAAGCCGTCGCCCTCGCCGAGCGCCGGCTGGAAGGCTGAGAGCCAGAAACGCCCGGGGATGGGCGCTGCTCCTCAGCATCCCCAGAGCATCCTTCCTCCCCAGCTCCCGGCACACCCCCCCTGCATTCACGGCCTCCCCAGCAGGTACACACACACACACACACGTCTACACACACCCCCCCGTGTTTTAAACACGCATCTTCGCCCCGTAATTGCGGGGCTTTTGTGCGCTTGTCTCAACTTGCCGACAGCTACCGAGCAAAACATAATTCGTTAACTCTACTCGCGTATTAAAGAACAAAGCTGGAACTCCCATACAATTATATTTTATCTGAGAGCAAGGTGAAATCATTAGATATTAGTGAGGTGCAGTGGCATAAAAATGATGTGTTAGCGGGGGTTCATTACATTGTATTTTCAGAGCCAGGAAGATCAATGCGTTCATGCATCATGAATTAGTCTCATGCCTTCGTCTTCCCTGCTCTCCGGAAACCCAACATGATCTATCGCCAGCCATACATCATTGTTTCAGCATTGCACAGTAATGACAAAGCTACAGTTTCCACTTGTCGAGCTGACCAGCTGCATTTTTCTGCACAAGACGGAAAAAATCCAGAGGAGGAGGAGGAGGAGGGTCATCCCTGGGCCAGGCTTTGCAGTAAATTTCAGCCCTTCCAACCTCTCCCTTTTCTGGAGATCCATCACTTTTATCACCGGTGCCTTAACTTGCTCTCCTTGCTTATAGCCAAAGCTCAGAGGAGCCGAGGGAAATGGGAAGAATAAATCCATTAAGGGATTTTGCTGAGCGCCCTTCTGCCAGCGCAGGGCTCTGCCTCCTCGGCACGTCCCACCGACCGGGACCCGCTTGTGCCCGGAGGAAAGGGGTTCCCATCACTCGCCTTAACAGCAGAGATCCCTTTGTCCTCTCCCCGCCCAGGCAATAGGGAAATACCATTTTCCCAGACACCTGTGAGCATGAGCCTGCTAGAAGAGCCACCACCTCTGCTCTCAAATTATTGTCCCTCCTGGTACCCAGGGCGGGAGATGCTGCCTCCGCCGTCCCCCTGCAGCATCCTCTCACCACTGGGCAGGGAAAAACCGGGTTCTTCTCTCCTGACTCACCTAGTTACGAGCCTGAGTCTTCCCTTTCCCCTCTCAACCACCAGAGCATCTACCGCTGCGCGCTGCGATTAATTATGGGAGACAGCAATCAAGGAGGTGGCAGTTGCCAGGCTTCTCCCACCCACCGCGCTCCCGGAGCTCCCACCACGGCAGCGGCAGAGCGACCTGCGACTGTCACAGGCTCTTCCCACCCCCGGAGCACCTCGGAGATGCCACCGTCCCCCATTTCCCAGGCAGGGCAGGAGCTGGGGGTCCGTGTGTCCAGCCCCCCCCGGACACCAAGGCGATGCGACTCACTGCAGCTGGGTCTCCGTCACCCAAACTCCCCCTTCTCCTCAGCGTCCCACCCTTTCTCCCCTCAACTCTTCCCATTTTTTCCCCGTGCAGACTGTAACCTCCGACAAGGAGCAAGGGTTACAGCCGCGGGGTCTCCGGGCGCACGCAGGGCAGGGCTTTATTATTACGTGTTTTTTTGAAAAAGCATTGATCAGCAGCGTTGGAAACATGACAAGGTGCCAATAGTTCCCTTGTTAGGTGACAGCCGCCTGCGCGCAGGCAGGGCTCCCGCCGCCCTCGCTCCTCCCTGATGCTCACAAACCGCTGACAGTTGCCCGAGCTCTTTAGGGCAAATCCTTTCTCTCCCGGCCTCGGATGCGTGCGAGGCCACGATCCAGCCGTGCCGGGGGGGGGGAGGCCCCCACAGACTATATTTTGGGTTCGGGGGAGCCCAGGTTGGTGCCCCTGGGCTCTCGCACCCCGGTGCCCAGCGCTGCCCATCCATCGTATACCCGTTTGGATTTAAAAACAGTGTCCCCCTGACCCACGGGACGGCCCTGTGTCCCTGGAGGGGGGTCGGTACCCACCCCTCGCCATCAGGAGGGAGCTCTGGTCCCTCCCGTGCCCTCTGTGCCCTCCCCACGAGCCCAGCTCCGCCGCCAGCTTGCCCGAGCCGTGCCAGGCAGCGCCCTTGCCGTGGCTATTGACAGCGGCGAGCGGGGAGCCTTTCAGTGCCTCTTTGTTGGTTTTAGACAATGAGTGTTGCCAGAGCTATTTTCGCTTCCTCTCCCCCGCGTTCCCCCTCTCTCCAGCGCTGGAGCTTTTTTTTTTTTTTTCTTTTTTTTTAAAAATCAATGGGCTCAGAGAGCGTCGTACTCAAAGTGACCTTTCGAATACCAGCCGGAGCCGGGTCATCACAAATTGTGCTCTCCGCCCCCGCAGAACATGAAAGGCTTTTCATTTCTGTCTGCAGGGCCGGGGGAGAGCGCGGCTGTGTTTTGAGGACATCCACTTTGAGCCCGGGCCTGGCATTAACAATAAGCGGTGGCTTACTGCCCCGCCGCCGCCGCCGGCATTACCTGCCGCATCCCGGGGTTTTGGCCACCCTATTTTTCACCCTTGGAGCAGCAGCCTCGGGTGAAATCCCGCCGTCTGACAGCCGGGCTGCAGGTGGAGACCCAGAGAAACCCGAACGCTGAGCGCGGGCGTCTGTGCCGGGGGGGGTAAAGCTGCCCACGGAACCTGCCCGGCGGGAGAGACACGGCTTGGAAAGTCTAGAAACCTTTGCCGGGCCACAAGCAGGCAGGTATCCTGTGTACTGGGGGAACTAGAAACATCACCTTCTTGCCCTCCGGTGCGTAACTCTCACCCATCAGCACTAAATTCCCACGACGGGAACATCGCAGAGCATCGTCCCGTGAGTTACACAAACCCGATGGCATCCTGCACCCCGTGCCCCCAGTTCCCGGGTTGGAAGCCAAAGTCACTCTCCCAGACCAAACAGAAATTAGAACAGAAACCGTTTTCTTCCAGTGAAACCCAAGGGGTAGGATGAGCGCTCCGGAGCAGGAGCTGCTGGGCTGGGAGAGCCGGGAACGCGGGGCAGCACGGGATCATGGTGGATGGAGAGGATCCAGGAGGGGTGCGGGCACAGGGCTCGGGGTGTGTGCCCCCCAACAGCTCAGCACCCTCAGGGATGGGTTTTCCCCGGGGAAAACAAAGATTTGTGCATGAAGGCAGACGAACAGAGGTTTGCTGGGCAGGGTTGGTACAGCTGGAGGTGGTGAGCCGGAGCCACCGGCCGCTTCCAGCCCCAGCAGGAAAGAGAAGGAGCTGGTGCCGGGCTGGGCACGAGCAGGAGCATCTCCTCTCACACGCTCGGAGGGAAGCGGCAACAAATTGCTCCTGTTCCTTTCAACCTCTTCTCTGGCCTGCTCTGCCCTTCGGAAACGTAAAGGGGGAGTCAGCCCGACGCTGACAGCGCTTTAAAACCGCCCTCTGTTGAGGCATCACAGACAGCCCGTATTAAACAAATTCCACTACAAACACATCTTTACCAGAAACGGCCCGATACTGGCCTTCCCGGGATGCTTTCGTTAGCAAGAAACATTTCGAAGCGCTCTTTCCCCCCCGGCGCTGAGCTGGCTCTGGCTCCCCGAGGGGGAGGCTCCGGCAGCCCCCCTGCACCCCTCCATCGCCCTCCCCTCCCCACCACCCTCCTCCCGACCCCGGCACGGGGGGACGCGGGGCAGGACCGAACATCTGGAGAACATCAGCGCTGCCCCGTCAGGCTCTCACCAGGCACAAACCCTAATATTTTTATACTCTTGTTCTTCACGACTTCAAACGCAGGCTGGGCGCGAAACTGCTCTCAACGCCCCGCTCCTCCTCCAGGCTCTAAACGCTCTGTCAGGGCAGCTCATTAGCGCTCTAAAATTAGTCCACCGACCAGAAGAGAAACGCCAGCCGCGCAATGGAAAACACATAGTGCTATATCGACGCAGCGTGGAAAAAGCTGTTTGTTCTCCACAATGAGCATCCTGCTCTTCCAGTGGAAGAAATCCATCGGCCGCTCTGCCCAGAGTGATTTGTATATTTTTTTTTCCCCATTTTACTCAAAAGAGATGCTTAGTCCAGCATTTCTTCGCGAAATCAAGGATATTCTTGCTTTTCCATATGCAGAGCTTAAATGAGTAGCTTGCTAATTATTTGTTTGACCATTTAGCTTTATAATACCTGCAAACAGGTTTCAATTTTCTCAGATTTTCTCATTATGGGGAATTATTCAAAAAGACACTGTGTCGCTACAAAAAAATCAATGCCTTTGATCATATTTCCTTTGCGACTGTTCGATGTTTACAGTTTAAGCTGTATTAAATTACAATTGGCTTCAAAGGTCTGGGCTTTATCTGGGCTTATTTGCTTGGAGAATTGAGGAATCGGGCAGTTAAGCCCAAGACTTGTCGGGCTTGATACCAGCCGGCTACTGATAAAGAAAGCAAATATTTTAAAGATAGAGGAGAGGGGGGGGGAAGCTTTTTCTTGGCAAGATGGGCAAGTTGGGAGCAGGTGCCCAGAGCCGGGCACGGCAGCAGGGGAGGAGAGCTGGCGGGTGATGCCTCTCCCAGGGATGCTCTGGGAGCTGCTGGGGCAGGACCAGCATCCCAGGAGCTGGGTGAGCTCCATCGGGAACACGATTCCCAGGTCAAGGCGTTCCCACGCCGCACACCTTGCAACCCCTGCTCCTCACCTACAGCCTCCGGGCTGAGCAGAGGCCACCACTAGCCGTCACCTCCCTGCCTGCCCGGTAGCCCAGGGCATCCGAGGGGGACAGGCACAGAGGCCAGAACGCGAATCAAAAGGAGGGAGGGTGAGAAATCCTCAAGGTCAGGCTCTGAAGTAGCATCTCGCAGAAGATGCAAAGCCTGCTCTGGGCACGTTTTCCTCCTGCAAAGCCTCCGGGAACACAGGCTGCAGCACCAGCCACCCCAGCGCCCTATAAATATTTAGGGGAACGAAAAACCGGTCTCGGTGTTGGCAGGGACCCGGCTCTCGCTGCAGCTCGGCCATCATCCTCCCCTGCTGCCGGGCCGGGATCCCGGCCACCCCGCGGGTTTTAGATGAATGCCCGTGGCTCGCCTGCCTCCCTCGCAGCACCTCGCCTTCCAGCGTGAGTCACGGCGGGCCACCAGGCAAGGACCAACTTCTACCATGGTTTCTCAACGCCCCTCTTCAGCTCTTCTATGGGGTTTCGCTTCCTCCGCTGCACCCTGGGCTTTGCTCTCCCTTCAGAGACCCTTCTCTGCGCCGGCTTTGACTGAAGGCTGGAGGAAACAAATCCCTTTTTCTCAGGCATTGTGTTAAAAATACCTTCAGCTCGGCGAGGAGAAGCCGCCTGTTCCTCGCTGGCATCCTTCTCTTTCAGACCCTCGGCTGGTAGTTAAAAGGAACAAAAGGGTGAGCGTAAATTGAAGGGCCAGTGCTGCGAGTGCTGCTAAATATAAGTGCCCCGAGAGCCGCGTTTCCCCAGCCCAGGAGTTGTTTGCTGCTGGTTTCCTCCTCCCCCTGACAAAGGGTCCCTTTCACAAAACCTCCTAAAAAGTGGGCGCTCGGAGCCCATGGTCGGCGGGGCCGGGACGAGGAGCGCGATGCTCTTCTCTCCAAGCATCTATAAATAAAAAAAAGAGGCATTTTCCTGCCCGGGAAGGCTGCTGCTGGGGCGTAATGAGGCTTAACGCGGCCGGCCCCGCAGCCAGCGGACGAGAGCCGTCATTAGCAAACTCCAAACTTGAGGGATTTTAAGCGCTTTTGACGAGGCATTTTATTTCAGCGCAGGATGCATCCAGGAGATCTATTACGCCTGTCAGGCGAGGCCGGGGCTGCGCGGGGAGAGCTCAGTGATGCCCAGTGACACTCGCTGTAATCAGATTTCCACATTGTTTGAGCAGATACAGTTCCCGAGCTCCCCAGCTGTCCCGCCTCATAAGCAAACACATCTCCCAACGCCGCGGCTTTAACTTCATTCCCCGGGAGGGTACGGAGCCCGGTGTTAGCCCCAGAGAACCCAGGAGCCCCCCGGGGCCAAGCCCAACGTTTTAATGGAAAACGGGGTCGCCGGAGCAGCTCCCCCTCCCCAGCACATCATCCATCACCGATTCCAGCGGGGACGGCACAAGCCCTGGGTCGCAGCCTGGAGATGCTCTTCCCACAGCCAGGCACAAGGTGGGGGCTGAGCCCCTTCAGACAACACACCCCGCGGGGGGGGGATCCCACTTCCCAGCCACTTTCCTCAAGTCAGCAATTTATAGCCAGGCTAAAAGCCCCAAGTTGTTACCGAGCTTACTTTCATTCCTCTCTCCCAGACAAAGATCTCACTGGAAAATGGCGTTTCCTAAAGAGCCATTTATAGCCAACGTATAGCATCTCCAGAGGCAGGACCAGCTGCGGGTGGGACCCGGCCACCGAGGCACTGAGTGGGTGCCCACGGCTCATCCCAGCCACTAAATCCAGGACTCACCAGTGGCACCGGGTCCTGGGCGAGAGGCACCGCAGGAGCACGGCCCGGAACACACGCTATTTCCAGCCGGTGTCAGGGTGGGGGCGTCCATGAGGATGTACGAGTCGCTGGCAATACATCCCCGCCGCTGGTGCAATAAAGTACATAAGCCCTTATTTTTCTTAATTATTCCTGATATTTCACCTGTCATGCTGTCAGCTTCCTCTGAGAGCTACGATAAATAGTGCTCCTCGTCTCACATCCTTAGGGAAAGCTTGCTATTTATTCCTGTGATGGGCAAGACATCATGACTAATTAGGAAAAATGGTGGCCCACTGGCACCCCACGGCAGGAGAAGTCTCTCATCACTTTCTGCTCTCGGGGAGACCGGCGCTTTCTCTCCCTGGGTGCTCAGCAGCTGCCCCCGAGGCATTTGTGTGCCTGGGAGCGGGAGGGGATGGAGAAGGGCTTCCTCCGTCCCCCGAGAGCTCCGTGTCCCAAGGCTTAAATAAAGGAGACTGAAACGGTAGAATAAGTCAATTTTCCATCAGGTGAGTGGTCATAAGGGGGCAGACGCGTTGTCGGACACACTGCCCGAGAAATAAGTTGTATTAAAGAGTGGTGTCCCCCTTCTCCCCGTTCAGCCCCCCCCAGAGCCCAGGAAGATCAGTCTCGTAAATCCCAGCCCACAGCCCCTTCTCGGCCACGGGGGGGGGGATTCACTCCTCTTCCCCCGCTGCCCCACGCTCTCCCATCACAACACGGTCACTGAGGTTGGCGCTGGAGAGGACAACCCACGCGGGAACCGCAAATACTCCAGATTAAAAGTAGGCAAAATTAATTTAGAAGTTGCTATGGCCACGGAAGGGACCGAGGCTCGCTGCAGCTCTTAGATCCGCGGCGAAGCAGCCAAAGGCACCGCAGCCGCCCTTCTCTTCTCCCTCCCACCCCACCCCAGGCCTGGATTCACCCTCACGCTAATTGCTGTCGCACACAGGGGTGAACCCTCTCTGGAGGTGGAGGAACAAGGCTCGGGGGG
>JAOXJM010000010.1:7230588-7243589 GCA_026413425.1 Tringa solitaria | reverse complement strand
AACAGGGGGGGGGGGGGGGGGGGGCATCAGGGCGAGGGGGCTGGGGATCCGCACACCTCTGTCCCCCCAAGCACGGGGGCCGGCTGGGACGCGGGGAGGTGGTGGGGATGCGGGGAGGTGGTGGGGATGCCTCTTCCCACCAAGGCACAGCGAGGACCAGGCAGAGCTGGAAGCCTTTGTGTGGGGAAAACTAATGAGGACAAAACTCCTGTTGTCACTGTCACCTCAGCCAGCGCCGCCCGGGATTCTCGCAATCCCTTGCGCGCTGTCGCGTCGGGTTGAGAGTTATTTGTTTGCAAAATCTACCTCTGGGCGCCGACCCCTTCTAAAGAAGCTGTCAGGCTGAACCCAGGCAGGTAACGAAACGAAGCCGAGAGGCGGGGAGGGGGGAACCTCCTCGCAGACTGATGCAAAACGAGAAACCTCAGCCTCTCAGCCAGCAAATCTCAGAACTGGAAGCGTAAAACCACACGTAGGCACAGAGGGGGCTCAGCCACCCCCTCAGCTCGGGGCTCATCGCAGCAGAGGAGCCGGCCCGGAGCAGCATCCCAGTCCTCAACATCAGCCGGGGAGCACCAGACGCACCGGACTCACTGGGAGAGTGCCAGCCCCCATTACGGGGGCAAACTGGGGCAGAACAAGCCTCCTGTGGCAGTGACTCATTTCTCCAGGATTTCTCTCTGCTCACGTGCCAGGGCTGTCACAGCTTTACCCGCCTTCCCGCCCAGCCGGCTCTGGGATCTGGCCCTGGAGCGCTCTGACCTCACAGAGCTCCACAAGCAGCTTCTCCCCACGGCCCCAAAGCCGGGAGGGAGGGGAGATGGATGGGACAGCGCTGGAAGTCAGGAGAGCGAGCGGTGTAGCCACCTCATTTCATCACTGGCCCTGCCCTTCCAAAAGCAGTGGGACTGTGCTGCTGCTGCTCCTGCGTACAGGACAGTTCAAGTCACGCAGGAGCCCCCGTGACCAGCTATCACACACGCTGCTCCTGGGAATACGGGTTAAAAAGTGATATAACTCGCCTGCAGCTCCCCATTATGTTCCTGGAGATGAGCAGAGGAGGATGGATGGGGCTGCCACCCCAGCTTTGTCTGCTGGGACCGGGGTGAAGGGCTACGGGGGCCAGCAAAGCACTAGCCAAAGGCTGGGAAGGGAGGCTGAGAACCTGACTTTGGGTACTGTCCTTGTCCCTTTAGAACCCACAAGCTTTAGAGAGCAGCTCTGTTGGGTGGCAGCCGTGGCAAGCTTGGTCCATCCCTTACAGCCAGCGCCCCGGCTCTCCCCCGGAGCGACACAGGAGCCTCCTTCATCCCGGCCGGCAGCGAGCATCCTCTCCCGTCTTTCCCACACTGATTTTAGGCTCAGCACAGCTTCCCACATGTCGCCGATATTCCCCATTCATAAAACTCTGCACCTCAGCCACATCTCCCTAGAGACGCTGTTACAGCATCAAGCCCTGGCTGCCAAGGCTTTTCCAGAAACCGGGAAGCCTCCAAGAGCCGTGAGAAAATACGGAAATGATGTCTCTGGGAGCGCAGGCTGCAGGAGGAGGAAGGCGTCCTCGCTGGCTCTGCCATCTCAAAGCAAGCCAGGCCAGTGGCCACTCTTGAGGACCAGCTCACTAGTGTCCGTTCCCCAAAGTGGCCGTTTGTCATCGCCACACCAAGTGTCCGACCCGCACCCAGAGCATCCCGCACACAAAGCTCCTGGAACCCCGGGATGAAGGCAGCAGAAGGCAAGGAAGCAGTTTCTTCCTTAGGAAGGGGAGGAAAAAAGGGAGAAAAACGGGAAGGATCTGCCCATCCGGCCGCCACAGACATTTCTCCGCTCAGCAGAGGCTGCTGGAATTCCTGCTTGCAGATACTGTTTCTTACAGTAGCCTGGTAAATTAAATTAAAGCTATTTACTCTGTATTTACAGGCTTACAAATAAATCTCAAAGCATTTTACTGAAAGAAGCAGGGGGAGGGGAGAGGAAAAAAAAAGTAAAAGGCATTTTCTGGGCCAAATATAATAAACAAGGCCACAAACCTCCTCATGATTACTTATTAGCTAAGGGAAAAGGGAGCCGAGAGCTGGTACGCTTGGAATAACGCTACACAGAGCGAGGGAGAGCGGCGTTTCGGTCTCATTTGCAGGTAACAAGAAAGAAAAAAGCAGAATCTTCTTTTTTTATGTAAGGAAAGAGCTCTCCCGAGCCTGCATCTCCAGCCTGTATTTGCACTGCTCCCTTCATTTTAACTGAGTGCTATGGGTCAATGGGAACCCTTTCAAGTCCTAACTGCGCGATCTGCCCAGCCTATAATGGGAAGCCGGTGGGTTTTGTTTGATTTTTTTTTTTTTTTTTGGTGTTTAAGTGGCTGATTGAGTTCTCTTTGTTTTGTTTGGTGTGTGGTGCGCAACGTAGCCCGGTGCATTAGTCAGGAAAATCAATAGCTGCTTCGAAGGGGAACTGTAGAGGCGAAGGCAGGGAGCGAGCCGAAGGAGCGGGAAGGGAGGAGGAGAGCGGTGCGAGGTGGGGGCCTGGGGGGCAGAGACCCTCCGGCCGGGCACCGGCTGCCCTGCGTACAGCACGGCAGTGACAGAGCGATGCCCTGTCACGACGGGGATAGCATCTAGTGACACTGAAACCCAGATGGCACCACCGAGGCAAACAGACCCCGTCCCCTACGCCAAAACCCAGAGCTTTCGGAGTCAGGGGCAAACTTGGCACCTTCCAGGCACGAGTTTGGCACGCAAGCACGCGTTTTGCGTTGAGTTGAAAGCTTCAGGCTTTCTCCCGGGTCAGACCTGGAAGCCCCGCTCCAAGTCAAAAGCTGAGGTTTCTCCTCATTTACACTCTTTCCATACATACAGGAGGCAAAGGACGGGAGGTTTTAAGAGCTCGAGCGCCTCGGGACCGGCCACGCTGGCAGTGAGTGGTTCTTTCCAGACAGACACCGATGGTGGCCAGACGGGAGGCAGGAGCCTCTGCATCCCTTGGCTTCCATAGGCACTGCATCACCAGCCTCTGCTGCCCAGGGGGACAAGGACCCACAGACAACCCCCTTATAGCCAGGAAACCGGTGCACATACCCGGGGCATGAAGTAATGAACTTAGAGCCAGACATCTCAATGTATAGCCTGTAAATGATTAGCCCTGGCCTAATGAAGCTGGGGTTTGCTGGTGATGCATTAACCAACGACCCCACGGGCCTTCCTGACCCTGAAGAGCTCCTTAGCCCTGCATTGCCGGGTTTCCCAGGAAATCCGAGATGAAAAGCAACCCCTCAGAGACTTGTCCTGACGCGCAGGGAGGCAGGTGACCCCGCGCAAGCTGTAAGCATGCCTCAGGTGACAATAGAGCATTGTCCCCTCTTCCAGAGGTTCGCTGCAGCATCAGGACGGAGCCATGCCGGCGCTGGTCCCACCTCAAAGTCCTCCACCAAGCTCACCAGTGATGGGTCCAGCAGATCTAACCCTGGCCTAACCTAACCCTGTTCCTTTCTGGCTTGGTTCGAGCCAGAGGAGCCTGTTCTTGCTCTTTACATACATGGATGTATTGAACACCACGTTCAACACCCGCCTGGGTGTCCCATACAGGGCATAGGAGCACCATCCGTCCCATCTCCAGCAGCTTCCTCACCAGCAAGAACCCCCCAGACCTCTGCCACGTCCTCAGAACCATAGACCCATCTCCCCCCCTGGATTTTTGTTGTACAAGCCCAGAGCTAAAACAACGGATCCCCAGGTTTGTGTACCAGGCTGCTTACCCTGCCCTGCCTTCCTTTGAACTTCCCCTGCTCTGGAAAAAGAACCCAGACTAATCTATAAAAACACTTTGGATGCTGCGTTTGGCAGCCCTGGATTTCTGCTTTTTTCTTCTTGTCCTGCCCGACTGACACGGGTGCCCAAGAAGAGTTTACATTTGATACTGGGATGGTTAATAACGACGTGGCAGGCGCCGTGCGGTGCCTCGCTGCACGCCCAGGGAGACGGCGCCTCTTTCAACCTCCACCTCCTTTGTGGGGGAGCAGGGAGGCTTCTCCCGAGGGCTACGGGGGGCTCTCCTCTGCTGGGGGACGTTTGTTAACGAGGCTGGTGGCTGCAGTGAGGTACTGATCCCGTTTGGTGATAATTAGGCTCAAGTAGCTGGGTTTTCAGGCAACCGTGCATCCTCCCGGATCCTCCAGACCCTCCGGGTACGGATCTGGACCACGGAGCCAGAAAGAGGGACAGGCGTGGGCGATGCCAGGGATGAAGCTGTCACATCCTTGTGCTCTGGAAGCACCACAGCCAGCACCCTGGGAGAGGGAGATGGGGCAAAGAGGTGCCTCGTCCCCTCCCCAAGGCTACCACGGGGCTGGGAGAAGCTGGGAAGCAGAGGGAGCGACCGACGGCTCCCTGTCCTACGGCATTAGGTCTGTCAGTGAGAAAGACTTGGCACCCCCGGCTTCGCTGGATGAGCTCAGCACATTCAGTAGCACTAAAGAGCTTGTTAAGCAATCCCTGGGTTTTGTGCTGACTTCTCCTGCAGCTCTTCTGGATGGAGGCAGAGCTGGCTGCCGGCCTAAAAACCCGGCGTCACTCTTGGCTTGGTACTCCATCAGGCACCATCAGCTCCTCCGCCTGTCGCAGCGCCCGGCCGCGAGGCAGACGCCGGGGAGCAGAGGGTGGCACGGACCCTCGCAGCTCCCCCAGCCCGGCCCCGGCGAGGGCACGCTGCTCCGGCGCCTGCTAGCCACGCTGGCTACCGGCCGGGCATCGCCTCCCAGCCGCGGGGCTGAAACTCAGCCTCATTTATCCACTCCTGCAATGTGTGGTAAACAACGTGCTGCCAAAACAGGCAGTATTTACTACACCGTATATGTATTTACTACACCATACATGTATTTACAACACCATACATGTATTTACAACCCCGACACAGGCTGGTGGCTTATCCCTCTCACTGCAAGGACAGACAGAGACCCCAAACACCCGCATCCCGGGGCCAGAGGCAGAGACCCGTGCCCCCCACGGGCATTTCCAACGCAGAGGTCTTCAGCAGGAGCAGACGGAGAGAAGAAAGGAATTTTTCTGCCCGAGAGATGGCGTGGGGCTGGAAGCCCCCCCCCCAGATTTGCTCTTTCCCCCGGCGGGGATGCAGAACGCAGGGGCCCCGCTGCACGGGGTGGGGGAGCGAAGGGGCTGGTGGAGAGGTTGTAATCCAAGCTTAAGGACAAGCAGCTGGTGATTAAACAACAGATGGGAAGGAGGGAAAAGGGGACAGATTTCTTCCCCCTTCCCTGATTTGTTTTGGTGTCGGGGTTTTTTTTAATCTATTCCCCTTTCGGAGCCAGACTGCAGAAGAGAAGGGAAACCCCCCAAACGCACACTCAGAAGCAAAGGAAGGCTTTAATTTGCACAGATGTTAGGGAACGGAGCATTTCCAGCAAAGCGTTCTAGCCTGTGGGGAAAACATGTACTTAAAATAACACTCTGCCTGCCTCTTCCCCAAATCTCCGAGAAAGGCCAGAGATCCCCAAAAGTGTAAATTCTCCCAAGACGAGGCACGAATCCGTGCTAGCAAAGAGGGTTTGCCCTACGGAGCCCGGCTGTTTCAGCCCCAGCACCTCATCCTTCAAGATATTTTTAGCCTCCAAAAAGAGCACAGAAACCCCTTCCTCATCTCCAGATCCGCAGCAAGAACCAGCAATTTGGCAAGGGAAAAAAAAAGAAAAAAAGGCTGAAATTCTGGGAGAAGCAAAACGCCTTCAAAATGAGAGCCGGGAAGCACTCCTCTCCCCCCAGCCCTGCTCCAGACGACAAGAAAGGGGGAGAATAAAGTCAGCCACGGTTTTAGTTTGGGGGTTTCTCCCTTCCCAGCAAAAAGAGGCCTCCTGTGCAAATGAGCACTATAATAAAGTATGCAAGACAGGCTTCCCTTTGGAAATGGGAGATTAAAGTCGAGGGATCATAGGAACACATGCAGAAAGCGAGGCGGCTGCTTCTTCCCCAATTATTGTGCACTCTCTGCTCTATTTTGTTGACCTCGCACATTTCAATCAGGCTCCGGCACATTCTGCCTTCACCTGCTCCGAATCAAAACCTGGAGGGCTCAGATCTCCCTGCAAAGGAACCCTTTGATAAGCTTGTTAGGGATGCCAGGCGGCGCGGGGCTGGCGGGGAGCTGCTGTACCACGCCATTGCGAATTTATGTCGTCACCCGAGAAAGTTGCGGGATTTACAAGGGAAGGGGAGGGAAGGGAGCCCAGACCCTGCCTCATTTACTGCAGCAACAGAAGCCCAAGGAGGAGCGGGCCCCCCCTCCCCGGCCTCGGGGCCAACGGGAAGAGCTGACAAAAAAAAAAAAACCAAACAAAATAAAACCAAAAAGACAAATAAATCCAAACGTGGAGAAAGTGGGGCACCCCACGGAGGGCTAGAGCCAGAAACACATGGCACTGCGACCGCCTTGGGGCTGTCAGGCAGCCCAGGGTCTCTGCTGCTGCTCGTAGGGGCTGGGGGGGCAAGGAGGGGGCTGGCACCCCCAGCCCTGGGCCGGGTAACATTCCCTCTGCCATCAGCCACCCCTCTCCCCGCTTTGCAATAAAACACCGAATAGTCGTGCGTTTTGCCAAGTTGCCTCCCAGAAAAGCGCTACTGGAGGCGAATCAGCATCCTGCAGGTTGTGTGAGGCTTTTTTGCTAGGCTGCTGAAGCTGCTGGCAGCTCCTCTGTCCCATTGAGCCAGGCCCCGAGAGCCGGCTCTCCAAGCAAAACGGGGTCTGACACCCTCCCAAAGCTCCTCCACCCCACAGAGGGTCCCTTAACCCCCTGGCTCCATCCAGCAGCACTTTTTCCTCTCTCTGACTTGAGGTGGACTCTCCTCGAGACCCTCCTGCTTGGAAGCGCCATGGAAAGCAAACACGAGCCCCTTCAGGAGGGAGAAAAACTGCCCTGACACCAACCCCACGAGTGTTTCCCAACCCCACGAGTGTTTCCCAAGCATCAGGCTCTTGGAAAAGGGCATGATAAGGTTCCTGCAGCGGGGCTGGGGGGTCCCGTCCCTCTGCCCAGCTCCATGGGCAGCAGCTGCTTTCTCCTGCTGCTTTCCAGTCCTGGGCAAAAGCCTTCCCAGCATTTCAAGCTGTTGCCCCACGCCTTTGCCCCAGGCGTCTCTGAACACCACCCGTGTCCAACAGCGGGGTATTTAAATAATGTGACGGACACTTAACTCTCGCCATTTACTGCTTTGCCCTCCCGGGGACATCGCTGTGTGCGGAGCTGGGGCTGGGTGGGCTTGAGGGACCCTGAGAGCCATTCTCCCCCGTTTTCCTCTCAAAGGCAGCGACTCAGACAAGCAGGTTTATACACACAAAACAGCTCCCTGCACCCGTCCCTGGCTGCGTGGTGCCTGCAGCGTGTCCCCCCCCGGCTCCCCACAGAGGGGTCTGTGTCCCGAGCATCCCCTGCCCCACGCCGCTCGCTATCCCTCTGCTCCCCGGGATAGAGTTTATCTTCACGATGAAAGACAGAGCTGGATTTTGTGTTTTTCCAGGAGCGTGGATGCCGGCTGGCAGACTCTCTCGGCAGCGGGAGGAGGTTCAGACCCCGGGGCGCTGGGGGGGATCACCCCACGCACGCAGACTCCCGGCACTAATTGGAAGCAGGCGCTGCCGCAGCTCGGCGGGGGCACCCGGAATGTTTTCCTTCTCCCCCGGGGTCCTTTCATGGAGCTCCAGAACCAGAGGCTGGAAGAATTTAGTAGAGTTCACGACCTCCACAGCCCGGCCAACCCGGCAGCCCAGGCATTCTTGTGCACTGACTCACTTCTTACCTGACGGGGCTCGCACCTCCCAACCCTTTGTTCAAAGAGCTGCAGAATTCTGGATTTAGCTGAAAAGCAGAGTCCCCGGTGGGAGCAGCCAGCGAGCCCTGGGCTCGTTTGGAGCAGCTCGCTCTGATAATTAACTCAAGCATGGCATCCACGCCAGGATGCTCCGGACGTAACTCGCCCCCAACACCCTCAACTTCATTTCTGTGGCCAGTCCTCCTGCCAAATCCCACCCCGAGACCCTCTGCAGCCATCGCCACCCTGCCCCTTGCTAAGCCCAGTGCCAGCCCCCCTGTCCCACAGCCCTGGGTGACACCCAGGGTAAGAACAGCACCCAAGGGCACGGCGGTGACGGCCGGGGGCAGCACCAGGTTTATTTTCTGCGGCGGGAGAGGAGCAGGGGGGTGCTGGAGCCTGGCAGCATCCCCCACCCCCCCCCCAGGTTGGGGTGCTCTGACCCGCTGCGCCAGAGAGGCTGCAGTGCCCTGCAATATGGAGCCCCCTCCCCAAACACAAATATTTAGCTACAGGGGGGCCGTTTTCCAAGCCTGGCTCTTCCTCTCCAGCGGCGGAGAGGGGGGAGTCGGGGGGTGCCGGGGTGGGAGCCCGGGACCAGCCATCCCCGCAGCAGCCCCCAGCGCCGGGGGGGGGGCAAACAAAGCGAGAGGTTGTTCTGCTTCTCAGCCTCCGAGGCCAGATGGAGCCGAGGCGTGATTGCATTATTTCTACTGTACTGCAGCAGAACTCAACAGAAAGCTGTAATAAACTACTCGCGGCGCGTCCCCCGGCACAGAGCAGGGGGAAAAAAAACAAAAGAAAAAAGAAAAAAAAACAAAACCAACCCAAAAACCCTGGGCAGAAGCACGCTGAAGGAAGGCGTGCTGCTGGTGAGCAGGGCTCCCAATCACACCTTGCCACAAGGCTGGATGATGAAATTCCTATCTGCTTTCTCCTCTCCGCTCCCTCCCCTTTCGGGGTGATTAGATTTGTGTCTGGCCGGTTCTAGAGTGTGGCGGGGTTTAGTGTGGGCCAGCACTGAGAGAGCTATAAATAGAGAAGAAAACAAAGTGAATTTGTGCGGGATCCTGGTGAACAGGGCCCACCGGCGTGCCCAGATACCACCAACAAACAGCATGGATGCTCTTCTTACCTCTCCCCCAGCGCCCCAGGAGGGTGTCAGTGCTGGGTGACAGCTTATGTCTTATGTAGCCTTAGGAAAAAAGCAGGAGAATCAGGGACTCCCTCTAGTTCCCTGCTGTACACTGCTATAACCTATAGGACCCAGGTAGAGATGGTTAACTCAGCTCATCTTCAGCTCTGGCCCCTGCTGAAGGGGCAGTATCATCTCTGGGGGCAATGAAAATCCCCAGACAGGTACAGAGACAGCGGCAATTGTTTCTAACTTCGGCAGAACTTTGCTCCAGCCACAAACACACTTGCCAAAGGCCAGAATAACCCTTAAACTCGCAGATGGCCCGGTGTGAAACGGCTTTAAGCTCAGCTTTCCCGGTTCTCTCCACCCAAAAAACCCCATTCAGATGAAGAGAAAAGGCATTGCCAAAGGCAGTCAGAGGAAGGGATGCTTCACTAAGCGGGATGCAGGAGCCAGCTGACTGTTCCAAGTCCTCCTCCGAGAAAGCAAGCTGCTTGCAAACAGATTTGCAAGTAGTGAGAGGGGGGAAAGCAAGAAATCTGTCAAGTTACTCATTCAGGAGACATTCAAACCAGCCAAGCTACAAACCTCTCTACGCTCTGCAGCAATCTCCTAGCGTTTCATCTGAGGCTGGATGCAGGAGGACCACCAGGACCCCCCGAGGGAGCGGCGACGCGAGGGGTATGGGACAAAGCGGGGCTGGAAACGGGAAAAATGGGTCCTCCTGTCCCCTGTGCCCTCGGGAAACCTACTCCAGCCCGTCCCGGTGAACACCCTCAGATCTCTGGCAGCGCTTTCAAAGTCCTTGGTCAACCTCGGGAACGCCTGAGCGCAGCAATCACACCAGATGCAATCTCCCACCGGCTGCATTGCCCTCCCGGCCCAAGGATGGAAGTTTATTAGGCTGTGGCCCACATCAGAGTTATTGTGCTGTGTTAAATTTATTGGTACTATCTCACCTCATTAAATGCTTAAATAGACCTGACAAGACAGAAAAATGGGACTTTTAAAAAAAAAAGGAGAAGGAAACCGGCGTTCGCAGGCTTGGAGTCACCTCTAACGCGCCAGCCCGCACTTGGGGAAAGGAGAGGGTAAAGCAGGGAGCACGGGGGGTTGCACAGCACGGGGAGACTTCCCGGAGACCCCCATCCCAGGGGGAAAAGGCTCCTCCATCGCTCCCTAAAGCCCCGCTTGCCAGAGAGGCTCCCAGCACCCCTCCCCTGGCAGCTGCCGAGCGGCTACTCGAGACCTTGGGGGGAAGATTATTTAAAGACACCATTTGTTCTCTACTCTTAACCTTCACTGCAACCACCCATCCCTTTCACACCGGTGTCTCTCCCCGGCCGTGCCCGCTGGGGATGCGAATGCCGGGAGCGCCCGGTGGTGGCCGTGGGCCAGGGCCAGCGGCAGGAAAAGAGCCAGAGCCGCATGGCTCCGCATCCCCCGCTCCAAGCGGACACCAACACCACACTTAATTTTGATTTAGTGGGACAGCTCCGGTGTAATGGCTGCGGGAGACCATTACCCTGTGACAAGGATCTGTTCCACTGTTATTGCTTCATTAATTAAGTACCAATTGGCTATTAATTGCGGGAGGTATTTATTACGGGAGAGAACCAGTTACCAAGTAGTTAAAGGTCACTAAGGGGTTTAGCCCACCGGTTGGTATTTACACACCCCCTCCCCGTGGTGTTCAGAGAAGTATCCTCTCAAATCATCGTGTCCCCACAGAGGTGGCAGCATCTTGGTGCCAGGGTCCCACCCGCATCCTGCATCCAGAGCAAAGGGGGTGCGAGGGGCCAGGCACCGACCAGCCCCTCTTTCACCCTCAGAGGGTTACAGAGACGGAGGGAAAACTGCCCAACAATGGGAAAAATGAACCTCGACCCCCAGTCGGGAGGTGGGACTGGGCTCTGATCCCAAACACGGAGTCAGGGCGGGAATTCCGGCATCCCGCTAAGGGCTCCCGGTGCTGCCGGCCCCCCGGGATGGAGCGGGAGAGGCAGATGAAGTGCTTTGCCCTCCTCGCACAGAGCCTGGGGCTGGGGGGAGCCGTGAAGGCAGAGCTGTGCGTCCCCAGGCGGTGCTCAGCCCCCACCGAGTCTCTCCAGGAAAAGATGCGCCTGAAATCTTCGGAGTGAATTGTCACAGAAGTGTTTTTATCTGCCCTCGGAGACCCATCGCTCACTCCCGCAGCCCTCTCCCGTCCCCTTCCCCGCTCCAGCCGCACACGCACATGGCAAACGCCGCACTTATCTCCAGTGGGACGCCTCCAGTGAGCACAGACATCACTGCCACGGCCCAAACACCTCCCAGTTTAAGTGACAAACCATGCAAATTCCCGCTAAGTGATATTAGGTCGCATTTTGCGCTCTTGAGGTTGCTCTCTGCCTTTAAAACGTTCTTTAAAGCGACTCCAGGGTAACGCGTTTGGAACCTGAAAGGAGCTTCAGTCAGGAACGGGCTGCTTTTCCCGCAGAAGAGCTCAACTCCTACAATGACTGGGAGATTATCTGAAGAGACCTTCGCTCTCATTTAACAAATTAAATGACTAGATTTTCAGGAGTTCAGCATCTGAAGTACTACGCTGGTTTTGAAAAATCTGGCTGTAAATGTCATCACGCTGGGCCCTTTAGAAAAACCTGACTGCAGTAATGGCTGGGAACTTTTGAAACCCAAATCCGGCGCGCTGTTGAAGCGCTGACCCTCAATCGATCCTTTTCAGGAGCAGACACCCACCTTTGGATGGGAAATTTACTCTCTACCTTCGTTTCTATTTAAAGCGAGAGCGTTATGAAAGGGGGGAAATAATCAAAGGGCTGAGCATCCCTTCCCCCTCCGTGTCTCATCCCACAGCACCTGACCAGCTCCCAGCTCCCGCATCCGCCTTCTCCTTCCCGGAGCACCCCCGGGCAGCTCTCACCCCACGACAGCTCCGGGGATGCTGCTCCAAGGCTGTTCTACTCGGTTTATTACCACCATCACGGTCCCCGTGTAAATTCAACACACGGAAACAGGAGGTGCCCTGTCCTTCGGTGAAGCCAAAGCGACGCCGAGCGCTCCCTGGTCCCCAGGACCGGGTTAAATAACCTTCCTGCGGTTTATTTCCCCCCCCTTTCCCGAGGAAGGCGGAGGTAAGCCTGCAGGGGAAAAATCAGACACCTTGATGTAGCTCATCTCTGGCTCCGCGTCTACCCCAGGAGTCCTGTCTGCTCAGCCAACTGGCAAGAACAAGCCATTAGGGCCATCAGCGCCGCAGAGGCAGCCGAGCCGCCGCGGGGAGAGCCGGAGCCTCCTCGCATCCTATGGAACACAGGGATCACAGGGATTAGCCCCACACCGGCCCGGTCCCATTCAGGAACTGGTATTGCACGCAGCGGAGAGAGAGGCCAGAAGGGGAAATCATCAAATGGCAGGAGAAAAGCAGAAGGGAGCAGCCCGGCTGCGGTTTCGGCTTGAGCGTGCAGCCTTGCTCCGGGTTTGGGCTTCTGCTGCCGAGGCCGTCAGGACTTTGGGGCAGGGACAGACGTCCCTTTGCCCACACAGGGGGCACAGCATCTCCCCTCTGCCCTGCCTGGCCCTGGGAGGCGGGGGGGGGACACCTGCTGGTCCAGGGAGGTGGCCAAAGCAGTAGCCACCCTGCAAGCCCAGCTCCTTTGTTTCCCTCCAGCTGCCCGACTTCCCCTTCCAGCAGCCCCAGACTGCTCACTTCTGCTTCTCCCAGTTTGCTATTATTATCCCCCCGTGGTTCGCCGATGCCCCGCACGCCTTTAGCCCAGGGAGCAGCTGGGGAGAGGGGAGGCAGCGAAAACGCTGGCAGCGAGGAGAGGAGCATCCACACATCTGCTCCCACTGACCCCCCGCCTCGTGCGGGGCCAGTTCTTTCCCCCCCCCACCCCCAGCACTTCCCCCGCCTTTCTTGCAAAACCGGTGAAGAATCACAGTAAAAAAACTCCACCATGGATTCTCAGCATCGCTCCTGCTGCGGCAGCTCCAGAACATGCCCTGGGTGTGGGGGTGGAGGATGCCACAAGGCTCCGGGTCCATCCTGT
>JAOXJM010000010.1:7210797-7230346 GCA_026413425.1 Tringa solitaria | reverse complement strand
CCTTAAACCCGGGAATTTAATATGCAGAGAGCGAATTCTTTAAAAAGTGCCCTAAAAAGCAGCCGCATGCTGCAGGAAAAAGGGGAGCCTCGCGTATCGAACAATAATAGCGAGATATTATCAATGTAGGGCTGTGATTGTGCCATATAAAAAATAAAATACACACTGGTTAATCAAAGCACTACAGACACTTTTAAGTAATCCCAACTCTGGCTTTGCATAACTCCATACACTGCCAGCAGCGCTCCTGTCGACCACAAGAGACCATCATATACATCAAAAATTCTCCTTTAAATTTATTTTCTGTAAAGATTGGTCTTTTGAACTGCAGTGGTGGAAGCTTAAGGGTACAAAAATCTGCCTTTTTTGTCTCTCCCTCTCGCAGAGGATGCTGATCTGTGGGGAAAGTGCTGCCACAAGCTTCTGTGCCTTGTCAAGATACCCGTCCTTTTCATGGATCGCTTCTCTTATCAGCCACTTGATTAAGACATTAAAAGGAAGAAGGTGAAGGAAGGTTGTGCAGCAGGGAAGAGGCAGCGCCAGGCTTCCTCCTCCTTCAAGGGCTACATAACAACTGCCTGCTCCTTCCAGGAGCCGGCCTCATCCAGGAGCCTGAGCCCCACGCTCCGACCTGGAGGGTCCCCAAAGGCTGGGGGGATGCTCCAAGGGATGCTCCGGGACAGATCCCAGCCCCACACAGGGAACGGTGGTACCCTCGGGAATTTCCCAGCCCGGCAGAATTAACTGCTGGGATAATAAAACGGTCCCGGTGCATTAGGATGTGAAAAGGGGCTTTTATGGTTTTATCGGCCAAAAAAGCCAAAAATAGTTCTGGCCTTAAGGCAACAGCGTGTCTGGCTGGAAGCCCTGGGGGTTGGAGGGCTTCACGCTCAGATGTGGGAACTCTCTCGGAGATAAAAGGGGGACACCACTGCCTCGACTTCCCTGAAACCCAGCTTTAGACGCAGCGCTCTTTACATTGTCAAAGAACTTCATAAAAGTTAAATTAAATACTTACACTTCCCCTGTGAGACATCAAAGCCACACTTATTGTACAAGCGGGGAAACCAGAGAGGGAGGCAGAGCCAAGACCAGAATCAGAGGTGTGTTTAAGAACATGCACCAACACATGCCCATTGTAAACATCTAGGACAGATGAGCCTTTAATGTGCTCTACAAAGCCTTAAGCACACTGAAAACCTGCTCAGTCCCGGGGTGTGTTACCAAAGGCATTCTCAAAAAAAAAAAAAATATATAAAAATCTGTTTCAACTTTTTTTTCTGTGCAGAGCATGTTTAGTCTGGACAAAGAGATGAAGCGATTTTCTTCGGCAGGCAAAGGAGAGATGGCGGCGGCGTCAGGCCTCCCGCCGCCTCCAACCCGCCCCAGCCCCAGAGAGAAAAGCGAATCCAGCCAGGAACGCGGCAGCAGCTTTCCCAGGGGAGGTCCCTGCGGAAAAATCAACACCCAGCCCCAAACCAGGCTTCGGAGGCCAAGGTGCAGGAGGGCGATGAGGCAATGCCCGCCGGCGGCGCCCGGAGCGAACGCCCACGGTCCAGCCCTGAGTCAGAGCCCGGGAGATAAAGCCGGCGACGCTCCCTTGTTTTCCAGCTCCCGCTGGAAGAGCCGGGAGGAGATTCAGAAGTGGGTTTGGTTTATTAAAATCCCAGCTCCAACTCCCAGTAGGGGATCCAGACTCCCCAGTGTAACAAGTGCATTAAAGTGGGGGGGGAGAAAGCACATCCCACCAAATGTATTTACCGCCTTTAATAATTCATCCTTGCGTCCCTCGGAAAGCAAAAGCCTTTCCGACTGCACGGATTCAGCTAATGTCTTCATAAAAGGTTCTCAACCAGCCTCCTCTCCACATCAACGGCACCAAAGGAAAACTAATAGCTCCAGCTGGCACTCGTTGAAAAGTCACTTAATATTTCACAATGCAGGGAGCTTGGTTTAATGGGACACGTTGTTTTTCCCTAAGCAGTTGGAAAACCCCTTGACACCATATTAATAATGTCAAGTTTTATTGGCGCTCTGATTTGAAATGATATTAAACTTTTCAGACTGTCTCGGCTGAAGTAGGAAGCTGTTAAGACGTGGACAGTTTGGATAACTGGAAAAATAATAGGTCTTGTCAGCCGCTTCTTCCAGACTGCAGGGGGAGGATGAGAAAATCAGGAATCGGGCGTTTACCCTCTGTGAGAGATGGGAAATGGGATTGCTCAGTACGAACGCTGGCTCGGCGAGGAGGATGCCATGCCCAACCTCCGGCCAAGGCAGCCCAAGTCAGTTCTGTAGCGGCTGCAACGCAGGCACAGCCAGATATTGGAGAAAACTCCTTTGGTTTTGAGCTCTACAACCGATACAGAAGCAGCCGAGGAGCGAGTGATGAGGCGCAGAGGGAGCTTGACAAGAGCTGCAGCCCACCCAGCACGGGCTTCTCCTTCCTGCCTCATTCCACTGCCGCTGGAATGCCCTTTCCAACGCCTTCTGTGCCTGCAACTCGCTTATTCGGTCTCCTTCCCGAACACACACTTAGGCTGAATCACCTTCTGCAGTAAGTAGCCGCACGTGAGAAGGAAATAAGGCAGCTCAACGCATGATAAACCGCAGACCCGCGTATTATTTTCCGCATCCACCTTTCCAGCTTGCCTGCTGTCAAACGAGTCTTCATTACCAGTTCATTCTGGACCAGTGGCTTAAAGAAATCCTGCTTTGACAGCCCAGCGCTGCTCAATGCACCTGAAGGATGGTATTTTAAATTGCACCTTTTGTTTTGCATGACACGAAATGGTGATATTGCGACTGGGTTTATGGGGAGGCTGGAGCGGCCCCTCCCCAGGTCCAGTCCGCAGCCTCCGGAGCTGATGGAATTTACTTTGCTCCATTAAGACGGTGCATGACTCGCTCCGGCTGCCGCATGCCAAGCAGCGCCGAGCCTCTGCCTGTGCCCGGGAAGCTTGTTCAGGGTATAAATTGTCCTTACACCATACAGGAGGGTCCGCTCTCCCAAGCCTTCTGCTGCCGTCGCCGCGGCTGGGGTTGCATTTCAAACCAGCTCCTCTACACGGACCGAGGGGACACACCACACTGTCCTGGAGGAAGGCTCCCTCTGGCCAAGAGCTTATTTCTGCTCTGATTTTTAGCTCCTACAGGAGTAATGGTGCAGTTACAGGTATTTCTGCTGCTCTCCAGGTGTTCCCAGGGTAGGACCCCACCTCAGCACTCCCTTGGCCTGGAGCTCCTCGGTGGGTATCGGTCCCCAGGACCTGCCCCATGGATGTTCCCGCTCCCCACATCCCACGGCCGCGCTGCCCCCCGCCATCCTGCCCACGGCAGTTCCCTGCTTGAGTTAGTGCCTTGAAAAGGCAGCCTCTCGCTTTGGTTATTTCCCACAACTGTGCTGTAAATCTCATTTCAATCATGGTTTTCCACTCTAGCAGGTGAATAGACCTATTCTTGCGGGCAGAATAGCCAAGGAGGAAACTCGAGCCCTGTTTGGGTAATTTACAGGACAAGCTCAGCTTCCCTCACGCAGATTCCGGCCTTTACTCTGTGTCAGATTTTATCAATTAGCGATTAACAGTATAATGGGCATCTCTTAAAAAAAAAAAAAAAGCAGCGCCTTCTTTCCAGTGGTGTCTATTTAAAACCCCTGAGCAGTTTGCTCGCTGATGTGCTGAAACCGCTGCCGCCTTTCACTCCGCAATGTCACCTCCCTCTTCCCCTGCATCCCTGCCCTCCTCTGCTCGGGGGCAGCGCCAGCAGCGTCCCCGTCCCCAAGTCCCACACAGACCTTCTGCCATCGCTCACAGGGTGACCTGGATGCAAGAGACCCGGGGGGGCGCCCCCGACGTGTGGGTCTCGACGCTTCGGGTAGCGCCAGCGCCAAAATAACACAGCAGAGGGACGAGAACAGGTGGCAGAGAAACTTTTCTGAAGCAGTAACGAAGGGCGGCGTAAGCAGCGCTCCCGGGGAGCCGATAAGCCCAGCAGCAGCAGAAGGTCCCGGAGAGATGCCGTATATCAGGCATCATCCCCTTAATTGGAATGCGCCCTGGACTGCGGTGTCCTCGGGTTTATATATAGGCGGGGACGCTATTGTTAGCAAATTTATACAGCCTCCCTCGCCGGCGCCGCTCCAGAAAATTAAACAAACTCCCGCTCAGGGGGAGAGTTATAAATAAGCCGCTCGCCCACTCGGGAGGTTGATCCTGCTCCGCTTTTAGGCAGGAGACAGGGGGAACTCCTCCAGCTCTCCAGACCCAGGGATTTGCTGGTTACCTCAGGTCTTCCAAGCCTCAGGTCGGCCCAATCCCACCCCCAAATCCAGCCCCCGCTTCTCCGGGGCAGGCAGAGGGCACAGAGCCACCGGCAGGACCGCGGTAAAACCCTGCGGGAATCTCACCCTGCGCAGGCAACGGCGGCATCAAACCCAAACCCATTACCAGAGAGGTTCAGCACATCAGGTTGACGCAAGAGAGAAGGGTTAAGAGTCGGAGGTTAAAGGAAATGACTGTTATTTGGTTTATTTAAAGCCCGTTACGTGCTGTTTTTCGGGGTAAAAAGTTAAAAGTTCGTATCGGGTTGTGCCGGAGGAGCGGCGGGGATTTTCTCAAGTGGCTGCCGAGGTTCAACGTCCCAACCAAAGCGCTTCCAGCAGCGTTTTTAGGCTCAGACTTCGCTCGAACGGCTCCATTTTGGAGGTTAACCTTGACATCACCGGTCTGTCTGCAAAATCCTGACCTGTAGTTTCAGACAAACCCCGCGGCCGGACCTCGGCGCCTGCAGTCACCGGCGGGGCCAGACCCCCCCCTTGCTCCGTTAAACCGGGCAAAAACGCGTTTTCAGTCACATCCACCAGGTTTCACGCTCGCGAGCAACTGAGTGGGGGAGCTGATTTATGAAGGCATCAGCCGAAATTAAACTAAGTGCAAGGGACAAGAATTTTGCGAGCGCTCTTCTAAGTGCCTGAAAAACGTGATAGGGCCCAGGGCTGTTTGGCTTCAGAACGGAATAAAAATGCCTGACTCGCTGAATTTCACTCTACAGGCACGAGGGGAATAAAAAAAACACCTCTAAGAAGCTCTTACTGGGGCTGGTGGGTTCCCCCCCCCCCCCCAGCAATATTAGAAAGCGTTCCTAATTAGCGTTACCCTAAATGCCAGCGTCTTTCCTGGGGAACTGCGAGCCACGGGCGAGGGGTTTGAGGGAGAAAACGGCCCCCGAGCACGTTATTCGTGCAGTAACTCAGCAAAACCAGCCGCTGCTCGGCCTCACCAGGGTGGGACGAGGTGACCTACGGCTTTTCTCCAAGCACCAACACCGAGTACCCCTCCATCCCTCCCCAGGGGGGCCCGTCAGCTCCAGGGGCGCCCCCCAGCACCCCCACCAGCGGGGTGTCCCCTCCGGGAGGGCAGCCCCCAAGGTGGCCCGTCCCAGGATGCTCCCGCACAGCCTCAGCCCCGGCATCGGTTTCAAGAGCCCCCGACCTTTAATAATCGTTTCTGCCGTTATCTGAACACTTCCTAATTCATCCCCTTCTGTCCCTGAAAATCTAAATCCTATTTAAGTTAATGCCCTTCATTTTCATTTATAAAGACAGATACAAAATAATTATTTCCTATCTCTGCTGTTTCCTTATCTTCTGTCCTAATAATTCCTCGCTGTCTCTCTTTCATCATCTGTCTGCAGTACAAGAAACTTTTCTGTTAGTTAAAATATTCTGTGTGTTCATTTTCCTCCTCTTTCATATCTCGCCGCTGCTCTCCCCCTACCTGCCCTCGCTCCCCCCTTCCCCGGGCCCGCCAGTGCTTTTCATGCTTCACCCTTCACACTGATCTTCACATCTCGCTGCTGTTTGGATTTCAGCACGCAATTTTATATGCAAATTCCAGCAGGCCACCTCTTCAGTCTCTGCCTTTGATATCCGAGTGGCCCTGCCTGGCTGGAGTGTTTTGCATAAGCACCGGCTGCTCCAAGGGACGGCTCCATCCTCGCCCCTGATGAAAGCGGGCGGGCAAGCGGGAACAGATGCGTCTCCTGGTGACAATTTGATTAAAAGAAAATAAAGGCGTTTTGGGGCGGGAGAGCGGCCCCGCGAACGCCAGGAGAAAGAGACCCCGTCCTCTGGCAGGCGAGGGCACGGGCTTTGCTCTGGCCACGGGAGACAAGAGGCCGGTGGGGCTTCAAAGGGACCAGTGGGTCCAGCCGCCCACTGACACCCACCTTCCTCCCGATAGCACCAGGGCCCCTCTGGGCTCAGCCAGAGCACTCCCCATCAACGATCTCTAGTGGCTGAGCATCCTCTTCATCATTCCACCCTCCCCACCCCGGCTAGCCCCTGGCACACGTAAGCCCTTGCCCCAGGCACAGCCGCAGCCCCCCGCAATTACAGGCGCCGGCCCCGGCGAAGTCAAATCACAGAAGCCAACAGCTCCCGGCCTTTCAAGTCTCTAAATCAACACAGCAACACTCCAGAGCTTGCCTTTGGTGGGTGCCTTATGAGCCGCCTTCCTTAAGGTGTGTATACTTGTTACATACCATTCTGCGTCCACACAAATAAAAGCCGGTTGGGTGTGTGTGTGTCTATATACATTTATTAAACCTCTCCTCGAATTGTCAGCCCTCGGTAGGGTCTGTTTGTTCTTTCCTCGCCCAGCGAGTAGCTCGCACATTAGCTGAAGAGTGTTTATGTGTTTGCAATCACAAGAAATAGGATTGTAAGCGTTCAGGAATTGACAGCCGAGCTCTGAGCATCTGAGATTCCCAAAATGCATTTCTAACGGCATTTCCCGAGAACGGCTTAAGCTTTGCTTATTCCTTCAGACTAAGGAAAAATATTGCATTTCGGCCCCCTACATGCCCTTCTCGAGAACTCGTCCAGCTCCCCAAAAACGGACTCAAAGTCATCTAATTGCGGGCAGAACTTGAGAGCCCCGGCCATTGTTGACAGTGGCCACGTAGCTCTGGCAAGAAAAGAAAGAGCTGAGTCTGTGCCATCTCTCCTGATAAATAATTTTGACTAGTGACTCATCAGCAGCCTATGCAGGAAGTATATATTTAAACGTGCGCAGCTTAAACAATTGTTAAAGATGTCAGTTTATCATGCAGACAGTTTTTATTGAAAGGAGGAGGAAAATATCATTTTTTAAATTAATGAGAGCAGACCTTATCTCAGTTGCTTTTACTAGACTGTATTTTGGAAAATATTCTTTTATTGTTCGCAATTGCTTCTCTTTGTTGGACCCGCACGCCAACAGCCACATTTCAAAAGACTTTATAAACAGTAACCAACAAAACCTCAGCGCTGGGAGCTGCAAAAGCAACAAATGCATGAAGATTAATTCACTTACCCCAAGTTACATTAAATCCAGCCGAACTCGCCAGCGGAACCCGGGTCCCGGCTCCCCCGCTGCGAGCCCAGGCGGTTCAGGGGTTGCCAGCCCCAGATAAAGCAGGTCCCACAGCCCTGGGGGGAAGGCAGCCCTCACCAGGGCACTGCCCCGGGACCACGGCTGCCTCCCCATCCAGAACAGACCATTTCCCTGCACATTTTACCCAGAAACTGGATTATTCGGGTTTTAACTACCGCTGTCAGATCGAGGGTCAGAGGTGGAAGCCCCCCCCTTCCTCCAAGCTCCCTAAATCACTCATGGAGGATCTTGACACCCCATATGGGGCTCAGGGTGTCCCACCGGGGGCTTTGATGGGGTTTGTTACCCCTGGAGGAGGCAAGAATGGCAATGCCACGTGGGCAGGACGCCCTTCACCTGGGCCAGGGGCCACCAGGGAGCCTCAGCCATCACCACAAACCCAGGTAAGGTGGCAACGAGCCGCCAGCACGGACCGCTCTCTATGCAGGGAGCAATCTGGGAGGGAAAAGCCAACTCTTCCACCATATGGGATTTTAAATTAATCCTGTCAGCTCAGCTGAAGGGGCTGCCAGCCTTACAGACAGCTCGCTGAAAGCTCCTGCTCGGCGGCCAAGGGGGGGAAGGCTCCTCCAGCTGGGATGGTTCCCGCATCCCGCATCCCACCAGTGGTACCGCATCCCCACCCTCTCCCCCCACCCCAGAAGGGAGGCCAAAGGCATAGGGGTGCTCAGAGAGGAGTGTGAAGGTCCTGGGCAACTTAGAAATAAAGACAGATTGTTTTAAAAAAGTGAGGCTCTGGCTTTGGGACGGCAGCCGGTGAGAGGAGGCAATAACGAGGCAACGGATGATCCCTGAGAGGGAGGCTGGGACTTCACCATCTTGTAAGGCACGAGAACCGGGGCTTTCAATAAAAGCAGACAGGAAGGAAGTCCAAGCTGACGAAAAGAGCTACTTCTCCAGCGTGGTAATTAAGTTGCTGGAGTTATTGCCACAGGAAATCAGGCCAAAAGCTGAGCAGGGCTCCAGGGGGGACCGAGGGCTCACACAGCCACCGGGAGCACCCGGGCTCATTGAAACACGGTGAAACGCTGCCGAGGAGAGTTTTAAAGCCCCTTTTCCATGCTGAAGAGCGTCTTGGACTCTTAAGAGACCGGGATGAAGCCTTGTGTATGGGCAGATGATTACACATTTATTACCTTGGTTTGATGACAAGACAGAAGCGTAACGGCGACTCCAAAACCAGCCCAAACCCCAGTGGAAACAGGTCACAACGTTCTCCCACGTGGGAAGGGCCCCAAGAATGGGCCCAGAAAAAATTCCCGATAGTGGGAGAAGAGACCCAGCAGATCCCAGACACCCACAGACACCCCCTCTGCCCTGCAGAAGGGGGGAAGAACAGGCTTCTCCCCCTTTCCTCCCCGCAAGCATCTAAATCAAGCTCTAATGGACCGGCTGCTGATGGAAATCCAAGCAGCCGCTTGTGCTTAAAGGGCTAAGAGAACTCTTCAGCCAGGTCCCCGCTGTGCTCTTTTCAGGAGAGGCCCTTTTAACTCGATGCTATTCCCAGCCCGTTGCACTGATTTAAATGTTAACACGCTCTCCGGGATGCAGGCACCTCCCGCCCCTCAGAGGCAGCACCAACTGGTCCCCGCAGCAGCCCAGAGCCTGGGGTGCACTGGGGAAGGGTGCTGTGGGGTGCCCAGGGTGTCCCGGGGAAGGCAGAGCATCCCAGGGGAAGCAAAAAAGAAACACCGGTGCCAATTTGCCATAAACACCGACGATATTTACTAAATACTTAGTACAAAGTGCAACGTCGGCTGAAAACAAAGGCAACTGGGAGAGAAAGGCGCTGTGGAAACAGCCAGGAAAACCGTTCGGGGAATGTACTTGGAGATTTGAGAAAGCTTAAGCCCGGGACACAAATCCCTGTTCTTTGTCCTTAACAATAGAGGATAAAGCCTGGTGCAGCCTGCCCGGTGGCGAGGGGGGATCGTGCTGCTTAGGGCCGGCTGAAAAGATAGGATCTGGTCGCCGATTACCTGGGGCTCACATCCCTGGCAGCAATCCCACGGCAGAATCAGCTTGACCCCTATTTTCTGTGGCAGTGGAGGGGCACGGAAAAGCCCCGGTGCAACATAAGCAGGACGTTGCCCATAGGGGTAAGACTGTAAACCGTGCTTTCCCTAAAAGAGGAGGGTTTGAAATAGGATGTGAAGATGAACACAGCGAGGCACGGAGGAGCCGGGCTCGGAAGGACAGGAATCCTTCTGCAGAGACCCTGCCGTGGGAAGAGCATCCCACCATGAGCTCTTAGGGGCAGAAAAGGCCTTTCATCCCCCCCCTCACCTCCCCTGGCCACGCTCCTGCCCCCGGGATTCACCCTGCCAAGCCGGATTCACCATCTGCGAGGCAGCTGCTTCTCTCTGCCTGCGTGAGAGTGGGATTTCAGGGTGGGGAGGGACAGAAGGGGTGTCACTCCCTGGAGCTCTGCAGCCTCCTCTCAAGGCGAGATTTCCCCGTCTCCCCCCTGCTGGGGGCTGCAGGAGCCTGGGAAGCCTCTGAGCAAGGCTCCCTATAATCCATCAGAGGTGCTACTGCCCGGGCCGTGCTCCGCAGGAGCTCTGCCTCTCCACTAAATCCCTCAAACCATCTCCAAACCGCCTAATCTCCATCTCCACCACCTCCCTCTTTCCAGTGACCTTCCCCCTCACAGCCAGTGTCTGCGGGCTTCCAGATAATTCCCTTTGCATCCTTATCTGCAAGAGTATTTCAGCTCCCGCCCGGGCATTGTGCTCAAGCAGCAGTAAAGACAGGCAGGGAAAGCACCGGGAGCGCGCAGGAGGGGACGGGGAGGAAGGCAGCTTTCCAGCCTCTCACCTCCAACCTCACCAGCACCTTGGGTTTGGCAGAAGAACCAGGTGCATCGCATCACATCAAAAGCCCACCTGCCAAACCCCCACAGCTGCACTAACCAGTCACACCGGTCGCAGGGAACAGGGGTACTTGGGGTGGGTTCTCCTGGTGTCATCCTGGAGGTGGCCGTGCTCCTCACCTGGCACTGCTCCGGGGTCTCCCGTGTCACAGGCTGCACTTTCTGGCTTTCCAAAAAGTGACCTGGAGAGCAACAGCCTGACCCGGTAACACACCCGAGCTGTGGGACCCTCCTGGAGCCAACGGAGCAGGGAGGCCACCCCAAAACATCCCAGCACCCAAGGGGTCCCCCCATAACAGGGCCATTTAGGGGAATGGCCATTCAGGTGCCCGTAAAACCCTGAAGGCAGCGAGCGGCTCGTCTCTTACGCTTCCAAGATGTGCAGCTTCTAAATAACACGGAATTCCCAGGGCTGATAACCCCGCTCTTAGTCCCAACAACAAAGAGCTTCCCCCCCCCTCCAAGTTTCCCTGTAAACAGGCGCCGTAAAGGAGACGGATGCTGATTCTGCAGCACTAAGGAGGAATCCCCGGAATTAAAGGGAGGTGAGGACTCACTGGGGGTGGGCAGGGGACCGAGGGGGCTGCCCACAGCCTCCACGCAGAGCTCCAGCCCCGCTCTCGCCGCGGCTAACCAACGTTACAGGAGGAGAGGGAGGAGGCAGAGGCTGGAGGGAAATGGAGCAGAAATTAAGGCTGCCATCTCAGATATCGTCTGGCGCGGAAACCCCGGCGGGGCAGGACCCGCAGCCCCCGCCGCTCGGCTGAACGGGGGGCGAGGAAGGTGTCCCACACCCAAAACCACACGCTTTGAGAGGAATCCGCGCTCGGCAACACTCGTGACTGGAAACCTGCGGGCGACACTGGCTCCGCTGAGCCTGTTGTTCCCTCTGCTGAGGAGGAGGAGGAGGAAGCCCAGCTCTCGCCCCGGCACCCCTCAACCCCGAGCTGCCTCCCTGCTCTGCATCCCCCATCGCACCGGGGGCTGCGGCACGGCCTCTCCCTGCCCTCAGCACCCACGACAGCCACCCCCGAGGTGCCGCAGCCAAAGGAGATGAAGCCCTGAGCTCGGGACCACGCAGAACCCGTAAAATGGGTCTCCCGCCCCGGTCCCGTCGCTTTCCCCACACGCTGGCCCTCCTGCTCGCCCCGGGGCTGCTCCCTCGCCAGCAGCTCTCCAGCAGTTCCGCGCCGTGGGCACGGCTTTCCGACAAGCCATCACATCTCGGAGGCTCTGGCATTTTCTCAGAACACCTCAAATTGCTTTTTTTACACCTCACTGCTCAGTGCCAACCCCAATTCATGTTATTTGTGCATTTGCTTAGAGGACATTATCTGATCGGTCACCCTGCGAGAGGCTGGGGAAGAGGCTTCAGCTTCTCCCTGTCAGCGCAGCAGCTCGGGCAGGAGGGAGCCCATGCAAATACCCTGTAAAACACACTGCATCCCCCTGCGCATGGGAAAGCCCTCGCTGGGGGTCCTGAGAACAGGCCGGTGTGGGCCAGGACAAGAGATGACATCGGGGTGTCCCCTCTCCAGCTGAGGGGGGGCCCTTGGTGACGGACAGAAATAGAGAGGAGAGAGCCTTTGGCACATTTAGGTAGCTTCCCTCTGCTGGCAGAAGCTGGAAAAGGCAACACCCAACAGCCTCGTGAAGGTGCCCGGACTTGGGAAAAACATCTCAAAAGACACGTGTATATTTGTGTAGCCCTCAAACAGCCCCGCGTGTCACCGCGCACGAGCTGCCGGGTGGGAACGGGCCACAGGGGTCACCGCCGGTCCCAGCGGACACCACAGCCTGGTTCCCTCCTCCAGGGAGGATGCAGGAGGTGAAGACACATCGCCCGGCAAGCTCCATCCAGGGAAAGCGTGCAGAATGGCCACTGTGGCTCAGCAACACGGCATTAGCCTCAGCGTGTCCCCCCGGACCCCCAGCCCTTCCCCCTGGCCACTGCAAACCGCACCTATTGCAACAGGCACCCACAGCCCTTGGTTGGAAAAAAAAAAAAAAAGGTGCAAAAATTGCAACAATTAATAATTTTCTATTAGCCCATCCCTCCAAGCTGTTCCTTCCTAACCATCTGCATGTCCCGAAATGTGAGGTTTTAGTCATAAATGCCAGGCCTCGTGTGTTGGAAATGTATAAGCTGTTTTGCTTCCATCACCTGAACAGCTTCCAGACGCCACAGCCAGGCACCGCGCTTCTCTCGACTCTGCCGTGAAATGGCACCATCAACTTCGTAACACACCACAGACACGGAATATTCCACTATTCCAAAGAATTTCTTCCTCCTTCCGACAGAAGCCAGGTATTGGGTGCCTCAGAGCCCAGAGTCCATCTGCTCTGGCTCGTCGGGGCACAGACACTTTCCCAGGAACAGATCAGGAGCCCTACTCAAGAAAGGAGACATATTTCAACTCCCATATTGCAGCCACAACCCCTGATGCACTATCAATTAAGAGCAGCAATAATTACAAATGGAAAACTGCAGACCTCGGAGCAGATAATGTGTTTCCATTAGATTAAGTAGTCATAGAAATCAAAAATAAAACCTATACTTCGGCTAATTAAGCCCACTCACCATCTGATTAAGATGTGTTGTGATACCATGGAAAAGCACCAAAGAGCTATTGTAAGTAAACCAACACAACTGGGTATTAATATTCCATTCCTTGTCAGGAGGGATAATTGATCTGCCTGGAGGTTAACCAAGATAATTGCTGCAAGTTGACAATGCTGTTGATGCTGAACCTCCTGCTCCACACACCAGCATCGGGGTGTCGGGGGAGAAGAGGCTAAAAACCTGCCCCAGACAGTCCTGGTTTCTTGCTTGGTGCCGTTGAAGCCACCTTGCCATTCCTCTGGCTTTAAATAAATGCCTGTCGGTGCCCTCCCCCACCCCCAAACCTTCACTTCTACTCAAAGTTCTGCCTGAGATCAGCTGATTTGGGGTTCTCTAAAAATAAATCCCTGCAATTCTTTCGATTTTGGGGGCAGGGGAAGAACAAACCACGCTTTTTCAGCTGGCTGTGAATCATACCTACAAGGTCAGACGCTGGGACTCATCCCCTTTGGAGAGTTCGGGGCCAGGTTTTTACGCGGTATTTACACACCTACCAGCATCTTTGGAAATTTATCTCCAGGCAACCAAATCAACCCACTGTTCTTTGTCCTGACATCATATCTGCAGCAGCAGCAGCCGCTGACCTGTGCGTGGGAAGGTGAATCCGGGACAGAACGTTCCTTAAGCCTCCCACGCCAGAGGTGCGGGTCTCGCCATCCTCCCTTCCCCTGCGGCACAGGATTTGGTGGGGAGGGATTCCCTTTGGCTTTCTCTGCTGCAGCCAATCCCTGGGGTGACGCTGCTCCAGTTTATCCCTGGTGACTCCAGTCAATAGCCCAGGACCGGCACCAGGACCCAGCCCACCCCAAAGGCCAGGGATCCCACCGGGGTGTTTCTCAGCAGAAGCCATCCCGGGGCCAGCCACCCTTTGGAGGCCACGGAGCTCTCAGGGAACACCTTGATGGGGTTGACCACTGCTTTGAGGAGCATTTTGGGAGGAAGAACACATTGGAATGAAGCTCTAGGTACAAAACCACATCATTCAAACTCTGACCAGAGGACACCTTTGTGTCACGGGATGAATTACTGTATGCAAAGAGGACTTCTGGATGGTCTGCTGTCAGAGCCAAAGGATGGATTTGCCGAGGACACTGCTGAGGTCCGAGGTCTGGCACTGCTCAGTATTTTCATTCACGACCAAAATGACGGGACAGAAAGAATTATGAGATTTGCAGATGACACGGCGCTAGGAGTGACAGTACAGCAGAGATGGGTTTAGGATCGATAGCAATCCAGAAACGGGAAATACAATCTAAAAGTCCGGGGAAACGAGTGAACTTCTAAGGTATTGCTAGAAACCCAAGAGCACGGAAGGAGCCCAAAGTTACCGTGGGTGACGAATTGAACGGGAGTCAGGAGCGTCCCAGCGCTGCACGAAGGCACCGCAGCCTTTCCCAACACGCGCTTCACGAGACACGAAGAAGCTTTTCTGCCCTGGATCGATGTTGGCAGCGGAGCCGAGGCCACCGAGGGCATCTCCCCTGAAGGGTGTCCTCCCCTATTGTCTTTACAGTCCATGTTTCCATGAAATCTGTTTACAAACATCCACAGAAAATAAAGATAAAAGGGGTATGACAGTGAATTTAATTAAATATTCAAAGATTGGTTTTGGCATTATTTACTCAGATAGGGCTCCAAGCTTTGGGTTCCAGGTTTGGTTGTTACTGTGGAAACCAGCTTAACGTGGATGTACAAAAAGAAAGGGCTCATCAATTAAATAATTTTAAAAAGTGAAACAAAACCTCGGGGAACACAACATGACAGGTTGCTCTGTGTGTCAGATTCTCGGTTCCGATGCTTTGCACCGAGAGGCAGGAGATTTCTGGGATGCTGGGCTTGCCTGGAGCTGGTTGCTGGGGCCCTGCCGGCCCACAGAGGAGCAGCAGCTCCTGGTCCCTGCTTGGGGACAACCCCCGGGCAAGAAGCTTCCCAAAAAAAACAATGCCCATGGAGCCGGATGGGGCTGAGGTTCGGGATGCTCAGCCCAAATCCTGGTGCTCATGCACTGCACGACCTTGCATTGGATTCTGCACTGCTTTGGGTTCAGAACGGGAACACTAATCCTCACCTGCCGCCCCCCTTCATGTTTGCAAAGGGCTTGGAAACCTCCTGGTGCAAAGAGGTGTAAAACAGTGAAAAGCATTATCCCCCCCCCCCCAGCCCCGCTTTGCTGGGGGAATCGAGAGCTAAAGCGCTGCTCAGGAGAGCGTATCTGAGGAAATGTGGATGGAATTTGAGGTCAGCCCGGGATTTACACCTCATCAGCGCTCAGCAGTGCCAGGAGCTGCTGGCTGGGGCGGGGGGGAAGGAGGAAAGACAGCCAGGAACAGTTATCAACAGCTGGGAAAGCCCTGCAGAGCCTGTCACCCCTCCCTGCCCAGGGCCACCATCGCTGGCAGCACGGCCCCCACACATCTGTCCCCCCCGGATCAGCTTCACCAGCCCCTATTTTTAGAGAGGAGCACGGAGGAGATTAAGGGGCCCGTGGCAGGTCACGGGGCGATGGGACAGCTGGGGTGACATCTCCGCAACAAGAGCCTCAGCAGCTGCTCGGGGGGGTTCTATCCCGGCCTGTTCCCCATTCCCAGCAGGAATCCTGCAAACCCCCTTTGCTCCAGCACCCGCCCGTCGCGCCAGGAGAGGGAGGGAGGACGCTGGGCTTGGGCTCACCCCAGAGGCTATTTGTCTCACGGCGAGATCAACGATGTGCTCGGAGGAGCTAAGGGCATGTTTGACAGCATCCATAAGGTTTCCTGTCACGCTGTCCAAAGGATATTTCTCCGCTGTCCGAACACCGCCACCATCATTTAACCAGGGCCAGAAGATGGATTCCCGTTGTGTTCCCTCCTGTGACGCTCACCGTCCTCACTCATCACGGCCCGTCAGCCCCTCGCTGCTCCGGCCGCGCGTCCCCGGCTCCTGGAGGGACTCTTCCCATCCGTCAGAGCAGGATGAGGGTAAGATCTATATCCCCCCCCGGACCGGCTGGTAAACTGGACCCCGAAGAGCGGCACTGGGGACACAGCTGAGTTGTGTCAGCATCAGTGGGCACCCCGCACCCCAGCTCCACCACCGTTGAATAGTCTTACCAGAGGGTCAGATCACCCTCGAACTCCTCCAGAACCTCTTCATCAGAGGAAGATGAGGCACGGCCGGAGCACCCTGGCACACACAGGTCTCTCCCCAGAGATCTGCCAGGAGCCCAGCTCTCCTGGAGCCCAAACAAAGCCCCACATGCTGCTCGGGGGGACGGCCCCGGGCACGGCACCCTGCCAGTCCCCCCAGGAAGGGGTACGCCCCCCCAGCAGCACCCACGCCCCAGACATTCCCTCCAGCAGGAGCCGGCTGCGTCCGAGGAAGAGGAACTGGCAGCCAGTGCTTTTAATTGAATAATTTAAACATTATCGATTTTTCCTACTAGCTGGCAACGAGGCCCAAACCCCAGGCAGACCAGAAATGATTAAAAAGTAGTCTCTGCTCAGACAACTAAGACACCATTCTCCTCCAGCGTGGAAGCAGCAGACGGGAAGCCAGGCAAGCTGCTGGCTCAGCTTCGTTCCCAGCCAGAGGAGAGGAGGGGAGCGCGGGACCGGGGCATCCTCACCTGCCCGCTCCGTAGAGATGGCCAAAGGGAGCTGGAGAAGGTTTGCAGCTACGGGTGAGCTGTCACAGCACTGAGGAGCGTCCCAGCACCCAGGCACTAACGCCAATAATACCCCGAGCACCTCATAATACTCCAGAACCCACCCTTTGCATCAGCAAATTCCAAAGGCTGAAGGGGGAGCGGCAGCAAAGCGGCTCTAAAGGGATCCCTGGGCTGCAGCCGGACCCGGGACCTGCCAATCCGGCTTGGTCCCCGCTAACACGGCCAGGAACATCACCAGGAACATGAGGGAGGGCAGCGAAGGGCTTTTCATGCTCCCGTGTAGGAGAGTCATGCTTTAGAATATGCTTGCAAATCTAAGTCCCCTTGAGCAAAAGCAGTCTAAGCAAGTTATTCACGCTCTGGCCCCGCTCATGCCCCGAGTGTGGCTTCATTTTGAAGTGTGAGCGAGCTGCAGGCTGGCAGCTCCTTCTTCACGACGGAAATCTGCAGCCGCGTAGCTACAGGGCTCCAAAAAATCCCCCTAACCCCTCCTTTTCCCTGCTAAGGGATCAACCATCCCAGGGTCAGCCTGCAGAAGGGAGGAGAGGACAGTGAAGTATTTCCCTCTCCGAGAAGAGATGAACTTGTTATAAAACAGTTGCCAATGCCGTGATGAACGCGGCAGCAGCACGCGCAGAAATTGAAGATGCACTTTAATGGCTTTGCTATTGATCCAAAGCCGGTGATTTTGCCTTTGACATTGGAGCATGTGATGGGAAAAGGAAAAAGGCAGCCTGTTCCCCGGGGCTTGGCTGATGATGAGGACGATGATGATGTTTCATCAGCTGCTGCTGGGGGTTCAGAGGTGCCTCTACAGCACAAGTCACCAGGGCTCTGCCGTGTTGAGAACCATCCAAACTGAAACACACCCCTGCCCGAGGTGTCAGACCGCTTTGGGGTCTCCATCCCCAAAACCACATCTCCCAAGTGTGAATCCCCAGCTGCTGCAGCCAGACTCCTCAGAAACCACACCAGAACCATCCCGGCAGCACCGGTAATTGAGCAGCTCCAGTCGCTCAGAGCTGAGGCCTCTGTCTCCAAGTAGCAAAAGAAAAGAAAAAATCATGAACTCACAAAGCTGAAACCCAGTTCAATATCAAAGCAGTCCCCAAACTTCATGATACTCCAACTCCGATGGAAAGCCTTTAACAGTCGCATATCTCCTCCTCCCCCCCCGCAATAACCTGGAGTTTCAAGATAATTTTCTCTTTTCAATTCCTCCAGCCTCCCTAAAGAGCAGAACCGTGCCAAATGGACTAGCATATCAGGAAATCTTGATGCATTTAAATAAGAAAGCAATTAAACACTTTAATAAGGCGAGGGGGAGGCGGGAAGGAAACTATTAAAGCCATTTCAGGATGACCTTAAAGCCTGTTGTAGCTGAGAACGTTAATATTTAGCAGGTGGGGCTGACTGGGTCAGAGCACCCATCACCCATCCCCACCCTGCACCCACCACACCTATTTTATTTTTTTTCCCTCCTGGGTACTTATAAAGACCATTTACCCATCATTCGGCAGCAGGAGCAAACGAGCCAGTGCCCAAGGAGTCCCGGGCCACCACCACGGGCTGCTGTGTTCAGTGTCCCCAGAGGGTCCCGGCAGCCGGAGCAGCCCTCCCCAGGAGCCCGGCTGCTGCCTGATAGCCACCCACCTCACGTAATGATAATAATAAATGACTTGCACTTCCACGGTACTTTTAACAAGGGGACTTCAAAGCCCTCGTAGACTCCGAAGGCCCTGTGACACCCTTAACAAGTACATTTTTAGTCTCAGTTTTATGGATGAGGAAATTGAGGCTAGGAAGGTAGAATAATTTGCCCACATGACAGCGGAAAGGGAGAAAAAGCAGCAGTAGCAGAAAGGAAAAAAATCCAGGAGCCGTCTCGGCCCCCCATTGAGCCCAGCCTCCCGGGAGCAGCCCCCCCAGCCAGGCAAGGCGGACGATGCAGACCCCCCAGTCCCCCTTCCAGCCCCGAGACACGACCAGCACCGGGAGCCCCGACATCCCCCACACCCTCCCCAGTCCCCGCCGAGCCCCCCTGCGCCCGGGGCCTGAGTTACACCGAGACGGGGGGGCCCTTTGCAGCGACCGCAGGGGAAAAGGGCTTTAACGAACAAAAATTGCACAAAGGTTGGTTTTTTCCCCGGCATCAGCCAAACACCGGCCCAGGGACCCAGAGGCATCAGGTGGTTGCTGTAATTTAGAGAGGAGGTGCCGGTGCAGCCGAGCCCCCAGCACCTCCCGGCTGTACCGGGGCCAAGAGAGGCCAGAAATAAAGGTTTTTTGCAGCAAGGCCGGGGAAGGGGAGGGCAGGAGCGCGGCGAGACAGGGCACAGGATGCCCGGCAGCGTCTCCGTCTCCCGAGCGTGGCGGGGCTGCGGCCGGGCAGAGCATCCCCGGCCCGTCTGAACAGGCTCCTTGACGAGCCTTGTCATCGTTCCTCAAGACTAATTTTTTTAAATTGCAAAATCTTACAGAGCTATTAACCTCAAAAGAGTTTAACATATGGCAGCGCGAGTCTCCCTCTTACCCTAATTATAAGGCTTGCAGTAATGGGGCTGTCTTTTAAGTTACAGCTGCTCTGCTTTTGGCTTTTCGCTAACATTACATCCTATTAAGGAGCTACATTTAATGCATGCAAATTGCCAGAACACAGAGTGCTTCGGACCGGCGAGGGGATGCATTTAAGCAACAGCAGCAATATCCCAGGGTCAGGCTCACCCTGCTGAGAACTCCCTGTGATCCATCAATCAAACCCCACTCATTAATTAACTAATTCATTAAATATCTTTATAGATGAAGGTTCATCAAGGCGGAACATTGTGTTGACAGCGACGTCCTGTCAGCGCTTAGCGGTACAAGCTCCCCCCCCCCCTCCAGCCCCAACACCCCACACTCACCGCAGCTCCGTGCAGCCCTCCTGGTCCCTGGCTCCTAAGGAAAAAGCTCCCCCCTCCTGGGCCACCCCC
>JAOXJM010000010.1:7177177-7197948 GCA_026413425.1 Tringa solitaria | reverse complement strand
GGGGGGGGGATGAAGTGGGGGCACCTGCGGGGTGGCTGTGCCGGAGCCAGGGGGACATTGCCCAGGGACACGCGCCCCAGGGCTCGGGGGAGCAGAAACGAGCCCCGAGCGACGCGCTGCTCCTGGAACGGGGCAAACTGAGAGCCCGAGTGAGAAATGGAGCCTACATAAACATTTGTCATTTGATTTCTAATTACACAATTACGTAAATGTACGATATTAGTAGTCAAGAGCCTGGAGTTTTCAGTAAAGAGTCCCTTAAGTAAATAAACGTTTTCAAGCGATTACATTATCGGGTTGAGATTTAAAAAAAAAAAAAAGTTAAGAATTGTGCAGAATACACCAGAAAGCAAGGGGAGAAAACCAAAACAAAGCAGAAAAAGCAGCCATCGGAGAAATGAGCGTAGGGAGAGAGCAGGCTCTGCCGAGAGGAGGTCTATTTTTGGATTTTCGGGCGGCTGCTGCAGGAGCTGGAACAGTCCTGCGGTGTCCGGGCTTCTCGGGGTCTCTCTCAGGGATTTCACCCTTTGGTTCCTGGGGTTCAGCGGAAAGTCACCTTCCTACAGGTCCTCAACCTGCTGCCACTTGGCTGTACCAAAGATTAAAGCACCCTCCTGGGGGCTCAGCATCCTCCTGCACCGGGACCAGCAGCCCCAGTGCCCTTCCCCAGCTCTGCCCCCGACCCAGCTCCCGCCTCCCTGCCTCCTACAGGAGCTAAATATTCATCGAGTAATTAGTCGGTTCAGATTAGCTGTATGAAAAGACAATCCTGTCTAATTATAAGAGATATCAGCTTGAAGATGCCACCCAAGGACGTCAGTTGCAATGGAAGCGCAGAATATAAATAAATATATCCGTGTGACAACAAACACAGGCCTATCAAAACAACCGGGAACAAAACTGACTCCCCGCGTTACCTTTGGCAATTAAATATTTATCAGAGGAGAGGAAGTAAAATCCATTTACTGTTTTGGGGCTAGTTACAGTCTTTCTTTTAAAAATCCCTTGCAATTAGTTTCTTCCTTCCTCGGAGATGAGAACGCCGAAATAGTCTTCAAGTCCGTCTTGAACAAATTGCGGAATATTTTCTGGGCTGATTGGTGTGTGCGTGCGCAAGTGTCTCAAGGAACTTTCTTTCTTTAGCTTAGATCTTCCTGCTGAGTGTCCCTAATGACGGGTTGCCATGGGTTCCGCGAGCTGGAGGAGCCGCGCTGTTAATGCTCACCATTAACCCGGGATTGCTGGCAGCGCGGCTGCCTCCGCACCCGTTCTCCTCGGGAAGGGCCGCCCGGAGCTGGGTCTGAACAAGACAAATTCATCTAAGCCCCTTCCAGCCCATTTTTGGGGGTGAGGAAGGCCCCAAAACCGCCATCACTGCTCGTCCAACGCCATCTGATTTCTGGATTCCTTATGCAGGACATGGCTCTGGTGACATCCGTGGTGTTCCCCAGCACTCGGGACCCAAAGCACCGGTGGGAAGAGGTGAGACAGACGGACGCACGAGGATGGTCCTGCCCATCACTGACCACAGCAAGGCTCTGTGGAGGACAGTGACCATTGTGGGACACGGCAGGTTCTGTTACTGGTGTGGCTTTAAACCAGAGCCCATCTGATGGGGACATGAGACCCTCCGGCACCGGGAGCCAGCCCAAAGCCCGGGCCCGGGGGTGAGAGAGCTCAGGGAGAGCCCCCGCTTCCCCCTCCGTTCCCTAAAATCCAGGACGCGCCGCACCACGATGAAATTTCACGTATGAGATAATTGCATTAAGGTAATTGCCACTCCAGCATTATTTCCCGTTCCTGGGAGAGGAGGAGAGGAGGGCTGAGCGCATTGTGTCTGCGTTAGCAGATTAATAATTACAGCCCTGCGGAGCAGCGCTGCTCTGTATAGATTCGCAGCTGCCGGATCATTACCGGGCAAACTCGCGGGTACCCTATAGGAGCAATATTCCGCCTGCTGCACAGTTTGTCTCTTCTGCTGCTCGGTCCCGGCTTTTCTCCACTTTCATCAGATTCACAGCTTGTTAGAAACAGCAAACATTTACTGCCTGAAGGAGCCGAGAGGCGGAACAGCAAAGCGCCATCGGGGATCGCCCGGCTGATGCCTTCGGAAGGAAAACGTCGGCTCCGTCACAGGAAGGCTTCGCGTGTCCCGACGTCCCCGGGGGGGGTCTCTGGATGCAAACGGGAGGTAGCCCAGCCTCAAAGCCCCCCACGGCGGGTGGGAAGGTCTGTGGAGATTGTCCTCTGCTGCCGAGACACCGCCACCTCCACAGCCCCAAAATAAGTTGGGAGAGGGAGCAGGAGGCTCCTGTAGCGCATTGGAAAAGAAGAATAATTTAGGGAAGGGGAATGAAATTTCCAGAGTGGGTTAACTCCACCTCACAGAAAAAGACAACACAGAAACTCTAATGATCCCATAGCACGAGGGAACATCCCATCTAGGGAAGTGCATCCCCCACGTAGCCTGAATTCACGACAAACCATGACCAGGACGTTGTCCATCCGCAGAAGAAACCGCTCTCTTCAGCTCTGCTGCCCGATTAGAGCAAACTGAAAAATAAAAGCATAGATTGTGAACAGAAAATTAGACTGACAAATTGATTTCAATTTGCACAATCCGGGATGTAACGTGGCAAAGAGTTCATTTGAAAGAGAAAAAGCTCTGTCTTCCCTAATGGTGTCTGTTTCACGTATTGATTAATGTCTATATAAAGCAGACCATCTCATTTAGGACACACTACAACAATATTATATTTCTTCTGCAAAGCACCTGGAGGGATTTAACGCGGAATTTTTAGCGTAAAGCAAATACTGGTTACTCACAGGCAATGTGCTCGATGGAGCAGACCAGGGCGAGGACGCGGGTTATTTTGGGAGGGCAGCAAGTACGAGGAGGGATCTCCACATCTGTCCATCCATCCATCTATCCATCCATCCATCCATCCACCCACCAGTTCTTTACCTGGAGGGGAAACCCTAGGGGCCGAGGGGACCCTGGTTCCAGCATCTCCCAGGCACCTGATCCCAAAGGTAAGGGCAGGACAGTGAGCGGGAGGATGCCAAAGCTGAGGAGGCAGGAAGGAGCCTCCCAAGGGGGTGGTCGGAGGGTCCCAAGCGGCCGCTGCCCCCCCCCCACCTCCGGCAGCACGCACAGCTCTCCCGCCCCAGCCCGGCCAGAGGGAGGTGGGATCAAGCTCTAAGCTCCCTGAGCCCTTGTGGGAGCCCCGAGGCGCCGGTACAGCCCCACGGCCTGACCTCTGCGCGGGGGAAATCGTATTCCAATCTCTCTCTACAACACCCGGCGGAGCGGTTGTAGGCGTTGAGTCCCCGTACTCCGCCGGGGGAGGCGGCTGACAGCTACATCTCCAACACCCGCCGGAGGAGAGGAGGCTGCTTTCTCTCTTTTCTTCCCCTTTACATCCGCGGTCACAGCGCGGGGCGTCACTGGGTGCTGCCTCTGCAGCGGGGCCCAGCCAAATCACATCCCAGGAACGGCCCCTCTCCCCGCAGCAGCGCGGGCTGGCTCCCCTCCGCACCGCAAGGAAAGGCACGGAACGGCTTCGGCATTTCTCCTTCCCAACAAGAAGCATTTCTTTTCCCAAAGACACCACCAGCTCACCCCACAAAGCCCCACCACCTTATACCCGAGCTGGCCAGGGCAGATGGCCCGCAGCTGCGGGGCTGGGGCAGGAGCCACCTTCTCCATGGCAGTAGCCAATCTGGCCCTCTAACCTCCTAATTCCCATCTATACTTCTCAACCTTGTTACCTATTCATCACGGCTAATCACACCCAGCTCGTTATCTGAGCATCCGATGCCCTCTAAGTGTTTTCGTGCTGCCACCAGAACGCCCACAGACCTTGCCACAGCGTGGCTCGCTGCGATGGCACCTCGCTGGCCACAGCAGAGCGGCGCAACCAGCGGCAGAGCGGTCTGGGGAGGGGGAGAGGTCCTCCCCCAGCCCTCGTTTAAGCAAAACGAAGCAATGGCCAGGGTGAGGACGAGTTGTCAAAGCCAATTTTTACAAATCATCTTCCTGAGAAGGGCTGTGCAGCACCAAGGCACGTGCGGCGAGGTCTTTGCCCAGCTCGCCACCAAATTGCCTTTCCCTGCGCCCGTACTGGGTGCTGACCCTGGGCAGAAAAAGCGCCGTCGCCTTTTCCTTGCTGTCAAAACAAAAAAAAACCTCCAAACAAACCCTAAACCCCACCCCGTGTTTCCAGCAGCGTTTTACCTTTCTCTTGAGATTTATGCCTCCTGGTTGGGAGGAAGCCACAGGACCCAGCCCTCCCTGCTCCTCGCCTGTTTAAGTGGCAGGGGCTTGTCGATGCAGGGAAGTCTCAGTGATTTACTGTGCTCTGGGGGACGACGCTGCCGCAGCCGAAGCACCGGCCGTGCTCCCATTCCGGGGAAGGAGCAGTTCCTCTCGGATGGGCAGAGCATCCCAGAGATGGGAGCGTCCTATGGGCAGAGAAGCGGAGCTGAAATGGTCCATGACCCCCCCTTTGGCTAAATCGCAGCAGCCCCAGCCAGCTCTTCTGGCCCTGGGCGAGGAACGGGGGCTTCTCCTCGCCTCCCCCTGCCCTGCAGGGGACCGCAGGGTCTGCAGAGTCTGGGAGCAGGAGGACTTGGGGATAAGTATGTGTTTGTTTGTTTTTACAGCTCACTGCAATCTTCAGGTGCGCCGGCACCATTAAAAAAAAGGAGCAGCATGTAAATTGCTGGCTGTATTGCAGCATAATGAAGTATTATGTTTCCCTCGTCGCTGCATTTCATTGTACGGAATCAGGAAAGGGAATTGGTCTGAAACAAGCTCCTGCTTTACTCCTAACGCTGTGGAAATGAGAACAGATTCGCAAACCTCCTTTTCTTTCCAGGCTGGGGAAAGGAGTGGCTTGGTCCAGGGAGCTCGGATGGTCTGAGACCCCCTGGGGAAGCTCAGGCACCGCATCGGGAGGGAAGGAGGGTCCGTGCAGGACATTCTGGAGATGGAGCACATGGAGAAGCATCGCTGAGGCTCCACGGCTGAGTCTCTTCTCTGGCAGACAGCAGGCACTCCACACACAGGAGGGGTTAGGAAGCTCGTAAACTAATTCCAGTTAATAGGTGATTGATGTTGTCATTCTTCGGGGTGTATTTTAAGCAGGAAGATTTATTGTGGTTCTGAAAAGCCAGAAGACGTGACAGGAGAGCTTCTGCCTGCTGGAAGAGGGAGCGTGGAAACCCTCATGTTTTCATGCAGGATGGATTTGATATTCCCATGCCTTGGACTATCTCCTGCACCCTCTCCTCATCAAGGTGCCTGCTGCCTCCCGGGACAGAGGGAAGTGTCCCCGTGCTCCTTCATGGACTCGTGCCCTTCCCCTCTCCCAAGTCCTCTTCACGTGGGGGATGCGTGGGATCCCAGGTGCCGCTCCCGACCCTTCCAAGAGTCTGAAGTGGTGGAAGAAAAGTACCCCGAGGTCCTCCAATGAGAAATTGCAGCAGCCACTTGATCCTCTTGCTGCTGAACTTACTGGGAAAACTCCTCTCGAGTCCAACGGGAGATAGATAAAACGTATTATTGTTACCATTACACATAAACACTGGCCAATTCGGTAAAATTCATCTGCGTTGAGTCCCATCCCCGTGTAGGGAATGAATCAGGTTAGCAGCTACAGCCCTGGGCTGCCAGCAATCCCCACTTCCATAATATAAACAGAAAATTGGAAAGGAAATGTCATCTCGGTGAGTTCATTCCTGAATCACGTGTTTGATGAAATACTCACTATAAACCCTTAAACTGCCCGAAGCCGTTTGCCTGAAAAAATGCAACATTCCTCCTAGGGAAAAAAACAATTAGCAATACAATTAGCTCTCCCAGAGGCAGCGATAAATAATTGAATTCTTTTTTTGGTGGGGAAGGCCGGGGAGGACAGTTCTCAGGTCCCTGTATCAGCAGCAGAGGAAACAGCCCGTGAAACCGGTCATTTGCGGGAGAATTTTGATCCCTGGGTCGCGAGGGGGAGAAGAGGAGGAGCAGGAGAGCCCGGATGGGCTGCGGGACCTCCGCTCGCTCCCGCGGCAGCCTAAAGGCACAGGGTCCTCTCTTTTTACTCCACAGGCTCCGTCAGGAGGGGGCTTTTGTTAGGAGGGGGCTTTCCCTAGCCGAGGGCGGGTTTTTTACTATGTTAATTGGGATAGTTCATAGTTCCAGTGACTTCTTCTCTGGCCTTGTTAGCAGTTCTGCTCCCCTTGAGCTTATCTCAGCATTCCCTAATTTTGGCTACTTTACGGTATCCTCCTGTTCTTTCTCCAGGGCCACATCTTGCTAGCTATTCACAGTGGTTGATTGTACCCTTGACTTCTACCATTTCTCCAACAGAAGGAGGTTGTGCAGCCTCTGTTTATCCCCGGGGCTCCCACGCCGAGGGCAGGATGCTGCCCAGCAGCCGGGAGGGAGCCCCAATGCCATGGGCCTGCTTCAAGTACCATTTTTCCTTAATGGATGAGATGGAAACATCCCCAGGAGGCTCGGGGCTCCGTCACAGCCACGGGCACGTGCCCAATTGCAGCATCTCTGCATCTTCCCGAGTGCGAGGATGCCATCGCAGCTCGCGGCGGATTTGGCGGGGAAGGGGAGGGATAGATTTGTCTCTGCCACGGAGAAATGACCCAGCAGCAGGATTTTAAGGTATGAATTGCTGGTCGATACCCTGTTCTCATTGATCCCCCTGCCTGCTGTAACGAACTGAGAAAGGCAAAGGCAAAACCCAGGGCAAACTGTCCTGCTGCTTTTGGTGGGGCAGTGGCTCCCTCGGACACGCCAGGCTCCCCGCTCTGGGCACGGTTCACTGGGGCTGGTGGGCTACCAGCCACGCTGGAGCAATGGCCTGAGACACTTGGAGTCCCTGCCCGAGCATCGGGGGGATTCGCGCACCCCTCTCCCACCGAGCACACGTTTCTTCTCGGCAAAACCCTCCTGTGGCGCGGCCAGGCAGAAGGCAGCCCTTTCAGAGCTCACAAAGAAATGCAAAGCGATGGGGAAAGAAGCCAACGTTTTCAGCCTGTATTAAGATGTAGCTCTTGCTCTGGCAGCTTGGGACCTTCTCATTCTGTTCGAGCTAATTCAATTCTATCTGCTGCCTCATCTGTCCTCATATTCCTCTGCTTTTCCTTAGCTTCCATCCTTCCCTACCCGTTCCAAAACTGGAGAGTGAAAAATACGTATTTTGCCCCCTTAACTACTTTCATCTGAAATTAGAGCTCGCGTTGGCTGACCCTGCTGTGGCTGAACCTCAGCATTTTCTGTATCGAATTCTTCCTGTAAAATTTATTAGCTGGTGCAGCATTACCCTCATAAAAACGCAATAAATGGCCCTGTTTGCATTATGCACCATAATGACTCTAACCTAGTGGCATTCTTAGAAAGCCCTCTTTAGAAACAAAGAGGGAGGGGAAAAAAAAATCTAACAAAAATCTTTTGGGTAATTTGATTGCTGGAGCGCAGGAACCTTTAAAATCCTTTTAAATCAAAGGAAACCTCAACTTTAAATCAGAGGTGAACTGCGTTTGGTACAGCTGCACAACTTGCTGTCCTGCACCATCTCCTGTGCACCCTGTGTGCATTAATGGTCGTCAGAGGATGGTTTTCCTGCCTTTCCCCATTTATTCCAGACAGCCGGCAGGCTCCTGGGAAGCTCTCCTTTCCTTACCCCCTCTCCATCCACCCCAGGCTGGGGTAGGGGCTGCATCTTGCCAGGTATGGATGCGATGGAGGGATGCCCTGCAGGGTGAGGGGGGGTATGAACGATTTATACCTGCAAAATACATCGGGTTTGGTGTATTTTGGTGTATTTCAGAGGTTTTCCATGAGGGGCCTTAGGCCAGGTATGTGGGTGGGTGCGTTTGTCGGTGGGCACTGCCCAGCAGTGGGGTACCCTAGGCGATCTGCGTGCTCGAGCTGATGTGTGTGCAGTTATTAAACACTCGCTGCATTTATTTGCCTCGTTTCTCTTTGCCGAGCTGGAGTTTGCCCCCCGCCTTCCGAAATTCAGCTACAAGAAAAGACAGTATATTTCCTTACGCCTGCATTATGCCCGCCATAAAATTTTTGTCACGCTGATTTAAAAAGAGATGTTGCATTACTTACAAAATATTTAGCCCTGTATGAAAGGAGTCAAATTTTACTGCATTTGAAATCAGTGGCGTGGTGCAGTAAATCCTGCGGGATACGGACTGACTTCCAATTGCTCGCCTTTTCATAAACAGCAGCCGCTCCCGTGCGCATAAACCCGGCCGGGGATGAAGTGCCCCGGCCCTGTGCTCTGCGGGACCGGGTCCCCTGGGGACCTTGGGGACCTCTCTGGCCCCACAGCAGCCCCAGAGCAGGGGCGGGATGCTGCACCCCATGCTGCTCGCCCCAGGTCTGCTGAGGGCAGGAAAGCTGTGGCAGCCAGAGCATCCCTCAGAGACGGACTCCCCGGGAGTGGGAAACCCAGCTTTTAGTCCAGCCCTGAGACCTTTCTGCAAGCCCCGGCACAGATTCTGGCCCGTTCTCGACGTCCTCAGTTCCGTTCTCTCCCTTGCCCTGCGGGCACGAAGACCGGGATAACTTTTGTAAAACTTCTTGAGCTTTAGCGCCAATTCCTCCCGCTCCCGTCCGTGGTTCAGCTGGGGACCCGTCCCTTAGTCCATCACCCACCCGTGGCCACGGGGACCACCAAAGTTCCCCCACGGCCCCCGGGGATTTGTGACAGCCCGGGGAACGCAATAACCTCTGGGAGCACGTCGTGTGCTCTCAATAAAGGGCTCTCAGCGACGCTAAACGCTTTGCGGCTGCTCTGCTGTTTACCTGACCCGGCTGCCATTTATTGCTCCTTCAACTGCTGGCGCCTCAACATTATGGCTTAATTATATTCTAGGAAAGCGGCACTTCAGAAATATGGAGCTCGCTGTCTCAGGCAGGATGTGCATTTACTCCGTCTCCATTTCTTTACTGGATAAAGCAGTTTTATCTCTACTCGACTTCATGGAGTTAAGCAGAGACATAAAGGCACGGCGGAGGAAGGGCAGAGCACGGCTGGGACGAGGGACAGAAGAGGGACCTTGCACCGGAGGATGCCACAGAGCATCCACCGACCTGGGGGAACACACCTGCACCGAGCTTCTCCCCGTTCTCAGCCCCTTTACTTCCCAAGAGCAGGGGAGCAGAGCGGAGAGGGGACAAAGGGGACAAGGGGTTTGTTCGGTCCCTGTTTTTCCCTTCAGTACAGTATGGCCTTGGGTAAAGCCAAGCCCCAGAAGCCAAAGACTGGCCCCAGAAGCCAATGGTTGCCCAAGAACAGCCAACCCCAACTCTAGTGCAGTCAGTGGGTTTCTCCCTGTGTTCCCCGGGGCAGGGCTCCCATCCTGTAATTTCCTCGGACGGTATGTGGAAATGAAAACAAAGCGAGCATGAAAACAACAGCTCGCTGCTCCGCAAGGCCAGTAATCGAAAACTCCTGACACTAAACAGAAATGAAAATGTTAATGGCAAACACCCAAAGCAAACGCATTCCATATGCAAAGGATCGCCATAGGCTGACAAATACAAATGTTGCCTTAGCTACAGAGGGAGGAAAGAGAAATGCTGTGGCAGAGAAGAAAGCAGCAGCACTCCCTGTGTCTCCTCTGCTCTCCCCGGCCAAGAGCAGCACGGAACCAGCCCCACCACGAGCATTCCCCATCCCTACACATACACCTCGATGCTTGGGAAGAGGCTGGGGCAAGAACGAGGGAGCCCAGACCCCTCGCGCAGTGCCAGGGGAAGGAGCATTTCCCCCCGACCAGCAATTTCCAGCACAGAAATTGTGGAAAAAACCACCAGCCAAGAGCAATACCCATTAGCGCGGGGCGTTCACCCCCGCTGCAAATTGCCACCTTGTTGGGAGGAGGCAGCCCATAAATTTCCCCCATAAGAGTTCTGGAGTCGGAATAGGAGGTAGAGGCAAACGGCGTCAAAATGCTATGCAGAAACAGAGCGAGAAGACAGCAGGCCCCGTTGGCAGGCTCGGGGGAAATCAGCCTAATGCTCGGCCGGCGCTGGGCAGCCAAGGGATCGCTCTTCCCTTGGCCGCTGCCGCAGGAGACTTTATAGAGCTTTGTCTTTTATGGCTGGAGCTCTTTATGGCCCCAGGAGTTGTGACAGCGCCGGCGGTTCCTCCTTCTACATGTCTTTGTTGTCACGGACAAGAAGATGTGGTGATCAGGGAGCTAACCCGGGACTGGAGAGACCTGGACGCGGTTCAAACCTCTGCCCCCGGCCAGCTCTGCTATCAGACCACGGCCGTGTCCTCCGGCCAAGCCCCAGCGCACCGAGACCACCCTCGCCCGCAGCCACCAGACCCAACCTTCGGTCTCACCCCCCTGTTCCGAGACGCAGGGGATGCTTTTTGAAACTCCTGAAGATCTTTCTTTTTTTTTTCCCCTGTTCTTTTTTTTTTTTTTTCCCAGACTTGCTGCGCGCCTGCAAAAAAACGGGCAATTTTCACACTTCTTGGGTTTCACCACAAGCATCCCTTCCAGCTCCATCTGTGAGCCTTAATTAGTGAATTTACTGACAGAAACTTTATTAACGCAGCATTTAGCTCTGCGGGCAGCGTCTTGCGCCCTTCAGAGCATCCTGTTCAGCAAAACACCGGCTCCGGGGGCAGCCCAGCCCCTGCGGCGCCGGGCAGAGCTGGATGGGGGGATGCACCTGCCCCTGTTTTGCCTCCTGGGGGTCTGGGAGCACCCACCCCTGCCCCGTTTGGGGTGCAGGGTGGTGGCAGAGGGTCAGGCGAGGTCCTGGGATGGGGACTGCGTCCTGCTGGGGGAGAGCCAGGAGGAGCAGACGGCGGCTCCTGCTCCCCATCCTCTCCATCCCCATCCAAACCGTGCTGCTGCCCCGGTCCGAGCCGCCTGCGACGGGCACAGGGGCAAGGCCAAGGTCACCCCCCCAAAAGCAGCTCTGTGCCCACACGCCAGCTGACACCAAAGAGCAGCTCCCGCAGGACAGGACCCTGAAATGACGCTCACAAGGTGCATAAACCAGCGTTCCCACCAGATCTTCCCTTTTCTTTCAATTTTTTTTTCTCCTTCTAGTTTTTTGGTGTTCTTTTTTTTTTAATAAAAAAAAAAACACATTAACCAGAAATAAAAGTTAAAATGTGAAGTCGAAACAATAAGGCATGGAAATAGCAGAAATAACTTAATTAAGTTTTTAAAGATTTCCATGCTTGAATAAATTAGCCTTCCTGCAAATGTCACAACAGTCAGAAAAAATGTGTAATCAATGGAGCACAATGTTACTTTGCTCTTTATTTAAATGAAAGCTCCGGTGGTGTGTTTCTCCTCCCGCTTCCCCCAGCCTCCCTCTCTGCTTCCACGCTCCCGCTGCCTCTTTCCCCACACTCCGAGTTGCTCCGGGGAAAAACCTCCAGGAACTCAAACAACAGCTTTTCTCTGTAGGGGCAATGAGCTGGAGAGGGGATTGGGACCATCAACCCCTGCCGTGTGCCAGGAACACTCCCGGTTTTTTGTCAATTAGGCAAAAAACAGGCAAAGTCAGCGGGAACGGAGGGTATTTTGCTCGGGAATATGCCAAAGCTTCCCGGTGCCCCTCGGGCCCCTGCCCGTCCTCCTGCCCACTGAGGATGCTGCCCAGGGATAGGAAAACACCGGGAACAGTTTGGGGGAGAGCAACCAGGAGAAGCAGAGAGTTTAAACCACTGACATGTGATAAAAGTGGAGGAAATTTCAGCTTGCTTATTCCAGAGAAGAAAGATGAGGGGAGACGTGCAAACAGTCTTCAAAAATGTAAAGGAAAGCTCTGAAGAGGAAAGGAATAAGCAGGTTTTCATGTTCGCTGTGAGGATGACAAGATAAACATAAACTGCAGCAAGGAGCGTTCATGTTTGACATCAGAAGCGCTTCCCGAGGCGAGGAGGGACTTTGGGAAGAGCCAGCGCCCGGGGACAGGGGCTGGGGGAGTCCCGGGACGGGTGGAATGGGGAGAGCGTGGATGGAGACACACAGGGTGCTGGGAGCCTTTCAGGTGGGACCATGGAGCCCTGGAACCAGATTGCCCAACCCCACCTTTGGCAACAGGGCTTTGAATGAGGGCGAGCGATGGATCTGCTGAGCTGAGCCCCCGTCCGGTGCCTGCAGCCCGACGTACGCTTTCTAATGCAGTGATTCGGGCAGGTATGGCACGGGAAATTCTTCTAAGAGCATTCTGATTGTCCTCGAGGAATCAGCGGCCGACGCTGGAACCCCGGGAGGACGAAAGCAGCCGCCAGACTAAAGTGAAGAGAAAGGATTTCTCTCCTTCAAATCAGCAGCCAATTAAATTTTCAGCACAATAAAAGGGAAAGACAAGCTGTTGGGCTAATGGCTGGTCTCACGGCCCGCACCGGGCTCCACGGGGGACACCGGAGACATCCCCATGGCTGAGGAGCCGCTGAAACACACGGAAAAGTCTGGGAATTGGGCTGAAAGCCAGGCAGAGACCATGCACACACCGGGTTACTGGTGCACATCCCTTCAGACCTAGAGCCTCCTTCAACCGGAGCCGAAACTCACCGCCTGCGTGTCCTTATCCTGGACAGGCTTCTTGAAAAGGGGCACTTTGGGGCGCTCGGCAAAGGGCTCGTGCTCCCTTTTGCATTGTGACTTGTGAGCCTGGTAAAACAGGGGGAAATCTGCTGGGAGGAACGACTGGAAAAAGAGCAAATTCGGTCCCAAGATGTCTTTGGTGGTCCCAAAATTGGTCTCTGCCTAATTTTGACCAGCCCCAGACAAGGAGCGAGGATGGACTCAGCTGGCTTTGACTCACAGTTGCCTGACCACTGAGAGATGGTTGATGGGTTGGGGGGAAGCCTTCCTGGAGAAGATGCTTTTTTTTTCCCCCCCCAAAGCCCCAGATAGCATTTAATTTGATTGGAAACGTGAATGAGCCCACGCTGGGCTGTAGGAATCTTGATTTACAAGGAAGCCTCATTGGGTGAGTTCCCATTTGCCCATTTTTGATTGGCAAGCCCATTTGGGGTTTGAAGACACATCCCAGTTCAGCTGCTGACTAAAGAGGCTCTAATTTACGGCCCTTGATTCTTTGCTGAGCTTAAAGCTCCGCAACGACAGAACATTTCTTTCCGCCGCTGCCCTTCGCCCCCTTCAAGGCTACTGAAATAGGAACGACAGAAGGAGAGAAGATGGATCTCCCGAGTCCTCACCGATTGTTTACCAGAAAGACAAAAGCCTGGAAAGTTACGTGTGTTAATTGAAGATAAATCTTCCCTCCCCTTGCAAAATTTGGGACGATTGTTACTAATGACCTCTTTGGATCTGTGCCCAGGATGCGGAGATATCATCTCCCGGTCCCAGTAATGAGGTTGCAACTGATCCTGAACAAATGGCAAAGTTATTTAATAATTATTTCGGAAGGTCTCCTCGTGACCTTTCAGCTCGTCAGGATAAGTACTGCCAATTTATCACCAGTGCCATGTGAAGGGCCTTGATTATTCGAGATGTTTTTCCTGGCAGGAACTTGTTTTTCCCCCCCGTTTTCCCAGCTTTTCAAGGGACGCACCCTCTGTGAGTACCCGTCTGACACTGCCCGGCTCCATGTGGATTTTCCTGGGGCCAGGGCATCCCAGCAAGGGCAGCAAGTGCAAAGAATCCCAGGAAGGGCAGCAAGTGCAAAGAGTCACGGGAGACGGCGCAGACGGGAGAGAGGTGGGTTTATTCCAGCCGAGCTGCTGGGACCGGCTCTGCCCGTGTTCAGAGAACCCCTTCAGTTCCCCACAAAACCCAAAATGTGGATTTTTATCACAACAAAAGGTGTGCACATCACCCGCAGAAGCCGATGAGGGACTCCGGTTCCCCAGCATCACCTCTCTGCCTGGGAGCACAGGTCCCTGCAGCCCGGCATCCCCGTGCTGGGGAACTGGTCCCCACTGGGGAGGCCGGGAGGTGGGATGGGGAGCGGGAGATGCCGAGTCCCCGCTCCCTGGGATCCGGGACCGGCCGCTGCCGAGCCTCCGGCTTCTCCCCTCGGGGAAAGCCGCCCAAAGCCTCTTACAAAACCGCCTTTAAGCGCCCCTCGGCTGTCCTGTTTGTATAACCGTTCGCAGGCAGCCTTGCCTTTCATTTCCTTAATCTTAAATTGCATCAAAAAGGCAGAGATTAGAGGTAAAACCTCAATAAAAGACGGAACAAAAGCCTCTGCCCACATTGGATTCTCATACCTAGCTTTGCCGGGGTTTTTTTCTCCTCTTGTCTGACAGGCTGAGTAGCTGAACCTTAAAAAACTGAAAAAACCCCCTAAGATTAAAACACTATTTAGAAAAGGCTGTGCCAGTTTGAAATCACCTGTGGTTCATACATTAAACATCAAATGTACATTAACTCTGAATTATGGTCATGAAAAGCAAATCCTTTAATACCATTTTCTGTGTTCCACGGGCTGGAGCTTAGCATTAATCGTCCTGTTTTTTCACAGCCCAGTCAATGGAGTCCAACTCTCCTGCCCGGTGTTATTCCTCCGCCTTGGAGGTGTTCAAACATTCCCGCCCTGGGAAGAAAGGCGGGCGCAGGGGAGCAGAAAGCAGAAAGAAAAGCCTTGGCCGGGCGCCCCTTGGCCCTGCCAGCTCTGGCGGGCGTTTCCAAAGGCTGTCCCAGAGGTGACCGGGAAAGCAGATTCCCAAACCCCAAGGAGATGATGCTCCTGGGGCCCAGGAGAGAGCAGGAGGAGAGGAGAGGAGAGGAGATGCCAGAGAAGTCCCAGCCCCCCCAGAAGGATGCAGGAGCATCACTCTCCAGTGGAGCGCAGAAGCAATGGATGCTCCTCTCCCATCCTTTGGGAGAGCAGAGGGAGGGAAGGTGTCCGACTGGAGAGGGCAAGGGACGGGGAGCAATTATTTTTGACAGCGTATCAGCTTTATATTACGTTTGCAACATGTCTCCTCAGCAAAGAGTTGAGTTTACGCTTAACAGCTTGAGAGAATTGCCTGATAGGCAACACCGCAATAAATAATAGATCCCCCAACTGCACTTTGCTCCTAAAATAACACAACAATTAAAGAGGAGAAGAGCAGCGGTGACAATGAACAGAAATAAATCAAGGCGTCAATACGGGTTACTCAGTCAGACGTCCTCTGGGGTGACAGCGCTGTCCAGAAGGAAAACGGTGTCTTAAAACGCTACCTGGAAAGGAGAGAGAGCACCCCCTTGTACCGAGCGGATGGAATTATCATCTCAGGACAGCCAGGAGCCAGTCCCTGCCTGTGCTTCAGACCATTATGGAAAGTTGTCAGAACTTGTCCTGCTTTTCTCTTCTTGTTCTTCTTCCTATTATTAATGTGTAAATAAAGCGCCCCGGGAGCGTTACCGGCACGTGGAGTCTAATCCTGGGAGATTCATTTATGAGCACGGAACAGGGCGAACCGAATGGGTGGAATCTGTGGATCCCTGTGGTCCCAGCACACGGGGCAGGCAGGGATGGGGACATGCCCGGGTGCTGGCATTGTCCTCGCTGCCACTTGTCCTCCCCGAGGCTCCCCAAACCCTTGGCAAGCCGGGCTCCGGCTCTCCGGTACCCCAAGGAGGTGCTCCAGGCTCGCGGGGCTCCTCGAGCAGGGTGGCAAGACCTGACGCTATTTGTCTCCAGGCTGGAACCCCCCAGGAGAGCAGCGGGAAGGAACATACCCCCTTTGTTTCAGCCCTGCTAAAAAATGAGCAATAAAAAGAACTTCCTCGGCACAAGGGTACGGCACGGACACTTCCCCCAGCAGCAGGGCTCCCGAGCCCTCCTCCTCCTCCTCTACTAAATCCCAGCTCCCTCAGTGGGACTTTAACCTGGTTTGGTTTTTATTCCAAACGTTTACTTTCCCGTGTATAAATATTGAGTTGTGCGGGGGCTGGAGCAAAGGCGCGATGACAGGGGCGGCTCTCTGACAGGGCTGCTCTTAAATACCACCTTTAAGAATTACGGGACTCCCAAGAACTCTTATTTCTCAAAGTCTAATTCTTTTTTTTTTTTTTTTTTTTCATTTGTAAGAGACATAACAGCAACGTTGCCTCCGAGTCCACTGATTTTTTGCCCGTCTCTGCCTGTGGTTGGGCAAAGGGAGGGAATTATTATTTATAAATAAGAGAAATCTTTGTGCAATTCATTAAGCAAGCAGCCCCTTGGCTATTTGAGTTCAGGGTAAATATTACCTTAACAACAAGCTCTGGGAGGCCACCACAGAAACCCCAGAGGCTGCTTTTGGGGTGGGTTCCCGCTGACGGAGGGCACCCCATGTCTCACCCCAACAAACGCCCCTGGTTCTTACTGCTCCTGCGGGCGACGGGCTGAGATCTCAGCTCCAGCCTGTTGCTTTCCAGGATACCCAGTGCTTTGTAATTGCTGCTCATAAAGGCAGCGGACAGTATTGCCAAGGAAAATAACTCCTGGCTGTACGTCTTAATAATAAAACTCAGCAGAGCTTTGCTTTTCTATTTGGCGACGATGCCCTGGAGGAAGCCGCGCGCTCCTGGAGCCTCACCTGGCCTTGCAGGAGGAAAAGCAGCTGGATCAATCCTTCCTGCAGATCCCCCCCTCTGAGACATTCCCGCTGGGACACCCAACGCCAGAGACCCCCAAACTCGCCCTTTTCTTTTCCAAGGACAGGCTGGAAGCTCTGGCTGCCATCTCCCCAGTTTGCATCCACCCCAAGGCAGAACTGACCGAGCACGTTCAGCGCGAGATGCCTCCTTCCCAGCCCCCGTGGAAAGGGGGCAAATTCACCACAAAGCCAGCTGCTTGCACATTATCAGCAGCGGGGGTGTGTATATACATTTTTAAAACAAACCCAAAGTACGTGGTTATTGGGGTTTTGGGAAAAAGAAGATTAAATACCCTAAGCTTTTTTAGGCAAAGTTTTGCTTCCAAACAGAGGTTTTCTTTGCCTCAGACAAAATTTGACATTTCGTCCACAACCATTTGAAAGAGGGGGTTGGATTTTTTTTTTTTTTTTTTAACTGACTACATTCATTCCCTTTCCCATGAACATCATTTTCCACCAGGAAAACTCGGCTGCAGTGGCAAGTCTGGGGAGACGAGGGCTGTCGGAGCCGAGCTGACGGGAGGGAAAGGGAATGTCCCTTCGGAAAGGAGCCCTGCTGCCCGCAGCGACAGCTCACCCCCGGCCCAGACACCTCTTTCCCTGACAGTTAATAGGGCTCCCGTGTGACCGTGGTGCTATTTGCAATGACATCGGATCAGCTCTGGAAATATCCCCCCCCGGGGTGGCTGCCACTCAGGGCTGGAAGGAGCCAGGGCTCCCGGCAGCGACCACCTCCCTCCCCAGCCCAGCTCCGTATGGACCTCCCTGCAGGATTGCTGGGAATGAGACCGTAATGGGAAGAGCAGTCAATAATTCAAGGGTTATTGATTGAAAGCGGCTCTATTCTTTTTTAATTTATATTTTATCCTCTCTTCTTTTTTTTATCTATTTTATTTTTTCTTTTCCCCCTTCACCCGAGGGCTCTGGGGCCTTTCTCTCCTGACAAAACCCCCTGCTCACCAGGGCTGGCTCATTCCTAACTTATTATTTTCTCCCACTCTTTAAATTGCCTGGGTAATTCAAGTGGCACTTGGAGAAGCTGAGGACCAGCAGAGCCCTGGTGAGGTCACCATTCAGCTGGTCCCCGGCCGTTCCCAGCCCCGCAGGTAGCACCGCTCCTCCAGTGCTGGTGGGGCATCCCTGGCACAGCATCCCTGGAAGGCAAGAGCTGGGAATCACCCGGCAGCATCCCTGCATCCCATTCCCTCTGCTCTCTGCCACAATTCAGTCACCTCCTTCCCATCCGCTCACCCCCCAGACTCCCCACCACCAGCGGTTTCGGGCTGCGATGGCCACAACGGGGCAATTTTAACCTTCCTTCTGCAAATGGCTGCTCCCACAGTACATTTCATAAGACCCAAACCACCCATGGCTCTTCCCTTTATATTTCCCTGTCTCCCAGACACGGCTCTCGCTTTCCGAACCTGCGGTTTGGAGCTTGGTGGCGTTTCCTTGCCAAGCAGAGAACCGCGCTCCTCTCTCCCTCACCACTTCTGAATTTTTGTTTTGGCTGCTCCTAATGAGCTGTTCATGACATGACCATTACCTATGCAAATGAAGATGCAGAGGGATTTTTTTTTCGCCTGGAGAGAGAGAGGCTGCTCCCTTAGCACAGGAGACAATAAATCATGCCAGTGTTTTTATTAAAGTGGGACTCTTATGGGACCTGCTTCTCCCCAAATCTCCACTGCGAGCTGCAGCGGCACAGACACCTCCCACAAAGCGGCACTGGACAGTCGGGCAAGGAAGAGCCAGTTCCACCTCTGTTTTAATTAGAGGAACAAATAAAACCTGATATCTAAATACCCACAGCCGGCCTGCTCGGGTGCTGCTGGCCTCTGCCTTTGCGAAGCACCACTTCCCACTGCGGGATGCTCGCCCAGGCTTCGGTGCTGCCACGGGGACGGACTCCGATGGGACAGGGATGGATGGCACAGGAACGGACACTGAAGGCGTGGGAATGGACGCTGAGGAGCATCCTCTCACCTTCACCCCCCACGCTGGCAGGGCTGCGTTCAGCATCATGAGCTCGAGGCTTCCAGCCCCCACCAGCTCCAACAAAGCACAGGCTAAAACCCCTCAGGAAAGAACCTTTTTCCATCCATCGCAGCACTAAATTTTGCTCCGGAGACCCCTGCTGTGCCGCTTGGCACCGGGGCAGCCCTGGGCAGGGACAGGGCTGCCTCCTCCCACGGCAGCGTCTGGCTCCATACTGTCCTCACAGCCCTTCCCCAGGTACAAATATTTGAATATTGCCCCCAACACGGATATCGAGGTCCCATCCCCGTACGCCCGGCGTTCCCCTGCTCTCCAGAGGGCAGGAGCTGCCCACATCATCTCTGGATGGAGCCCACAGCTCCAGCTCTGGATGGCTCTGGCTCACCCATGGCACAAACAGCACATCAGGAGCCCGGGGTGTCCTCGAGTCCCCCCAAAGCTCCCAGCCTCATCCCAGGGTGCCCCCATGTCACCCCAGGCACCCGGCTGATGCCCAGGCACCCTGCCGAGCAGTTACAGGAAGATTAAATCCCAACTCTCACGTATCATCAAGCCTGGCTAGGTTGTAGGAATTTATCTCTAAAGCACTTATCCTTCCTTTACTTTTCGTGGGCTTTAATTAAATATCGCATTGTTTAAAGGCGGCCGCTGGTGGCTGTGAGCTCTCCTCCGCTTTATCTGCGCCGCCGAGGAGATAACTGTCCAGAATCTCGCCTGACCTTTCCTCAGCTCACAAGGAACGGCATTCGGTGGCTTCATTCTTCTATTCTTTCCTATTATCTCCCGCTTTTTCTACTCTCTGCCACATGCTAAGGTTTCCGATAGCGAGTTGCTATCAGAAATATTAAGAAAAGAACCTAAAATATCTCTGGCAGTTTAACAGCCTCGAAAGCAGAAGGGCCTGTCTCTCGCTGGCCATCGCGAGCAGTTGCCAAGAGCACGGAAGGTCAGGCTTTAATGAACTGGCGAGAATTAAACAGAAGAAATGAAACTGAAAGGTGCCCCAGCGGCTTGAACCGAGTTTAAAGCAACTGACCTTTGGAAAGAATGAAACAATTTCGTTTCTTTAACGTTCCGGGGTTGTTTTTTTTATTCCCTCCTTGGCGGCCTGATGCTCCTCGGATGAAGGGACGTGCTGGCCGAGCCAGCAGCGCCGCAGGAGCTGGGTCCAGGTGCTGGATGCAGGTGGCAGGAGGACACGGTGGTCCTTTTCCCACTCCCAGGTGCTGGGGCAGCTGAGCCAACACACGGCTCCAGCCGCCGGGCAGCACGGCCACGGCGAGATGCTCCTCCGTGGAACCCGGGCCGGCTGGAGGAAGGTGGCCACCACATCCCAGAGCTCGAAGCCATCGCCAATCCCTTCCCGGGACCCCACCTGCACCCACAGCATCTGGATCCAGGCATCTGCTCCGGGCTGACTTCAGCCTTAGGGTCTAGAATCAGATTCTAGAGACTTTCTGGAGTTGTGCCTGGGAGGAAGGGGCCGGCACAGGGACGCCCGGGCTCTGGCTCACAAAGGCAGCCCGAGCTGTAGCTTCTCCTCTACATCTCACAGGCCAAACAAACAAATAAACAAATAGGTAAAAAATAATAAGGCTGGTTTCTTGTGGGATAATTGCTTCAGGCAGTTATTTATTAATGAGGAGAAACAACATGTCAACAGACAGCAGGTCTAGCTGTAGAACTAATGTTAGCGGAGGCGCGGGTTAGAAGCGAGCCGGGGCTGCTGTCACTCTGCATTTGCTTAACTCTCTGATCCCCTATTAATTACCGCCGTTCGGAGATGCTCCTCTGCCGGTGAGTGCTGTGGCTAGTGCCACAGCCCTCTTGCTGGCCAAGCCAGTGCATCCCCATAGCAGGAGGGATGGAGACGGGGTTCCGGCACTGGTGAGGGTACCACCACGGCACCAGGGGAGAAGAAAAACCTCCCCGGCGCTGTAAAACTTGATGTACGGGGCAGAAACCCCCCAGCAATCCAACTGCGCGGGGCAAAGGTGGGGCGAGAGCTGCCCACAGGTCAGCCTTTTATGTCTCCCCTCGTCACTGGGGGTCTTGAGTGACCACACACGTCTGGACAAACCAGCCCGATGCCAGCTGGTGGTAACATTTCAGAATCACAGAATCTCCATGGTTGGAAGGGACCTCTGAGATCATTGAGTCCAA
>JAOXJM010000010.1:7160256-7177077 GCA_026413425.1 Tringa solitaria | reverse complement strand
CGCTCCAGCACTTCAATGTCCTTCCTGTAGTGAGGGGCCCAGAACTGAACACAGCCCTGGAGGTGAGGGCTCACCAGTGCCCAGTACAGATGCACGATGACTTCCCTACTCCTGCTGGCCACGCTATTCCTGATACAGACCAGGATGCTGGTGGCCTTCTTGGCCATCTGGGCACACTGCTGGCCCATGTTAAGCCGGCTGTCCACCAACACTCCCAGGTCCAACATTCCGAGGTGTCGGGAAGGGCCAGGTCTGGCTCTCGTGGGACCACCAGGACACGTGGGGGACATGGCTCTGTCCCCCACGTGAGTGGCTGCTCCGCTCACCCCCGGCCTTTGGGGACCACGAGGTCGGGAAAGCAAAGTTGGTAAAACACAAACTTCAGTTGAAAACGTTCCCCAGCGTGACGCGCACCCGCAGCAGCGCAGCGAATAAATCCATTTTAATGGAATTATCCATTTCAGTTCCCAACTTAATTGAGCTTTGCCCTGTGACTTAGCACGAGGGTGCCTCTCTTAATTAACCCCATGCAGGCTGCAGAGGGCTTCGCCACCGCTCGCACACACCTCCAAAGGCGCGTTTGAGGGCCGATACCCACGCGGCGTGATTTATCGGGGTTTGAGAGCTCAGCTGTCAGCGGGAGAAGCCTCCCTGTTTGTACTCGGCAGTGTCAGGGATGAAATGGTGTGCTTGCAGAGCTCGGGGAGGAGCTGCAGAGTCTGTCGGTGGGTGGTTATGGGATGGGGCTGGCGAGCGCTGTTCCTGCCGAGGTGTGTTATGAGCAGAGCCCTAAGGATCCAGACCTTCACCCGGCGGAGATGCTCTCCGGCTCCGACCACCTGCGTTTGCCTCATGCTAAGGGTAATACCTCAGGTTAAAAGTCCACGCTGCTGTCAGCAGCTCTCAGCCTGCCTCGAGAGCTGGGACGACCACGCACGTGATGGGCCTCAGACAGAAAAGCTGCTCGAGCTGACGAGTTTCTCCCTCAAAGACAGCATCTCACGCTCTCGGGGGCCAGCTAAGCCCAAGGAAGCCTGTCCAGCTACTTAATAAGTCATTGAGGATGTGTAGTTTAATTAACTTACCCAAAATTCCTCCTTTCTCTTTCCCATTTCTGCTATTAATATTTTTCTCTATCTGATAATGCAGCATAGCTAATTCTTTCTGGCTTTATAATGAACGATGCCACGATGGAAAAAAAAAAGGCTAGTGGTGCTTCAGGGGGCTTTTCATTATCCAGCGGGGCAGGTGAAAGCACTGTATTCCCTGCTTTCTCCCCTGCACACAACAGCTTCTCTCGGCCGTTAACCTGGGGGGGCTCCTTCTGCCCCCCTTTGCTTTCCAGCAGAGGAAGCTGCGATGCTCACAGCCCCCCCCTACTTCCCTGCTGCAAACCAGGGGCAGGCACAGCTCTTTAGGGGGGACACATGGGGAACAAACTGCCATTTTTCATAGCCCAGTCAAGAAGTTGGGGTGCAAAGGAAAGTTATTAGCCCCCCCTCCCCCAAAAAGCATGTTTGTGCCACCAAGGCCGGAGCGCGGGGTCTGGGACAGCCCATAAATCCAGGATTTACAAGGCTGCACAGACACAGCAGAGCATCCCTAAATCAGACACAACTCGGCGTGGTGTCTTTTTTGGGGGTGTAAATAAATCACTATCCTTCCCCAATAAATTAGGGGCCTGGGATACTCACGGGTCAGCGGGAAAGGGGCTCAGTGCGAGCGGAGAGGAGGCAGGGGGAAAATTCCCCCGTATCCCATGCCTTCCACCGCCCGGAGGGTGGGCTGCACCGTGGCTCCAGAGGCTGCTAAGACAGCCAGGACGTGGCACCCGGCTCTGGGGGTCCTCCTGACCAGCATCCCCCTCCGTGCGGGAGCCACATCCCCCGGAGCAGAGCACACATCGCCCAGCCAAGGCTACTGCAGCCCTCGCCGCGCCGAGGGGACTCATCATCTCCTGCAATGACCCATGAAAGCGGCCACATTTCACGCTTCCCCATCCAGCATTTCTTTATCCCGGCTTCCACCGAGCTATTTCTTCTCATCAGGAGCACGACCCTGCATCGCCCCAGCGGGGAAACTGAGGCAGGGGCAGCCGAGGAGCCCAGCCCTCCCGAAGGGGAGCCCCGAGGGGTCGGGCCCCCCCTGCCCCCTTCCCCAGCCCAGCACACAGATTGGTTTCCCTGCTCCAAGTCCTGAACGGAAATGTCACGAGGACAATCACCATGGTGACATTTCAGCAGCTCCGTACAGAGCTGCGCAGGAAATGAATTTTAAAAATCCCTATTAAAAAATGGAAGGGCAAAACCAATTTGCTGGTGGGAATTTGTTTTGAGAGGGTTTATAGACCTTTTTTTTATTTTTAAAGAAAAGGCTCTTCAACAAAGAAAGTTTGAAGTGCCCTGGCTTTTAGGGTTTTATTTCTTAATGAAAGACCAGACCTTTTTTGAAAGAGATTTTTGTGTATTTTTTTTTTGTGCAGAAATAAAACTTTGTTGAGCTGTTAACCAATTTTTTTCCTGCAAGAAACATTTTGTGTTTGGCTGCAGTATAAGGTCATTGGATACAATGGAAATGCTTCCAGCACGGAAAAATAAGCAAGGGTGGTATTTCCATACGACGGGGCCCCAAGACAGCAAGGAAAACCGCGAATGCGCCGTAGCGTAAAGACAGGTAATTTGAAGTATTATAGTCGATCCGCCAACATTAGAGAGCATCGATTAGTGCCAGGAGCCTGAAACGATGGGCAGGACCACATTAGTGTAAACGGCATTATTTATTCCAGAGATTGCGTATGAGAGGAAATTTACAATACGCTGTTTTTCTCCAACTACTTTTTTTTTTCCCATAAAAATATAAATTGGAGGATATGGGCCAGCTGAAATAAAGCAGAGGCAAGCGGGTGGCCTCTGTTTTGGTGCGGGCAGGGCATCCTCTGGCAAGGGGATGGGAAGGGGCTGTGTGGGACCTGCCTCGCTGGGTCTCAGCATCCCAGCCCGGTCCCTCCGGCCACGGGCACCGCTCCGGAGGGTGACCCCGGCCCCGGGTTTATTCTCCGAGGCAGCACAGAGCTCGGCAAGGCCAAGAGAGAGGAGGGTGATTATTTCGGTCCCTCGTTCCTCCGACGGGCTTGTGCATCACAAAAGAATGCTAATGTTCACGTCTTTATGAAAGCACTCCAGTTCATCAGCTTTGCAAAGAAGAGAAATTAAATCAAGATTTAATTGGGATATGCATGTTTTATTCATGGTACTATCCACAGAAGGCAGGCAGCTGAAGGTAAAGAGGAAGGCGGGGGGGGAAGAGAGAAAATCTTTTGAAAAGTTGTTTCTCTCTGATTAAATAGAGATAGTTTCCCACTTCAAAGGGAGGGCTCCTTTAATGTATTTTAAATGCTCAAATGTGCCGTTCCAATGGCTCCCTGCACCAGGCTGGCCAGGGCCCCTCGCTCCCCATCTCTCCACAGCCTCCCAAAGGGACACGGCACAGATGGGGCCATGTCCCACCAAGTCCTTCGTGTGGCTCGGCTGAGAACGGCACCTCCTCCAGCAGCAGGTTCCGTGGCATCCAGGATGATCCCGTGATTTTGCCAACCAGGCTGGTTTTTCCCTCCCCGACGTCGGGTGTGACGGTGCTGGGCATCACCTCTGGCCATCGCCTGCATCCCTCCCTGGTCCTCTCAGTGGTCCGGGGAGCCCTTGTAAGACTGGGCTGCGTTGCCCAGAAGAAACTGGGAAATGGGGTGGCTGACAGGGTCTGGAAGGCACACAAGGAAGAAAATCCCAGCTTGAGTTTTCAGATCCACCCTCAGAAGTTCAGCGGTGAGGACACAAAGCGTTTCTGCCTTTTCTGGGGCCGCTCCAGGAAGCGGGAAGAATGAATTTCATCTTCGCTGCCTCACCGCTGGGAGAAAGCCTGCCTTTATTTTCACTTTGCATATTTCCCTGTGTCTTCATTTTCAGGGCAAGGGCAGGCTCCAGTGCAGAAGGGGCCGAATCAAAAAGGCTGTGGAGCTCTGGAAAGAGTTTTTCCAGCCAGCTTTTGAACCACCCAGCGCAGGGACCTGGATTAAAACTCCACAATCACAGTGGGCAAAAGGTCCCTAATTTGTCCGTGATGCTTTTCCCCTCCAAAATAAAGCTGCGAAAATGGCTTTATATTTCTTGTTATACTCCTTTTAGTCGGGAGAGAGGGCAAAGCTGGATGGGAAGGGAGGAAGAAAGGAGGGAGGCTGAGACAGGGTGGGAAAGGCGAAGCATAAGAGCCACAAAAGCCAGGCTTTAAGGACACGGGGAACTTCTGGTTGGCTTTTTAGATTTAAATGTGCAAGGCACCGGGAGATAGCGGCTGTACGGGAGGAGGGGGATCTGCGCCGCAGCGTTCACCACGCTCCTGGTGGGAATTTTTCTATAAAGGAGCGATTGTTCAGCAACGGTGCCTGACAAAGATACAATTGGAAAAGTGGAGGAGAAAAAAAAAAAAAGGGAAGAAAAGAAAATCTTCTCAGTAACTTGTGCCCTTCAGAAGCAGCCCCTGTCGCGCTCGGTGCCTGGCGGAGCCGCCACTGCCTTGGGAGCCTCAGGTCTTTGTTGAGCAAAGGACACGGAGAGAAACACGAGTTCTCTGGAAGGCTCATTATTCAAACTGCTCCAGACCCCCGCCTCACAAGTGCCGGTGACTTTGGAAGATGAACAATCTTATCTCCTGGGTGAAAAGGACCATTTGTTGTTTACTGTCCGGGAGACAAAGCTCACAATAGGCACGAGAGGAAACTTGGGGAATATCTGAGCGAAACTGGCCGGAGCCAGGAGGGAGCGACGCTGCTGAGGGGCACGGAGCTCCCCGGGGAGGCACATGGCTCTGCCGGGACTCAGCAGGGAGAAGGGATGCTCTCCTGGCAAACACAGCTTCCAGGGGAGCAAAACCTCCCTTAGAAGTTTTCCCGGAGCAAGCGACGGGCACGGACATGGCAGGAGATCCTGCCCCAGCGCTCGCTGCAACCACCCCTGGGCATTTCTCTTCCAGGGGACCCGGCCAAAACCTGCCTGGCCACACACAGACCCGTGGGTTAATCCAAAATCAGCTCCTGTGCCCACCCCTGCCTTGCCCCAAATGGTGGGCTCTGCCAGAGCCACCTCCTGGAGCCAATGGAGCCACCAGAACCCTCTTTAGCCTAAATATTTCAAGCTTTGCACTTTATTATAAAGTCAAACCGAGAGAGCACTGTTATTTCTTGTTCTATTGAGAATTGGGCACACGGAGCTAAAATATATGGCACATGGCCTGAAACATAATTCATCCCAGCAACTACCTAAACAGCTCCTCCAAGGAAATGGCTCCTGTTTCGGAATAACACGTCCAGGACCCTCGGGGCACAGCGGGAAGCTGGGAGTGAGGGGTTTGAGGCACATGGAAGGGAAAAGACAATATGGACAAGACAAGAGGAAGATGCTCCTCTCCCTGCCTCGCTCCGGGGCACCCGTCGGGGTCCCAGCCCCACAGAGAGCACTTGCCCACCCCCTGTGGCTCCAGCCCGGGGGAACCAGCACCCCTGGGAGCCGCAGGACCAGGCTCCGAGGCCACATATTCTCTCCGTGGGCAAGTGGAGGGCTGTGCCTGGGAGCCACAGCTGGAGCCTCTGCTGCCACGGGTGCTGGTGCTGATCCAACAGCAAAGGTGTGCTGGGTTGTCCTGTCCTCTGGGGACAGGGAAGAGACAACATGCACCAAAAGAAGGTTTTCCATGCGTGGCTTCTGCCCATCCCTCTGCCAGGGGAGCACACAGGAGCATCATGGACCACGGGGTCCTCCTCCATGGAAGAAGCCGGAGGAGGGAGGGAAAGCCCAGGGGAGAAAAGCTCAGAAAAGCACCCTCAGTGCCAGCCCCCTGCTCAGCCAGGGCACAGCGAAGACGGGCTGGAGCAGTGCGAGCCCCGGGAGAGAAGGTGCCCGGGCAGAGGTGAGACTCATCACGGGCACGGATCTCATCACGAGATGCTTCGCATCCCCTCTCCCCCCTCCTGAATGGCATCTCTTAATGATAGAAGTCCCTGTGGTTTATAATTACCAGTTTGACAAGTTCAGGAGTTCTCTGTTAATTATTATAATTACCTCTCACTCGGTGAGAATACAGAAGTTTAGCAACAATATTAACAATGGGAGAACTATTATCAAGAATTAACTACCAGCAGCTGACGAGGAAGGGCTCCCCCTGCCCTGCCAGTGAGACCCATTAATGGAGACCCCCATCCCCCTGCTTCCTTGGAGAGTTACAAACTGGGGTTTCAGCAGTACCCACGCAAAAAGGGAAATGCAAACTCACCCTGGGCTGCCCAAAACAGGGTTGAGATTTGACCCAACAAGGAAATCCCTCAGTTAAGGCTGCCGGGCGTTGAAGAAAAACACATGGTGGCTACAGAAGGACAGACGGACGGGGTCTGTGGTACACCTCACCCAGAGCATCATCCCTGCCGGGGCCAGGTGAGAATCGGGCCCCAGGAATTTCATTGAGCACCCGCTCTACTTCCCGTGCTCCGCAGCTGCCGAGCCGAGGAAGTCACACCAGCCGGTGGTGAAATTCCCGCAGCAGCCTTTCCTCCCGGGAGCAGGCGGCACGTGACGCCAGCCTGAGCAAATATTAGAAAAATATCAGTTTTTCGCCCACCCCTAATTTGCAGGAGATGAACGGATTGACTTCTCAAACACGGCGAGATCCTGAACAGATCAGCACAGCTCAGCTTTCTTCCTAATTTCCAAGTTCAAATGTATACAAAATGTTTATCTGAAGTGTAGAAGAGCTTAGAGACACAAGCTGTGCAAATAATTACTTATCTTAAGCGCCTCCGCACCTGAAACAAAAGGCTGGAGGGTTTCTTTGTTTGCTATTCAATTTTTTTTTTATTTAATCACACCTTTGTGGAGCAGAAGCAATGACTGAGAGGGTTTGGGGATGTGTATTACCAGCAGAAAATGACTTTTGACACCTGCATAAACCAGTGTGGGACGAGGGACACTTCTCCGAGGGGGGACATACAGTCCAAGCCTGGGAAACACCAACAGCCCCCAGGGCAGGAGCAGCCCCAGAGCCATGACCTGGCTCAGCCACCACCAAAAACCCCACAGGACCCTGGCAAAACCTCTGTGAAACGTGGAAAGGACCGTGGCCCAGATTTGGCAGAAATTCATGCTCAAGAAAACGTGCCCAGAACTCCAGCGGGACCAGCTGCCTCCCCCCGGCCCTGCCCAGAGCCAGGGAAGCTCCAGGTTTCTTTCCTTTGATGGAAAACTTCATTTGGTTTTCAGACAAGAGGTGTTTCTCCACGCTTAGGCTGCTTGGGAGAAGTACTCCATTTCAAAAACATACACAATTTCAAATACATACACACATATTTTTATTTTTTTTAACTGTAAACAGGTTTTGAAGAAAAGATCAAAATCTCAGCGAAATATTTTGAAGCTGTTGGGATGAAGCGCTTTGCTGTACATGATATGAATTTCCTTGGTGTAATTTCTATTGCGGGGATTTACATTTGCTTTTACATCCCAAGAGCAGAAGGGGGAGGGGGATGAAGAAAAAGAGGTTGAAGCCGCAAAGAGTTTCTCAGGGCAGCGCAGCCCTTTCCCACCTTCCTCGAAGATCCCGAGGGAACTGGGACCAGCTGGGATATGCGGCGGCACGTGAAGGGTTGGGAGCCTCAGAGGGTTCCTCAGCCTTCCCTCCCCCGGCCAATTACCCGGCGTTCAGCCCTTTCTCCCTGTTTCCCCATCAGCATCACTAATGTATTCATCAAATTCCCAGGGGAATCCGCTCTTGCAAACCTCTCGCGCCGCAGCCGCAGGTAAGAAAAAGGCCCCAAACGAGCCAGAATGTATTTGGCGAGTGGAAACTCGGAGCCACGGAGGAGGAGACGGCGCAGGCGGGTGGTGTTCCTGCCTGGAAAGGATCCATTCTCCTCCCGGGGAATTATTAAAGGTTTCACGGCGGGGAACAAATAATTTTAAGGGAAAGAATCCCTTTCGCTTTGCCCCTGCAGACAGATCATTGGTCAGCAGGAGCGTCAGCGCGGAGATGCCGGGTTACTCCTCTCCCTAAGCCTTGTGGGAAACTCCTCTGAACACTTACAACATCAGAGCACGGGGCCCGATTTGTTAGACAAGCCCGACTTTATTATTTTTTTAAAAGGGGGATATTATCTCCTGCCTCCAAAGGAAATGGGAAGAGGAGAAAGCTACTGATACAGAGAGGGGTAGAGACAGACACAGAACCTCATTATTAAACAAAATAAATAAAATATACTAGCAGAAACTGTGTCTTGGCTTTATTACTATATTCTGTCCTCTAAATATTTCATTTCCAACTAATGCACAAGCCAAATGGAAAATTTCAAGCAAAACTGCGCTACTTAGAATATGCTTAATTATTGATTCAGCCAGGAGGGAAAAAGGGAAAAATCTGACGGGAAGAAAAGGCACCGAGTCGCTGTCGAGCTCCGGCCTGGGGCTGCTCTCTCCGACAGCTCCCACCCTGTCCCCAGGGAGGGGACACGTCCCACCAGCCCCCGACAGCCCCGGCACCGGGATGCAGGGAGCCGGAGGATGCTCCTCGCCCGTCCCCTCCACCCTGCCCGGCCCCAGCCGCTCTGAGGGGTTTGCTGAGATTTGAGATTCCACGTTTCTGTGAGCAGAAACGCTCCCTCGGGGGGCAACAGCTGAACAGCACGTTGGGGTAAAGAGCCTCGACGCCTGCCAGCAGCCCCTCTAAGGGGCCACCAAGGCTCCTGTCCCTCCGGAGCCACCGAGCTGGCCACACACAGTGCAGACACACCAAAACACAGCCGGGAGAAGAGCCGCCACCACCGCCACGACCAAACACTGGCAACGCATCTTTTTACAGCAAAAGTGTGCAATCTGAGTGAGAAGCCCTCCCAGAGGGGTCCTGCCTTGGACACCGGCACGCAGTCACTCACCCTGGCTGTCCCCATCGCTGTCCCGAGAGCTGGCAGCACCAGAGCAGCCCCCGTTCCCATCTGAGCCAAAGGGAGCTCTGACTCTGACCCCACTATTTATAGGGAACGGGGGGCAGCTGGGGCAGGGGGGGCCTGGCCCAGGACACCTGTGCTCCTGCCCCAGCTGGGAAACCACCGGGAAATCAGGGGAAGGGGATGGTGATGGAAACTGCAGCGGGAGCGAGTTTTTAAGTGTAGATGAACCAGTTTTATACACTTAACACGGGGCTGGAAACCTCTCAGGCAAAGCAGCTTGATGCTGCTGCCGTTTACAGGAAGAAAAAAACGAAGCTGGAGTCTGTTTGCAAATGGACTCCAGGGACCCAGTTTTCTTCCCCTGCTGGGATAAGGCCAACCCACCCCTTTGGAAGTGACGGGACAAACACAGGGGGAGCACAGAGAGCTGCCCGACGGTCCCCTGGGGCTGCAGGCGTTTGGCCAAAGGCCATGACAGTTGGGTCCTTCTTTTTTTTCCTGGGTTTTCCCCCCTCTGTGTTTATCTAAAAGTCCTCGTTATGTGGACTGGGCAATTTTTTGTGGTCGTGAATGAAAGCTGAAACCATGGTCTTGGAAACACGTCCAGAAGCCGTTCCTAATTCACAGCAAAATGTCTCCCTCAAAAAAGCCCAGCTCAGAGTCTAATTCCTCACCTGCTTCTCGACGCCGTCACCTGTATTTGTCCTCTGTCTCCTCCTCCGGAAAACCACTCACATTCCCATATCCAAGCCCTTTCTAATAAGCTAATTTCTCTCGCAAGACACGGGTTTATTATAGGCACAGCAGCCGGTTTAACCCTGAAATTAGCCTTAGCTGGAGTTTTCCTGCCGCCCTCTCCCTCTGGCGCGTTTAGGCTCAGGCTTGTACCCAGGCTCCTGCTCATCCCATTTGAGACTGTCCATACAGTCTTGGGCACCCTCAAAAATACCCTTATCCCCCGGCCCTCTGGAAGCTGAGGACTGCAGAAGGGTCCCCAGTGCCCTAAGGAGACCAAGGAAGAGGGGGGCATCACCAGCGGGTCCTACAGAGGGGCTTGGGGAGCATCACGATGTTGGGATGCCAAACCCACACTGGGAGGGGGGAATGGCTCGCTCACAAAGCGACCAGCGCAGTCAATTAGGAATTTCACTGAAATTTCAAATTATGGCCTTTTTTTTTTTTTTTTTGTTTAAGCGACAGAATTATGCCGTGTTACAGAGAAAGTGACAGGTAATTTGGGACACTGAGGATTTCTCGGGCTCTATAGCTAATGGGGAGTTTAGCACCAATTCCTCAGTAATTTGCACTTCTGAGAAACCGCGTTATTATAAAGTCAGAAATCTCAGGCACTTTCAACTCCGGGATCTGCCAGACTGACGGTGACCAGGAACTGAGGAGGCCCGAGTCCACAGGTCACCCATTTCAATATCTGAGGCTGGGTGGCTTCCAAAACCGGCCGCTCCGACGGCAGAGCCGAAAATTGGAGGTGACATTCAGAAGTCTCTGAAAATTATAACCCTGACTTCCTCCTTGAAAAGCTTATCTGAATCCTGGCTTATCCTTTGATGAGGTTACTGAAAAAGCATTCTGCTCCGAGTACTTGGAAGATAACAGGCAATATATGTGAGCTGGTGTGCTCCTCCCCGGGGGGGAAACACTATCGAACACGCCAAGCGTGGGACACTAATTAAATGGTCTGAATTATGCTGGACATTCGGGTCCTGGGGTGGCCTTGGCTTAACTCCTTCCCATCCTTGTGCACCCGGAGAGAACGTGTGTGCTCATCCAGGCAGGCTCCCGGGGGATGTGCTCCCATGGTCCAGCGTGGTCCTGGTCCTGCTCCGGAGCACCCCGCTCCATCCCGCTCCATCCCACTTTATCCTGCTCCATCCCACTTCATTCTGCTCCATCCCGCTTCATCCCACTTTATCCCGCTCCATCCCTCTCCATCCCACTCCGGACCGTGGTGGAAAACTCCTCATGGGAGACAACCGCATCCCCTGATCCCAACTAATGGGTGAGCATCCTTAAGGAGTCCCCGAGACCTTCGTTAACCAAATTAATCACATCCAGAGAACACGCTCACCCCAGTGCTGGGCAGAGGCCCCGGCTGATCCTGCCCCTTGGTGAAGTCCTGGCAGTGTTTAAATTTTTGCTTAACTTTAAGCAAATCTTTGGGTTTCTTGGATGCTAAACCCACGGTTGTGAGTGAGCGTCTTCCCGAGCTTTCGGGAGAAAGGGAAAGTGAGTGGAGACAGAAATAGCGTCATATGGGTGAGGAACGGTGAATTCAGTAATGTTTAATGGGCTGGCAAAGGGGCTATGAAAATTGAACCGGCTCGATTTGTGAGGGAAAATAACGGGGCTGCCTTTCTACAGTGGAGCAGCAATCACAGCTCAAAGCGGGGAAGAGAGAAAAGATAATGCACTAAAATACAAGGTATTATGGCAAAATCGGTAATAATTAATTATGGGTGGCGGGCGAGTGCATTCACCCAGGGCAGGGGCTCGTTTCCAGACAAAGCTGCCTTCCTCCTCCTCCTCCTCCTCCCGCACACTCCTGGACCCAGTGTGGCTTCTCCACTGGGATGCTCTAGCTTTGCCTCTTCTCTGGTGAGCCTGGAGACCCCAAAAAGGAGGGAAAAAGAACAGAAGCCTTTTAATGGCATAATTTATTTTAAAATTAGCCGTCTCCTAATGCTGCCCCAGCCCCCAAAAACGCCAATAATTGTTGTCTGGTTCCCTGCCATGTCCCCAGCCAGCGCCTTCAGCGTTTCAGGCAGCGCTGCGTGAGATTAGCGGGGAAGTGTTTTGAGTCCTCAACATCAAAGGGATTGAAAAACTATAAATTTAACAGAACGTATTATGCAGGGGGGGAAAAAAAAAAAAAAAAGCAAGTTCTGTTAAAAAGGATGTCTCATTTCTCCCGGTTCTGGGGCAGGCCTTAAGGCAGCCAGTAAGTCTCCAGGGAAAAAAAAAAAAGCAACAACCCTATTTAAACAGAGGCAAGCCAAAAAGCTGAGAAATGCCAAGAGGTGGGAGAAGTGCCCAGGTTCATCGCATGTGGGGGAAAGCGTTTGGTCTGGGAAGGAGGTGGGAAGGGGATGAGAAGGAGGTGGGAAGGGGATGGGAAGGAGGTGGGAAGGGGATGGGAAGGAGGTGGGAAGGGGATGGGAAGCCTCAGGTGGGACAAGGCAGCCGTGAGGATCCTGGTGCACCCCTTGGAGCATCCCAGATCTCCCATCAGGTCCCTTCTCCGCCAGGCGCTGCGTACACAAAGATGGAAGGAAGAAGGGAAGATGAGAAATGAGGAGGAAAAGATGGAGCAGGTGGGATCAAAGGCTTGGGCGATGTTTTGCAAATTGCCATCGTTAATCCCTCCCTGCCCGCTCGGTGCCGAGGGCTGCGCTGGCCGTGCCACGTGGGCTGGGGACGGGGAGATGGCCACCAGCCCACAGTGGCTGGAACAACAAAGCCCAGCAGCGCCAGGGGGGGAAATTCTTCAAAGGGCCCCTGCCTTGAAAACGCTGAGCGTTATTTCCACGGGCCCTTAAACAGAATAATTCATTAGTCAGCTCAGAACAATCAATATCGCGCGCCGACAATTTATACACCGACTCTGTTTACCCAGCAGACCCTCTTTGATAATATTATTTATGATTCTAAATAACTCCATCGGTGTTCAATAGGGCTGGGAGGTACCTGGGGGACCGGGGCACAATCAAATTATGAAGACATATGGTTTACTCAGGGCTGGAAATGTTCAACTGCATTTCATTGCTGTTAGTCCTGCCGCAGTACCTTCCCCAATCACTTATACAACCTCCTTAATAGCGCTGGCTGGATGGGAAGGCTTCTTCGGGGAGAGGGCTCCCGCGCAGCCGGCGGAGAGATGGGGCTGTAAAGGGAATTTTATGGTGGCTGTTTCTGCATTCGCGCAGCTGAAGGACGCGCCGAGCAGCTCGATGCATCCCAGGTCGCCGGGGCAATTAAACTCCTGTGCTGCAGGGGCTTGGCGGAGCGAGGAGGAGGAGGAGGAGGAGGAGGAGGAGAAAAAGGAGGAGGAGGAGGCAGGGCTGTGGGTGCCCAGCTCCCCTGGCATCCGCGCCGGCTGATCCGTATGCAGCACGAGGCGCTCCCCATCCCTGGGCTGTATTTATGTTCGCTGCATATACTGTGTACGCTTTAATAAAGCGCTTCTGATATACCCAGCGAGCGGCCGAGTGCTGAGTCATTATTATCGACAGAACATCGCATAAGTACTGAGCTGAGCTTCCTCTGGGCTTTGAGGGTGTATAAAGCTAACACTAATGCTATATTGCTCTATAAACTCTAGTCCTCCCTGCAGAGAGGCAATAATTAATCAGACGACGCGTGATATGTAACAAATTAAAAAGATAAAACTTCCCAACGAAAACGATGGGGCCGGAGAGACGGGGGCCGCGCTCCGCAGCGAGCTGCCCCCGCCGTCCCGTCCCCCTGGCTCTGCCGGGCTGTAACTCACAGGGGCTGGATCCCGCCGGCGCTGCGAGGCGCCGGGGCACCAACCGCACCGCTCGCCCGCCTGGCGTCGGCACGTCCCCGGCCTCCAGCCTCTGCGGGGGACGGGGGTGCCACCACAGGGCTGGGAGGGGGACGCCGGGCACAGCGCCGTGCCCCCTTGCCAGCGGGGAGGAGGAAAAAGCAGCGCCGTCTGCTCTGGGACCTGTCCTGGAGACCCCTCTGGACGCTCGTCCTGGCTCACAAATAGCGGAGGCTATAAAATCAAGCGGTACCGGTTATCACTGTGGAAATATAATCTCTGAGAAAATCCCACTAGAGTAATAATTAAGGCAGAAACTGAAGACTCTGACAACCCTGGATGTATTTTCGGGTTTCAGCTATTTCTGCTTCGCGATTCCCTTTCGAAAAACCAGCATCTCCTTTCCAGAGGAAACCCAGACACGTCGGGACCTGTTTTTGTTCCCCTGGAAGCGGAACGGAGAAGTAAACAGCCAGGATTCCTGTGGGATGCAGAGAGAAGACATTTTCTACTCAGAAATGTCATGGGTTTTCACTTCCATTTTCCCATGCAAACCACCTGTTTTGACGAAAGCCTGGGTTCCAGCGGGGACACGTTTCGGTGGGGAAGCTCCAGGCAGCCCCCGTGCTGCGGCAGGACGTACGAGGACACAGTGGAGCTCTCCCCCCAGCTCCTGAGGGGACAGCACTCGGCATCTGCCAGAGGAGGATGCTCAGGGAAGAAGCCTGGGGGAAAGGGAGAGAGGGGTGTGTTTTTGTTTCACTTAAAACATCCAGAAAGAAGTTCAAATCATCTCTTGGGCACACAGCTTGGCTCTCCTGCCACTGCTCCCCACCCCAGCCACACTCAGGCTCCCTCCCTGGCTCCTTTCAGCTCCAGCCCCCAAAGAAAACCCATCCCCACCTTTCACCGGTCGCACTGATGGTCGCAGGGTCTAACTGCAAGGTCCTCTTTGGAAGAGCAGCCCTGCCAGACCCTTGGGATCAGCCGGAGGAGCCGTTCCCCATCCCTACGGGCTGCTGCTGGGACAAGGAGCGCGACAGCGCCCGGGGGAGAGGGGCGAGGGTGGGTTTGGGGGTGCACGGCAGCCACCGACCCAGGCAAAAGCGTGGGTCCCCACATGCCAGGCTGCCCTTAAGCTCTTTCCCAGGCTCGAGTGCCTGGGAAAGAGGCTTTTAGGCTGCGTACATCACGCTGCTTTTGTAGCCTTAAAGGAGGTGTTTGGATATCTATATTTAGTTGTTCTCACTTCCTTTCCTCCTTGACATTTATGAATTTTAGATGTCTCTCACTCCGGGCCTCTGAAGGGCATCGTGGAGAAAAGCCTGGTGGCCCCTGAGTTGCGCTTCGTCTCCCGGTGAAGCTGCCCAAGGGTTCGGCTGCTGCTGGTCCATCGGTGCTCGCCCAGCCGTGGGATGCTCGGGTACCGCGGGCGCTGCCGGGATGCTCTGATGCTCCCCAGGCTCTACCAGGCTCTGCGGCCGCTGGAGGGAGGGAGGGAGGGAGGGAAGGAGAGAGAGAGGTGACTGGGAGCAATGGAAAAAACCGAGATCACGAGGGATCAGGGAGATGCTGTTAAATACATGGCAACTTACAGATGAAACGGGCAGCAGCTGCCTTGAGCTGAAGGCCAATGGGGCAGTGGGCTTGTGCGGGAGGGCTGTCGGAGAAGCAGCCCTGCTGAAGCGTGGGTGGGTGGGGGGGAGACCCTGCAAACCCCCCCAGACTCCCTGTGCCACCCTGGTGGGTCGGGGTCCCGCTCCCATCCTCCTCACCGAGGTCTGCCGCAGCAACGCGCCGGGGAGCGCGCTTCTCCTTCCTCCTGCTCAATACCCCGGACTCCTTAAATGGCGCTGGATCGAGCTGAGTGGTGGATAAACATTAGTTTCACAGCTCACAAAGCAGAACTGCTGGCTACTGCCGGTCTAGACGTAATGAGCTCCTCCCGGGACCCCTGGGAGCGCTTAGAGGGGGCTCTTCTTTACCCAAGCTGCCAGTCACGCCGGTGCCAGGGGGGAAGCAGCGCCGTTAATCTCTTTCCCACCATCCCAGCCAGAGCTGAAATCCCTTCGAGCATGTAACAGTTTTATTTTAATGTGCCGTCCCACCGGTGCACCGCCTTCCTGCTGCCCCCCCACAGTGAGCCCCGGCCGGGGAGGCTTTAATTTGGGGAGTGGAAGCTTTAATTTGGGGACACGAGGTGGGGATGAGCCGACAGGATGAGACAAACGCCGAGGGAAAAGCGTTCGCGTGTTTTACTTTTCACCCAGGCTGGTGTTGTCACCTCCTTGGGTATCCTTTAATTAACAACAGATTGCTGCTCTGCCGAGAGAGACTAATTTAGCACCTGGAAGAGGAGTGGGGAAAGTTTGCTTGGCAGCCAGGCACCGGCGGCCAGGGACGGCTCCCACCGCGCCGCGCTTTCACCGGGAACCTAAATCACTTGGCAGGAGCTTTTCCCCAAGGGCCGGAGCAAATCAGCTAACGAAGGTGACGTCAGGCAGATTCTCGGGAGCGCTCCGATGGACCGGCCACGGCCGCTGCCGCCTCCCCGGTGCCTCGGGTCCTCCTCCGGGAAGTAAAACACGGCTCATGCCTGTGTCTGCTCCCCTCTTCCAGCCACAGAATAAATCCCCGGGGAAACGAAGATGGGATGCTGCGTTTGGGCGAAGTGAGCTGGGACGGATCCTGCCTGTGCCCAGAGACACGGCCACCTCCCTGGGCTCCTACCAGGAGACCCGACTGGGGAAGAGCCACCGCCAGCAGCTCCATCTCCCGCGATGGCGAGCAGGGACGCGGTGCGTACGGATGCCGTCCCCATAACCCCACCTGCACACCAACAGCCCGCCGCAGCACGTGCCACAACATCCCTCCCGAGGAACACCGGCTCCCGGGGGAGAGATGAAGAAAAATCACATCTAGGACTCATCGATTGCTCCTCTCGAGAGCTCTTCCCAGAACAGGTCAGACATACGAGATGGAAAAAAAGGGAAAGAGCCACCGTCAGCTCCTTTCCAGGAGGCCGACGGGCTAATTGCCACGCTCTAAGCATATCCCCGCTCCACGTGTCAGCCCAGGGCTCCTGCTCCCCCGGCCTCCACGGCAGCGCAGCAGCCCAAGGGCCAGCGAGCCCCTCATCCGCAGGGACGGGCCGGGAGCCAGCGGGGACTTTTCCATCCCTGACCTCGGCGGGGACAGACACCTGTGTCTCTCCTCTCTGCCGGGCCGCATTTAGCAGCCGTAATTATACCCTTTCCATCTATGTATAAATAATTGGAATTCCGGGTAAAATGTTGGGTTGTTTGATTTACATCCCCAG
>JAOXJM010000010.1:7126097-7151693 GCA_026413425.1 Tringa solitaria | reverse complement strand
TGGAGGGGGTTTGGAGCAACCTGGGCTGGTGGGAGGTGTCCCTGCCCAGGGCAGGGGATGGGACTCGATGGTCTTTAACCTCTCTTCCAACCCAAACCATTCTATGATTCTATAAAAAGGCTTTTGAGGGGGAATTGAGTCTGATCACAGAGAGAACGTCCCCTCCTCCCCTTGTCTTCCCATGTCACAGAATGTCACCGGTCGGAGCCAGCACCCTCCCGCTCTCCCTGGGCGGCTTCGCATCACAGATCCGTGGGTGCTGTGTAATCGCACAGACACGGTTCGAGCAGTGCCCTGGTCCGTCCAGGCTGACACCTTCCCCCCCGGTGTCTCCTGCTTCAGAGGGAGGTGACACCATGACCGCTCACGGAGCCACCCGGGCAGCCGTGTGCCGCGGGGGAAACCCTTCCCGACCTCCGTGGCCATCAGCTCGCTGCCCTCGGCGTGGGAGCTGATTAGCCCTCCGTCTGCTATGCAGGCTCACAAATGTTATTATTGATCATAAAATTAGGCAGCTCCTCTTTACATCCAGCTCCATTTAGCCTCGTGACCTCAGATGGATGCTAATTCTGCCCCTGCCGACGTGCTGGGTGAGGACACGGGTACTTGGCCCATCCCTGAGGGGTCCCACGCCGGCAAAACTGGCAGCATCTGCCTCTGCTTTAACCCATCCTCTTTGCAAGCCCTGGGGGTGGGCGTCCTCTGCCCCTTCTCCTCTCCTGACCAGAGCCATCCCACCTTTTCCCCGGGGAGAGCCAGGAGCAGGGGCAGACCCGGCCCTGGGGAGGGTGGGAGGAAGATGCGGGCACAGGCAGCCACGTCTCCAGACGAACCCATCTCCCCCCCGGGGCAAACAAACAGGTTGCTCTTGAGGGTTTTTAATTTCCTCCACCACGCAGCAGCCGCGTGCTTTTTCTGCAGAGAGCCTTTAAAGACTTTGGGAAGCAATTCCGACACTTTCTATAGGCGCGGGGAGATAATTGAATGCTTTCAAAGAGTGCTGCATGGCAGGGAAAGTTCAATTTTTGCAGCGCGGCGCATCCTGCATTCACTGCGTTTTTCTGCTTCAGCATCATCACAGTCCCCCCCCCCCTTTTTTTTTTTTTTTTTTTTTTTTTAATTTCCTAGAAGCTGAATCCCTCTCAGCATTTTCCTGTGGCTTCTCTCTGCTGAAGCACTTAGGGACGAGAAGCAAAAACAGACTAAAAGTCAAGCAAAGCCCTCTCCAGGAGACAGACAGACAAATACCTCACTGGAGGCAGGGCCGGCTCTACCTCCCGCGCCGGGGAGGAGCGGGCGCCCGCTCCGCACGCAGCACCGACAGCCAGAAACCCTCTGCCCAGCTATTTTTAGTCCTAACGCTGCAGAACAAGAAGCAGCTCCAGGCAATTTTCTTTTTCCCTTGTTTTTTTGGTTTTTTTTTTTTTTTTTTCATTTTCCTCTCCCCCCCACCCCCTCCTCTTTTCTCAAACTCAGTCCTTGGGAGGCAGAAGCATCGTGTCAGGAGGAGGAGGGGGCTGGCTCTCTCCCATGGTTCGCTGTGCGGGGCAGGGACCTTTCTCATGGGCGCCCTCCGAGCTGCTGCCACCCCCGGGGCTGCACAAAATTAGGGCCCGAGAGCTGGGAAACTGAGATACCTTTCTCTCCCGGGGCCACGGCACAGAAGGGCAGCGTTTGTGGCTGCAGCAGGATAACCCTGCCCTTGCTGACGCCGGTCCCTTGGAGGCCGCGGCAATGGGGAGCGCCGGGGTGCAGGTTACCAGCAGCCCGCAATCCAAAAGCAGCCAAAGGAGGACTTTTCCCCCTCCCGAGCTTCCCCTCGCCCAGGGCAGGGGCTTTGCAGGGGGATTGGGCTCGTGGGTTCAGGGCTGGCACCGGTTCCGTGCCTGCTCATGGCATCCAGCTGGTCGCTGGTCCCAAGGAAAGCCTGATTTACATCTCGCCTCTGTGGGAAGCGGCGTTGCCCATGCACAGCCACACACGGGCTCTGTGCCGGCCTCTGAAACGGCAGAGACTTCAGCATGAAACGAGCCTACACAAAAAAAAACCACGTCGTATTGTATTTAAACATTCCTTAAGTCATTTTAATGTATTTAAGTCTTAATTCACCTTCTCAAAGTTCATTTTCGCTACCCTAATGTGATGTGTTTGACAGAAAGATGAATGACATTATTAAAGAGTCTCTCTGGCAAATTTCAGTAATAAAATCTCCCTTTCCCCCTGCTGCTTCTCTTCTTTTCTATACATAAACCTCCCGCTTCCTTCATCTTCACAGATTATCCTGGGTTTCTGGGAGGGGCTCCAGGGCACCTCCTGCACCTTTTCCGTGCAGATAACTTAACCTACTGTGATTTTGTGGGGATGCCACGGGGGAGAACCCGGCTGAGCAAACCCCTGTGCCCTTGGCGTGGGGTCCCAGCAGCAGAGCAGCACCATGTAACCTCCTCATCCTCGCTAGTATGAGGGTGGGGGGGCCACCCAGGCTGAGCCTTGCCTTCCTCGATGCCAGAGACCCTCTGAATTTATTCCCTGCATCCCTCTTGATTTATCCTTTCCAGCGTGCCAGAGAAGTCACACACATTAATCATCCAGACTTTTAAACCATCTCCCCTAAATCATTTTCCATGCTGGGAGCCATTTGCCACGAGCCTTGGCCAGTCCCTCGCTCTGCTGGACGTGGTGTCCTGGGGGGACTTCTCCAGTCCATGCCCACCGCGGACCCCAAGATCCAGCCAGGATGGGGCTCCACGGCGCGTATGAGGAGGGGAGCTGCGATGGGACCTGGGGCTGGTCCTCAGCTGACACAGATGTAGCTTAAAAATAGAAAAACTCAGATCAGAACTGCCAAGAGAAACTCCAGACTCGGTGTGTGCTCAATGTGAGAGATTGAAGAGACGGCTCAGAAGGGAGCCGTCGGGGCTCGGGGAGCCGGAGGAAGAGCTGGGGGGCGGCTCGGCTCTGCCTCCCCACTTGTTGGGCTGCAGGGAGGGAGATAACCCAGGGAGGGGCTTTTGGGGTCACGGTGAGTGGGAACAAAGGGGAAATCCCTCTGCTAACGGAGGGATCCTCCGACCCGGGCAAGCAAAAGCCACCGTGGAAGCTGAGTGACCATCCAGGGGAGGCAGAGCAGACAGGCAGCCTCAGCGCCAGGGGTCTCACTGCCTCCCTCCAGCCCCAGCGCAGCGCCCGGCGCCTCGTGTTCCAGGCACGTGAGGGATTTTATTTGCCAGGCTTCTGCCTTTGCAGGTTTTGCTCTTTGCCCTGAACAGGAGGAGTTTTGCTAACTTTATCTCCCAAAGCCCAGCACGCAGAAGAGAAGGAGAATAAAAGCGTGTCACGACCTGCTGTGTCTGACCTCCAGCAGCAGAGCCAGACTGCGATGCACCCCGCATTTCTGCCCGGGATGTGGAACAGCAGCCGAGGAGCCGGCGCGGACCCGGAGCTGCGTTTCCAGCTGAGCTGGAGGCCGGGAAGAGCAGCGCATCCTCGGGGTCCTGCCCTCATCCCACAGGTCGGGGTATCAGAGACCGGGGGGGGCAGAAATTGAAGAAGAGAAGAGGGAAAACTGCACAAGCAACCACCTGGACGTTGGCTCTGGAAGCGGATATCACGTCCTTTGGTAAAACCTCACGTTGGGTGCTTGCAACCCAAAAATCACTGCCAGCCTTTAGCCACCCCTCTGCTGTCCCTGCAGAATCCAGCCACACTCTCTCCCTGTTCTCCTGCCCCTTCCAGCGGGTTTTTCTCATAAAAGCAAGGCACTGGGGGGGAGGGAGGGGTCCATCCCGGGGAGGGAACAGCCCAAGCTCCCCCAGGAGGGTCTCAGCATTGTGCAAACCCCTTTATCATGGGGTGATGCTGGGCAGGACGAAGGCAGGAGGTCGACCCCCTCTGCAGAAGCCTCTTGCTTGCAACAAAGAGGAGATCTTCTGCTCGCCGGCTGTTTAGACTCTCCAAAGCTTCAGTGATCTACCCAGATTAGGCCTCAACGAGCCGAATTTCTGCTCCAGGTAGTGCAGCTGCTCCTCGCTGAATAAAACATGCCCTTCACCCTGCTGCGCCCCGAAGACGAGCTCCAAGAATTCTTTCATTCCTCCTCCTTTCTGTTCAGGCACGTGGTTTGTGGTTTTTTTTGGTAAATGCCTGCAAAGAGGGGCACTGCTTGTTGTTCCTCTCGGGTTATTTGCTGCAGGGAGTGATGTGGCTGTTTTCATAAGCCTCCCAAGGCTCGCCCGGGAGATGGGGGGTGCTGGATGCTGGCACCCATGAATAATGGTGGGCGAATAATGCCACGAGCCCCCCCATCAGCAGGTCTTCCTCTGCTCACCCCAGGCAGCACTGGAGGGGATTTCCAAGGGATGCAGAGGGTCGGTGTCACCGCTGACTCCGCGTTCCCGTTGTCCCGCTGCAGTCGCTGCCTTAGGATTCCCAAGGCTTTGGCAGAGCCGAGGCCAGACCCGAGGCTTGTTTTCCTCCTGCTCCGTTTATGCCTGAGCAAAGGTGCGGCGAACCACTCGAGAGGGATGTTTGTACATCTTCAGACTGTTTAAACTGCTATTCATTTCCATGGCTGTTCTCACCGTTTAAGAATTATCTGCCAGAGAGCTAGAGGAATTTTCTGCCTGTTACACTTGGTCCGAGCCGCCCGCTCAGAGGCTCCCCGTTTGCCGTTTTCATTTACTTTGCAGGGAATTTGGCCAGAATGGATTGTTTCTGCTTTGCACTGAAGTTCTTAAGTAATAAAAAACTACAATCGAGTAACAACGCGGCCGGTGGCGGGAGGATGGGGCTGCTGGGTGGGATGGGTATCCCAGCCCGTGGAATCCCTCCGTGCAGGGGGGGAGCAGCGCCCAGCACCCCCCCCCCCCCAGCAGCTGTGTTTGCACACACAGCCCTGGGCAAACATCAGCCCCGGGCCCCCCGGCTTGCCAAGGAGCTCCGAAAGCCTCCGCGGCGCTCCAGCAGGAGGGAGCCTTTCTATAAACAGGCAGAGAGCTAAGTTTGGCATCTGCTCCCGTAATGATGCAGCAGATCCTTACAGCTTGTGACATCCCACTATAAACAGAAAGCTGCAAAACCCCGTCATTTCGAAAGCTGGATCAGGTACTGGTGTGTTTTGCATAATCCAGGAGACAGTGGGTTTCAGGCTGAGTTTTCCTTTCCTTTCTCCCTTTTTTTTTTTTTCTTTTTTGCTTGCTTTCCTTGTCTCCCTTTCTGGTTGACATGGTTACAGAATCCTGAGGGTGGGGTAATAGGACACGACGGATGCGTTCGGGCAGACTCAGAAATTCACCGATGCCTCCTGGAAAAGTCCGGAGAGCACGCTGTGTAGAGACAGCTCAGCTGCTTTGTCTTCCCGCCTGTCTCTGCCTCTCCCTCTCATTTCCAAAGCGGCATTTGCATGAAGACATCGCCTTCTTTCCCCCAGCTTTCCACCCGCTGCTGCCCTTTCCCTGCCCAGTCCCTTAATTCTCCGCTTGTGCCATCGGAGTCGCTTCTGCTGCGACCCACTGCCAGGGCAGAGGAGACCCGGGTGGGGAAATCACCGGCGCTTACAAAAAAAATAGATAGATGGAGGCAAAATTGTTCTTAAATTGAATGTTTTTCACAGTTCTTCCAAGCAGCGGCTGCAGTACTTTAGGATTATTCTCTCCCGGGGGGCCTCATAAAAGCTGTAAATACTCGGAATAGCTTTCGAGGCCGGCCTTACGACGGCTCAGTTCTCAAGAAAATATATGCTAATGTGCGTCGCCGTCATTATCTGGGAGACCTCGCCGCAGACGCTCATGTCTCTGCGAAGAAAAGATTTCTGATTGCTGCTGTTTTGCTAAAAGTTAAATACATCCAAGGCTTTGAAACTCATGGCGAGTGTTTTGCAGCAGAATTTGCCCGGTGGTGGCTCGCGTCCGCCGTACCCCAGCTCCGGGATTTGTTTGGAGCCTACAGATGAAGTTCTCCAGGAGCTCTAAATCCCGCTGGAGGTGGATGGGAACGGGATGCTGTGCCGCCCAGCACCCCTCCAGCGGCAGAGAGCCCGCTGAATTTCCCAGTTGGGAGTCACCATCTATTCTCATGGGCTTTCTCATTCATATCCACGGGGCTCGGGCACCTCCGAGTCTCGCAGACAGCACAGGAGACAAACGAGCTCCCGAGAGCAGGTTCCGGTAGGAAGAGGAGCAGGTTCCGCACACGTGGACTCCTCGCTCCATCTCCCGGAGAGTTTTGTTCCTTGTCATCAGCACTGACGTGCAACAAAATGGAAACAAGGCTATTTAAAGGTTCCCAGACAGTATGGTGCTTCGGAAAAAAAGGAGGAAAAAAAAAAATAAAAAAAAGAGCCCTGCTCAAGTGTAAATGTCAATGGGACTCCGGCTGTAACGCAGCCACAGAGTACGCTATTTTACTTAATTGAGGCTGAAGGCACTGAAAGGGAATAAAGAAATAAATCAGGGAGCCGTGCAAATGGAAGCAGCAAAGCCCTGGCAGATTTACCGGCACAAGGCTGATGGAGGTGGCCTGACACGGGCTGGTGTCGGAGGAGGCATCCACGGGTCCTCTCTAAATCAGCGCCCACGGGTGATGGAGCGGTGCTGGATCCAAAGGGAGGGCCAGGGTGAACGCGGGCCACTCTGGAGGCCAGGGATGTCCTGGGAAGGAAGGGCGATGTCACCAGAAGAGAAGCCCAAGCCTCAGCCCAAAGCTTGAGCCATCTTGCCAGCTGAGATGGGTTTGCAGCTCCCCTTGGTGGAGGGAAGCGGGGGGACACACCAGTATACCAGTACACCAGTCCCAGCAGGGCTTTTAGGGTCCTGTGGAGAGAGAAGTCCTCGCTGTCCTGACAGGCTCCCCAGAAGCGATTACACCCATCCAGGGGTCTGCAGCACCTGGGGATACTTTGCTCGGTCTTGAGCATGGGGTGTTGTTTGCAGCTGTCTCAGTACAGCGGTTTCTGCAGTAATCAAATTCTTTCATCCCAAGGGAAAATAAAAACCCAAGGTGCTGAGCTTGCAGAGCAGCCCAGTGCCTTCAGGAACCGCCACTGGGGGGGTCACCGCTCCGGCATCGCCCTGCTCCGGGAGAACTGGGTCCCTCACCAGCTCTGAACTAGCCCTGAAATTCCTCCCTCCCGCTCTTCCGAAGTGTCCTTTGCTTTCAAACTGTGTTTATCGTGGATGATTGATATTTGACATTACGCTGTACCGGGAAGGCGCACAGCATCACTCCGCTGGGATGTGACGCTCTTCCCGCAAACACATCCATCAGAGCTGCCAGTGCCACCCCGGCAAGAGGCCGGAGGAGGAGCATCCCGGGGGACCCACGCCGGGCTGGAGCCCCACCAGGGACCTCGCCACGCACCTGGGGGCCAGGGGCGCAGGGAGGGAAAGGCACAGTCCTTGGGGGAAGCCAGAGCCCCGGCACCGCCGCCATCAGACAGGCTGAAGGATGCTGTCTGTCTGCTCTCCACCGCCCCGGGGCCGCCGCTGCCCTTGAAAGATGGCTGAGAAATCCTTGACGAGAGCGAGGGGAAGGAGGGCTCGGGCACGCGTGGCTTTCGCAGCCGAGGAGAGGCAGAGCCAGGGCGGTCTTCAGCAGGCGGAGATAACAGGGCGAGTATTGATCCCAATTTGCTGCTGCTGGCGTTCGAGAGGCGATGGCTGGAGGACTGGGTTATCTCTCCGATCCGTGCCTGCGCCTCGGGAGGAGATGGGATGCGATTCATTAAGCAATTCTTCTAATAGTCCCGAGGCATAAGAGGTAAAATGACCTCAGTGAAATAATTCGAGGGCCTGACGCTCATCGGCAAGTGAGACCTCTCTGGCTCCAGCAGAGGAAAAGGCTCTTGCGAAGGTGGGTTATTCCCAGCGCCGTGGGAATAACGCCCCGCGTCACCGAGAGGGACAGGGGTGGCCGCAGCTCCCACCAGGGCTGAATTCGGCTCCGCAGAGCGCTGGGGAGCTGGCCAGAATTAACAGGTCCACATCGATTCTGGTTTAACTTGCCATTTATTACAGCGCTGGGGATAGAGATTAACTTTCCTCGCTTGGTATTTATTATTGTTTCACCTGCTTTCCAATGGAAACTGAAGGCGCTTTGATGAATGAACCGAGGGCTCCGCTGTACCCCCCCCCAAGGAAGGCACGTCCTTCCCGCACATCCAGGATGGGGTTTGGCCCCCTGAGGCTCTCCTGGACCCCCCCCGAGCAGCCGGCAACAGCCAGACCAAGCCGGCACCTCCTCCCTGGCAGCTCACGCTCCCAAAGCAAATCATTAATATGCATCTCTCTGACGTAGCCTAAGTCACTCCTGGTGAAGTGCTGTGTCTAATTGATTTGAGATGCATCAGCCGAGCCTCACGACCGGCTCCGCCGGGCCCGTGTGGAATAAGTGCAACGCGCTGGAAAGAGGGGAATTACTCTTGACACTGGGATTATATCTCTGCCAACAGCATCAATATTCTATTAAAGATATGTGATAATATAACACTAATTACCAATTGAGGGGCCATTACAGGGAGCCTACAAACACCAGTTCGATCTCACCTTTCAGATTAAAAACACCACAATGATTTCCTGTTCCTTGTACTTTATTCCTGTGTTTTCTGCCCATGCATAATGCAGCAACACAAATCGCCAGCGAATACCTAGGAGATCGCTGCCTTCACCTGCCGTCCGAGGGTAATGGCTTCCCGAGCCAGGAAGGAGATAAGTCATGTCTGGAAGCAGGGAAGAGCACGGAGAAAAAGTCCTCTCCTGTTTGCATTTGGCCGCCTGCCTAAGGGCAATGTCAGGAGCGAGACTCAGCAAGAGAGAAGACAAGTCGCCTGGATGAACTGGGACCAGACCTGCCCTGCAAAGCCTTCTAGTGCTTCTACATTTAGCCCGTGGAAGAAACACAGTTTTTCTTTCCACGCTCCTGCTCGGCTCCCGGTGGTCCTGCTGGCACCAGCAGCACCTCCACAGAAAATCATTTAAAGACTGACTTTAATCATGGAAAGACACACCGGGGGAGGCATCCAGCACGGCATCCAAGGCTACCGAGCACTGGCCTTTCCGTGCAGCACCTTAACAAGACCCTACAAATGCCACCGACCCCGAGGGGTCTGGAGACCCCCACCCCACCACTGCCCTCCGCCTCATGCTTCCCAGCTGCCAGACCAGCCATTTCCCATCCCCACAAGGAGGACGACAGGGACCTACCGCTCCCTCTGCAAAAGGAACTGCGAGGCTCGAGCATTCCTGGGGCAAGAACAAGCCCGTTTGGGTCATCTAAGGCTTCTGGCCTTAAAGATGTTTGTCTGATTTGAAAGATGGTTTTTTTCCCCTTTATTTTTTCCTAAGGCTATGGAGGGCAGACAGCCTACAACAGTGGTCACGAGGTTAATGAAATTGAAACAAGGAGTATGATCTCCAAAAAAGCCCTTCATCCTGCAGGGCCAAATCCGGTCCCGCCGTCAAACCTCGGTGCCCAAAGCTGTGGAGCATTTGGCAGAAGGAGGGCCTGGGAGACAAAACCAGAGCCCCAGGGCACCCCCGCCAGCACCAGTGCACGGCAGCGGACACAGCCCCCTCTCTAAACGTAATTACTGGGGAAAATAACAGGAACATCTAAAGAGGGAAGAAGCCCTTTCCTGCGGAGCAGCAGAGGAATTAGAATCCCCCTCCTGCTCCCAGCTGATGCTAACAGCACGGTGCGGCGCAGAGGAATCCTTTCGGAGGGCAGCCTCCGGGAGCAGGCGTTCAATAAATGTCCAACAAGGGCCCAAGCGAGTCTCCACGGGAGGCAACAGGAGCCAGGAGCTGTGTCTGCCATGTCCTTCTCCGGGGGGGGGGGCCGCACAAAGGGAGCCCCCCAACATCCCTCCTCCCGCCCGCAGCGGTGCCTGCCAGCCCTGCATTACCTTAATGAGGCACAATAATATCCTATCAGCCCTACAAGCTACAGATTGAAGCCGCAAAGAGGAATCGTCAGAACCCCCGTGTGATCGATCTTGTCAAAACACGCTCCTTTAATCCCTTACAAATGAAAGGGAGATGGGTTTAAAATGTCATCCTTGGGGTCTGGGAGCCAGGTCCCTATAAATCAGTCAGCCCAGGTAAACCGCATTATTTAGGAGCTGTTTGAGAGCAGACGTGCCAAAACCAGTTCTGAACTACGCACACAAGGTTTGCATCACCTCAGACGTAAAAATTGTACGGTTTGGGTTTTTTTTTTTTTAATTTTACCTTTCCATGACTAAGCACCCATCACACAGAGATATTAGAGGGGAGAAGATGGGCAGGCGGAGGTTCCAAACACGACTCACGGCGAAGCAAGCGCAGGGGTAAACCCAGGGACTAACAAGCTCTGACAAGAAGGGACAACCACGTAAAACATCAGGCGACACCTTATTCCACCAGGGAACTGAGCCCGAGGGAGGCGGCGGGGCCGGCAGGACCCAGGAATGGCCGTGGATGGGCTGTGGGAACATCAGCCCCGGGAGGAACCCGCACCCGCCCTCACTTACAGCGAGGTCACAGCTCTCCAGAAACAAATACATTAAAAAAATAAGCAATCTGGGACCATTTTCTGCGACACCCACGGCAAGGGCTGACCTCGCCGCCCAGCTACGAAGCTGGGGACAGTCAGGAGCATCAATTTTCTCTGTGCCGCTGGGCGAAGGGCTTCACCTCCTGAATCTCATTTAGCTCATGGGCTCACTAATCCCCACCCCTGCCAGAGGCAAGGCATAAAGCAGCCCCTGACGTCCAAGCCAGCCGCCCAAAGGACATGATGCATCCCTTTATGTCCCCAAAATCTTCTCCCGGGGGCCCGAGGTGGTGGAGGGGCCTTTGCTGGGTGAACACCCATGTGCCCATTTAACAGAAAAGACATTTGACAGATACGACGACGGACAGGGATCGGTTGGGTTCTTTATTGGTTCTGAAGGTGCTTATATTTAAAACAATTTGTTAGGCTCCCCGTGATTTACTGCCACGCTGGAAAATGGGGCTGAGTATTGATTCTTTGCCTTTTCTATTGCAAATGGGTGTAATGTTTTATAGTATGTCAGAATAATAACAGCGGGCACTTTATCAATGTCAAATGTTAAAAATGATCAGCTATTGTGATGTAGGAGATTAAATATGAAAGCTTGATGGGTATATAAAAGCAAAATGGCAATAATAAAGGGATTTTTATGTTCAACTCGTTGCTCTCCCGAATCTACCTGGGGAGCTATTAGAACCAATTGTGCTGATCAGTGACACATCACCATGGGTTACAGGACAGGAAAGTGCTGGCTTTAACTCCCCGGGGGTCTTTGTGTGTTGCTGGGCTGACGTGGGGGCTGGAAGTCGAGCCCTGCCCTTCCCCGCCAGGACTTTGAGGAGTTTCGCATCCCTCCAAGTCACTGCCAGACCCAGGGCTTGGTGATGGGACATCCATGAGCCCAGCAGCCTCTCAAAGCCCTTCTCTCCCCAGGAGGGACAAGCCACCAGGACCAGAGCTGCCCCAAGGAGGAAGCCACGACACAACAACCAGGAATTTGGCGCAGAATGAGCTTAAGGAGTCCCTGACTGCAAAGCCAGAGGGGTGTAGGTCCGCCTGCACTGTGCAAACAGAGCCCTCTCAGTCCAAACCAGAGCAGAAAGCCCTCTGTTCCTCATGGTATCCAGACTTCTGTAACCCAGACAAGCAAATTAATTGCAGAGTCACTTAATATATTGATCGGAAAGGCTGAGATGCAATAACTAATGCAAAATCGCTGAGAGCCGCAGCGCTGGGTTTCAGCTCTCACTAAAAACCGTTTGCACGACACAAAATACACCTACGTGGGCTTTTCAGACTCAGAAAGGGAAGACCTTTCAAGGAGGATATCTTCACGACCAACTGGCCCTTAAATTTCTTAAATCTGAATCATAAGCACCCGCCAAACACCTCTGTTCTCCACCGAGCCGAGCTCAAGGAGCAGAGCCGGTTTGAGCTGGCTGCTAAAACAGATGTGGGAAAGCCAGAAGGACCTGGAGAGGAACCAGCGAGCACCCAGGACCCTCACCACCTCCGCGCCCGACGCCCTGCTCACCTCCAGGGTGGTCTCCATCGCCTCGTCCAGAGAAAGCGCCACAGGTCTGCTCACAGCTTCCTTGGTGACACCCTGTTATCAAACACTGCTCAAAATAACCCCTGCTCCTGTCCTCTCCCCAGCACCCAAACCTCTCCCCGGCCACCAGAGCCCTCCATTCCCCAGCACCAGCCCTTTTATAGCCTTGGCAAGCCCTGATTCTTGCCAGCCTGTCCTCAAATCTCTGCTCATGGCAAACAGCTGGGCTCTTCCACCGGCCAAGCCTGCCCTTAACTCCTTCCCCACCAGCCCCATCCTGGGAAAAACAGGGAAAACTTTCAGAATTCCATCAGTCGGGATGACTCCGGCTTGTAATCATCAGTGCTCTCACCGGTACTTCATTACAAACAGGAAGCGTGAAAATGAATAAAGAAAAACCCAATAATTCTCGAAGCCTGGACTCTAATTAATTTCTTTGAGTTGTCGTAAGCAAGAGGGAGAAAATGCACGGGCAGGACAAATGTTCTCCTAATTACCTAAACACTTTATTAACCAACGCTAATTAAAGCATTTCTTGGAGTCTGACAAATGTCTGGAATTATTCAGTTTAGAAGTTAGTTTTGACTCCGGTAATTTATACAGCGTCGGAAAGTTACGGGGGGAAAAAAAAAAAAAAAATCTTTCAACTAATGTTTTTTTATTAAAGCTGACAGCAATAATTAGTTATTTGCTACTAATGGGGCGGCCCCTGGAGGGAAATTTGCTGAGATGGATGGTTTGGGCCGGTGCCAGCAGTAATTGGTCTGAGCCTTGGTCAGGCGCTGGCAGGTTGTCCCGCGCAGCGATGCCCTGCCAGCCCCGCCGCTGGGCTTGGGCCGGCACAAGTCACTCTTTGGAGAGAAGCTGCTGGACCCCAAGTTCGGCAGGAAGGGCAGCGACTCGCTTTCTCCACAGAGGAAGCTGGAAGTCGGGAATTACAGCCACAAGTTTCCCGGGAGAAAGCGTTTTGAGCGGCTCCGTCCCGGCAGACAGCGGCTGCCCGGAGAGCGAGGAGCCGCTGGCTCCGAGAAGTCACCCACAATGAAAACTCCATTCCTTTTCTTCCAGAAAATAACCCATCGTCTTTCCCAAGGCCAGCGTGAAGAGCGTGGGGCCTGACCGTAGAGCTTCACCCGGTGAAGAGGAGGGGTTTGACGCTGAGCGGTTCCCACAGCCCTTTTTGGGCTGTTTTTTGTCCATCCCCAGGTGCTGGAGGCAACCGACTGCAGCTCCTCTTAAAAGTAGGCTTCGAGTTTCTACACACACAGAAAAAAGCCAGAACGCGGGAAACTAATGAGCTCTGTGGATTCAGAAATCAGAATGCAAAGGAAGAGGATCCAGATTTTCTTTTCATCTCGGTTTTTTTTTTTGAGCTTGACACGTAATTTTGGATGCTTGGATTGTCGATACCTTTTGTTTCGTGCCCTTCCCATAAACTGCAAATGATCCAATTATAGAGTAAAAGGAACAGAAAAGGGGGAAAGCAAGAGAAATGGAATAATGGGGGAGGGGGGGGAAGTAGGTGAGATGAAAAGCTAAGGAAATGACAAATGTATCACTGCGTGGATGAGTTAAAGGGCGTTACACGGAGAGGGGAGGGTGAAGCCAAGGACTCGGGTCTCATCCTTGGCCTCCCGCCTGGACCACGCTCTGTCTCCCAGGCTGATGCCGAGCCCCCGTGGGACCACCAGCACCTCCAAGGGGGGCTGCCCCCAGCATCCCCCCCAAACCTGCCCCACCACGCCGGACCCGTGCTGTGGGGACGCTTTCCCATGGGGTTAAACAGAGTGGCCACGTCGCAAAACAATCCGGCAGGCAGGCAGAAGGACTCTCTGCAGCCTGACGTGGGAAGAGCTATTTTCCTTCTCCTTTTTTTTTTTTTTTCAGGAGAAAGAGAACCTATGGGCTGAGAAAGGCGCTGAAACCGCGCTCGCCGGAGAGGTTCCCCGGGAAGCCTTGACAGGTATGCTAATGCCATGCTAATGCTCTGCTGCTTCGCCGGTAGGAACTGACATTAAAAGGCCTTGGTTAAAGACAGGGCTCAGCGCCTGAGCAGCGTAATGAGGTGTTTCACATCGCCCGACCTTGTAGGAACCATCACGGCCCTCCAAATGCTTCAGGTGGCCTCGGCCGCTCGCTCTGCCGTGCTCTCCCAAGCCGAGCGCCTTCCCCAGCCCTGTACCTCGGGGTGTCCCAAGCCTCTCAGCACCCCAAACCCTCTCCTCCCAGAGGGGAGCCCTGGAAGGTCTGCGTGGACCCACACGGCCCCATCCCACCCACGGCATCCCTCGGAACGCCGCGGGGCCCCCATTCCTCTTGCTCTCCTGGAAGCTGCTGGTGGCATCGAGGACCGGGCGGCTGGGGACACCAGCTCGGCTGGGAACAGCCCCAAACCCTGGGTTCCAGCTGTCCCCGGGGTCCAGAAGCTCAACGCCCACACGTTTCAACCTGCTGGCCACCCACGTCCTGCAGGAAGGCTGAAAACGCCTTAATGCAGAGCCAGTTGGGTGGCAAGTGCACGCCCCAGGCGGGCAACCTCCGGCATATCCCTCATGAGAGCCAGGGGGGTTTTCTCCCCCCAACATCCCTGCCTCCCCCGGGTGGGAACTCTGCAGTCCCAGCTCCCCACCGCAGCCCCCGGTGCCCACGGATCCCTGGGAACACCAGAAAGGCAACGCAGGAGCAGAAAACCCACTTTATTTTAAAGCTTTTAAGGGAATATTCAGAAGAACGGAAAGGGGTTTTGATCTTTCTTTTTTCCCTAAACTCAAATAATAGAAAAAAAAAAAGGCTTTTAAAATAAATAGCTGACAATGTCTCTTATTTGAGTAATTCTTTGCCAGCAATAAATGTGTCACTCTAAAGTGCTTTATTTAGAAATAAAAAAATGTTTTTCTTTGTAGAGCGCTCCGCATTACATCAAGTTAAAGGCTGGAAGCGAAATTCTCCTCCTCTCAGCGCGTACCCCTCCCTCCTTGATACATTCATATATTCTCCTATAATCTGATCTAGGTTATAAAAATATAAAAAAAAGAGAAAAAAATAGAGAGACATCTGGCTCTCCCACACATCTGACATTTCCCTTTATGCCTGGTTTAACTTTTTTATGACTGCCTGGGTTCGCTTCATTGGAGAATTTCTCCCTTCAAATGAGTTTCCTGTTTTATGTTAGAAATTTTCCTTTAGACAAACCTGGTAATTTTTCAAGCTAAAATGTGTACGTTTTAAGTACTTAGGAAGTTTAAGGATCCCGCTGATGGGGACATAAATCTCAGTTTATTCACACTGGAGTCCCCGTGCCTAACTGATCCTGTTAAAAAAGGAGAGAGAGGCAAGAAAGAGCCTGGTATATTTTTTACTTGTTTTACAGTAGGAAAAAAGCCACCCCAAACTGTCAATTCGGTGAGTAATTTGTTAGTGTCTGCTCACACTTCCAAGGCTTTATGTGGTAACGCCGGGGGAAGGCAGTACCTCTGCTTTCTCGAGCTTCTACTCGTTTAATAGACAATGAGGAGGGGGCTGATGGGGTCCCCTCGCTGCCGAGTGCTCTGGGGTGATGGATGGGGATGCTGGGGAGGGGCTGGAGCCCCCACACTGCTGTGGGTACCATTGCGGGTACCACTGCATCCCTCCCGGGCCCGTCTCCTCCTCTCTTCACCTCCCCGCTCACATTGAGCTCTCCTGACACAAGATAATAAATGTATAGAGACAGATAATATAATAAAATAATGAATAAGAGCAGGACAAGCCCTATTGTTGGGTAACAAGGAGGAGGAAAAAAAAAAAAAAAAGGAAAAAGCGATGGAAAAAGGCACTGAAAAGGCTAAAATGATTTCTGCAATAGAGCAGGGAAGGAAACAAACCCCGGCAGCCCTTCTCGCAGGGGAGGAGCGGGGCTGCTGGTCCCAGCCGCCGGGTGACACTGCCGGGGTCCCTGCCCTTGCGCCCCCGAAAGGCACCCGCAGCCGCGTGAGAATCACTCATTTGTGTCCCCGCAGACGGGGGGGAAGAGGCCGCCGAGGCTGGGGGGGGGTCGTGTTTTCCTTTTTTTCTTTAAGGCAACGTCCCCAGAATAAGACCTTCAAAGGCAGATAAAGCTCATTTCTGAAAGGCACTGAAAACAGGCACGAAAGGAAAACTTCAGGGAAGAGCGACTACCCAGGTTTGGAGAGATCTCCTCTTCCTCCCCCTCCTCCTCCTCTTCCTTCCCCGAGAAGCCGGCAGCACACGCTGAGGGGGGCACGGGCCAGCCTTTCGCTTGGAAATTGAAGATATATCCATTGCTTTTTGCTTGGTGAGCTGATTGCCAGCGATTTAGCAGAGAAATCGCCAGCCCCCACCCTCCAGCTAATTTTGCTGATTGTTCGGGGCAGAACGAGCTGGGGAGGGGCTGCTTCTGACAGACGCGCTTCCGTTTTCATCCCTGTTCCTCCTCTGGGAATAAAAGACATTTTTCCACTGGTGGTGGAGGTGGCTGCAAGCCCCCCCCCCTGCCCCAGAACCAGGGCAATGCCACCAGAGCCCCAGGGGGGCTCCCGTGTCCCCCTGCCCACTGCAAAGCGGCCTTAAGAGGGGGCTGGGGGGGTCTGGAAAGCTCAATTCCGGCAGAGGCTCAGCTTTCTAGGTTTCATCCAAATGCCTAATTAAATTTTCAGAGCGCAAACTGCTTGGGATCCAACACAAATAGCTGCAGGAGCCAGAGGGGAGGCAGGGAAAGGACGGAGGGAGGGGGGGGGAGAAAAGGGAGGGAGAAGCCTAAAATAAATAAATTAACTAAACAAATAAGTAGGGAAAGAAAGAAGCGAGGGAAAACGAACTAAAAGCAGCGGCAGCCCCGGCCGCCCGAGCGCTCATTAGCAGCGGGAGAGGAGGGAAGTGTCTCGTCCTCTGGGGCTGTCATCCCTCATCCTGAGGAGCACTTAGAGAGTCGCGACCCCTTTCAGCATCTCCGTACAGACAATCAGCCCCTCGCATCGGTCACTGCCGCTCGCTCGCCGCCTCAGTACAGGGAGAGGCGCAAAGAGGGATATTATATCCTCGGGAAGCGGGGGGGGGGGGGAGGCTGCTGCCCACCTCGCCCCTCCTGCCTGCAGCTCACACGCCAAAGGTGGGCAGGGGAGAGCGGGCAGCCACGGCAAGAGCTGCCCCCCCCCCTCCTCCCCAAGTGATGCCCACAGCCCCGGGGGTACCCCCGAAACTCCTCACCCCGGGAGGGGGGGGCCCGGGGAGCAGCGCATCTATTTTTTGCACATGCCTGCGTGGCCCTCAGCCCTCTCCGGGAGGCCGAGCTTGTCAGCAAACAGTGATTTCAGCTGGGTTTAAAGGGAGATGGATAAATAAATAAATAAGTAAATAAAGCCCCCAGTGTCATCTGCGGATAAGAAGCCCGGGAGCAGTTTGTGGAGAGGCTGACAGATGGGGGGGGGGCAGGAAGGGGGGAGCTGCTGGGGAGAGGGGTGGAGAAGGAGAATTTAGCAGCCTGATGTGTTTTGGGCAGAGCGAGGCTCCCAGCTCCCCGGCAGCACAGCTCGTTACCTTCCTGCCCGAGCTCCCTTTGTGCTTTATTAGCATCCGAGAGCGCGGCGAGCGCCGGCGCTGGCAGCCCCACAGCGATGCTGCCCTCCCGCACGGATGCTCCGCTCGCTCCCGGCATCCCTGCCCACAGCAGCCGGATCCATGCCTGGATAACGGGAGCAGCCCCGGGAGGAGGGGGACACGGCAGCCCCTGAGCTTCTTCCAGCCAGGGAAGAGCGGAGGAGCAGGAGCGCGAGCGGCTGGAAGCCTCTTTCCTAATTAATTTGGCCGCTTGATGAGTCAGCGGCGCGAGGGGAAGGAGGGGATGCTCCGCAGGAGCTCGGGTCCGGTCCGCGTCGCCCCGTAAAGCGAAACAGCTGAACCCCAGCATCTTCCTCCCCACGGGACGTCTCCATCCCTCCCGCTCAACTTAGTGGGGGTCTCGTGGGACACGGCTCACGCCGAAGCCGGGGGCTTCTCCGCACCCCTCGTGGTGGCGGAAGGAGCCACGTGGCCGCTCCCGCTCGGCCCAGCGGCGGCTCCCGACGCAGCCAGACGCCTCTGGATTTTTGGGGATCCCCCCGTTCCGCCGGGCTCTTTGCTCCTCGTCAACACGGAGGGCAGCCGGGCGGGCACCGCCGCCGCCGGAGCAAACAGCCCGCGCTTGTCCAAGCGCAAAAAGCAAACACCCCTTGCGCTGAGACGTGGAGGGGGAAACCCAGGAAGGAAGGGACGTGCCTGTGCCCTGTCGGAAGGGACAAAGTGCCACCCCCGAGCCACCCAGAGCACCTCGGCCTCGGCGCCGCCACGGGTCAGGCTTTTAGGTTTTATTTATTTCCCTAATTTTACTTGGCAGAAATTGAATCTCCGTTCCAGTTCCTCCCGATTCCATAAAGCCGTATCAGTTACAGTGTAAGCCCAATTTATTCTTTTCTATGTATTCATTAAACCCCAGTTAGTTACTGCATTATTTAATGGAATTGATGATGTAATTAAGGTACAGGCAGACATTAACAACCAGAACCGTCAGGGAGGTTTAGGGTCCTTTACTGCTCTCTTCCCGGAGTTATACGGCTCCTAATTTCACAACAATTACTCCAACCGGTGGGTTGCAGCCGCACACCTCACGCATACTGAGCAGCCCCAGGAACACCGCCAGCATCCCCACGCACACGGCGCGTCCCCACGACGTCCTTTGCTTTGCTCCACGTCCTCTGCCCGTCTAACTCAGAACACAGATTCCCAGGGAGTATTTTCTTCTCCTGGTACAAGACCGCCCGTGCTGGCTGCTTCTGAACGAAGCCCGGTCTCCGCCAACAGCCCCCTCTCACATCTGTAAGCCAGAAGCACGAGCCTCGGGTTTCATAGCCTGGGAATAATTACCTCCTTTTATCGCTGGGGGCTGGAATAAGAGGAGAAATTCGGGGCAGTTTGCAAATTACTCCGAGATTCACAGATGGGGCCACGTGTTATCATTCTTAAAAGTGCATCAGCTCCAGGGACACGAGCACCTCCAAAGCGCATGCCTAACCCAATTTTCACTCAGTGGAGGTAAGTTATTCCAGCACAGCAGGGAGGCTTTAAATAGCCCATAGTCCTGCCCAGGCACTTTCCTGGCCAGAAATCCCGCTTTTCTCGCCCTCACAGTCAAGTCTGCTCCGGACATTCCACTTCTTGTCCCCTCAGAGAGGGGAGTGTCAATGAAAGGTCTCACTGGAGCGCTCACACCTTGCCCCCTGGCTAAAATAAAGGCAAACCCAAGGGGTTTCCAGCCTTCCTGGGTCTGGGATGGATCCCTCCTCCTTGGGATCGCAGAAGCCCCTCTGCTCCCCCAGCAGCTTCGGTCCCCACCGTCAGGGTGCAAACACCCCGGGAGACAGACACTTGCCTGCTGAAGTTCACCCACCCCCAGGAGGACCGAGAGGAGGCTCCAGGAGCCGAGGAGGAGATGTCCATCACCTGCAGAGGCTGGAGCAAGGCGCTGACCTTCCCCAGGGCTTCGCAGGACGGAGGTGAGACTGTAATAACAACTGGCACTCTGTTAAGAGATGGCTTCCCGGTGCCTTATCTGCCCAGAGATATCAGCAGCCGGGATCTGATCACGCTATAATTACCAGGCCTAGATTTGCACTAATTGGCTCTCTGGAGTAAAGTTACCTCCATCCTGTGTGTTCTGGGCGCTCAGCGGGAGGCGATTTACAGCCCAACAGGTTACCTGGGTTGATCTAACGAGGATTAGCTGCAGCTCCCATCAAGGCAGGGAGGGCCGAGGGGCTCCGCTCCTGACCCCGGGTTTTTTGCAAGCTCCCAAGAAGGGTAGCGCTTTAGGGAAACATGGATTTGCGGAAAAAAACGTGGCTGTGGACTCTGCTACTGTCTGTGCACAGCCCGGACCCAGAGGAGAGCGCGGGGCAGCTCCCAGCTCTGCTCTGCATGGCCAGATCCCGCTGGGAGGGCAGGGAGCTGCTCTTCCCAAGGTCCCAGCCTTGGGTGGGAGACCCAGCGCCAAGCCCCCCGCGTGTCTTCTGCCCAATCTCATCACCTCCTAAAGCCTGGTGTGTCCCCCCCCCACCTCCCCGGGGCCGGGGCGAGGTCCTGCTGCCGTGAAAAACGTGCAAAGAAGGTCTGTGGGAAAAGGCAGAGCCGGCTCCCAGCGTTGCACAGCCGAGGAGCCAGGCTCTGCCTGGGCTCTGTGATTAGTGGGAGTTGTCTCTCTGACCTCAGGTGACAATTAGCAGGTTAGAGCTTGGGACCCCGGTCACTGCAGGGGCGGGATAAAGAGATAGATGGGGAATTGAGACGCCGCCGTGCTCCCATGGGACTGACACCGTGCCGCCCTGATGGGGGGGATAAGGATGCCGGGCGATGAGGTGGGGTCCCTCAGCTCCCCCTCTGTTTGGCAACAATTTGGCTTTTGGTGACGTTTGTTTTGCCAAATGTGATAATATAATAACGTGATGGCCTTTGAGAGGGGACTGAATCCACAGTGGGGGCAGGCGCACTGCAGGAAAGGACGGTTCCCGTGCCCGGCTGCAGGATGGGGTATTGGGGAGCACAAGTCCCTGCCCCAGCCCCTGGGAAAAGGGCCTTTAACTGCTCCTGGAGACCCTGGGCCACGGGGCTCTGTGCCCTCCCTTGGTGGCTGGTCCCAGCATCGCCCCTGGAGCAACCTAACAGCCGACCGGCAGACCCGATTTCCACTAAGTTCAACTGATTTCTTCTCATCCCTCCCCAGTGTCCTTGGAGAGGCCAAATGTCGCCTTTTCATGTCTTTTTTTCTCTTTTTTTTTTCTCTTTCTAAACGCTGTATGTTTCGGGGGGGGGGGGCAGGTACCTCGTGAATCTTCCCTCGGGGGTCGCCTTTTCCCACGCTCTGTCCCGGGGACGCAGCCGTGTCCTCGGAGCCGGGACAAGGTCGTTTTCTCAACGGCGCCTGCTCAAAAGCGCGTAATAAAATTACCTCCCAAGCACGGGCCGCTCCTGCTAATGGCAGCGCTGCTGGTTTAAGTGCTGCTGGCCCAGTTTCACCAGCGCAGCAGTGCCAGCAGACACCCTTTCTGCAAACACGCTCCCAGCAGCCACGTTTTGGGCTTAAATCCCAACAGAGGCAGAGGGATGCCCGGGGGGGTGGTACCCACCACGGATCATCAGTTCCCCCGAGACCCTTCTCCTTCTGCCCCTCTCGGCCCAAAATGCCACGTCGTGCCCTGCAGGAGCCACAGGCTGCACCTCAGCAGGGCACGGGGGGACACGAAGGTAAGGCATCCTGTAATGAAACGCACAGAAAACTAATATTCTATTTTACTGCAGCGGTAGCTAAAAAATTAGAAAATAAAAAAAGCATAGAGGAGAAGCTAAGTTAGGGATTTTTTTTTTTTAAAAAAAGCCAAACCGCCATCACCTGCTTTCTTTGCAGAAATGAAAACGCCCCAGAAAAATCCCGGACTCATCATCTGGGCCAGAGGAGCCGGTGATGCGGAGAGGGGGCTCTTCCCTGGGGCAAGAGTTTTAATAACTTCCCAGCTCTGGGAGGCCGTTAGCAAAGCTCTGCTGGAGGATTTTTCTTTCACCCAGCTGGATCTCGCGGTCTCCTTCCATCATTAACTCACCGAGATAATTTTTCACGAGGGGTTTGTTTGGGGTTTGTTTGATTTCCTTCCTGACAAACCTCCCAGGTAAATCCCGCTGCTTTTCCGTTTTCTGAGGGAGAAGAAAGACTCCAATGTGGCAATCATTCGTCCTGCTGCGCCAGCGGGCTTTGCCCAGGCCAGGGGGAGGTTGTTGCCGTGTCCCGCTCCTTAGTTTACACTTAAATCGACAGATTTGGGGTTGAGAAGAAATTTTTCTTTCAGATCACATTAAGAGCAATCATAGTACTTCTTACTTTCTGCTTTCTATCTAAAGAAATGCCTCGCCATTGCCAGGGCCTGAGGTCAATGCGTTCCTTTCTCCCGCCCTCGCTGCCACACAGCTGTTAGCCTTCCCTTTTTCTATAGATGTGAAGTTTGTAACAGGCGCCGCGAGATGTTCCGCAGCCTCTGGTAAATGAAGGTTTTCTCTAAACTCCTCCGAAGGGTTGTGTGAATGCCTGAGATAATGCAGGGCTTTATCCCGCCGCCGCGCTCCCTCCCAGACGCGGGAAGAATGGGCTTTGCCACCCGGAGAACGGGTTGGGTTTTTTTTAGGTTTTCTTTCATCGCCAGCTGAGGACCTGGGGATTTGATGCTTTCTTTTTTCTTTACTATTTAGTGGCAGGAGCAGAAATCCAGCACACAAACCAGACCTGCCATTTCGGGACCGTTGGGGCGTGCATCCATCTCTTGAACCCTGTACGTCTGGCCGGTTTCTGGTCTAGCAGACCACTTACAAAAGCAACCGCTCGTATTTTCAGTCCTTACCAAATTATTACTGGAAAACAGCCCTACAGCCACGAGTTTCCCAGGTAATCATCTAACTGCTGCTCTAGCATCGCTTTTAAATGAGTTGCCTTTTAATTCTATCGAGCTTTCCCTTGGTCTCGCGGCACAGGGGAGGAAAAATTTTCCTCCTACTCCAGGAAATAAAGCGGCTTTGGCTGAGAAAATATTCCGGGGGGGAAAGTGGGTCTGGTCTGGCTGTCAGGGATGGCCCAGGTAGAGAGGGAACGTCTCTCCCCAAGGCTGCTCCCCCCGCGCCCCGTCCTGTCCACATGACTCATCCTTGGCTCAGAGGGATTACTTAAGAGTGACAGGGGAATTTGATCTCCATTAAAACCGGATCATTTGTCACTCCGCCAGGAGCGGTGACAAGGAGGACAATTAGCGCGAACGGGGAGGCAATGTTTATGATGTAGAGCCTCGTCCATTAGTCAAGTGTTTACCAGCGTGGGTGTTTGCCCATCCCTGAAGGGTAATGAGAGAGTTTGGCGGGGTCATCGAAAGGCCTCTCCATCCTTCTCCAGAGCCTCAGCTTTCATTAAAAAGATCATAAAAACAAAATAATAAAGCAGTTCTCGGGCTGTCACTTGCAGCAAAGCCCTCCCGAACAGCAGAAGGTGACACAGGTGACACGATGCTCCCGCCTCCCTTTGCAGAGAGCCCAGCCCCAGGTGAGAAGGGGGGGCAGGGGTATGCCCCACCTTGAGGATTTTTAGGGGGACGTGATGCATCCCCCTTCAACGGAGCAGGGAAAGAAAGACTAGGCAGAGGTGCCTACTGAAGAGCCACTGCCCCGTCAATGCTTTTAACCCTCCGGCAGCACAGAGCCACGGGAGGAGTTTAATTTCTCTAAGTGTAGATTCAGTTTACAGGTTTGGCTCGGGGAATGGATTTCTTTCAAGTGGAACAAAACTGCAGGGTCACCACAAGGAAGCACCTTAACAGCAAACGGCGTGTCCTCCCTTCCCAGGCAGCCCTGGGACCGCTCCTCCTGTTCCGCACCGCCGACCTTTTCCATTTCTCTATTCCCGTGGACAGAGAAGCTTCCCGTGTTTGGCATTTGCAGCCATCCTGCTCAGCTGGAGCTTCCCAGCCAGGGGGAGATCTGGGCTTCCTGGGGACGTGGCCCATTTTCTGCTTTCTGCTCCAGCAGAGCCAGCGAGCCGCCGGTGCCGGGGAGAGGGACGTTCTGTACCGCGCTCTGCCCGGAGCATCTCTCCCGTCGGCACCGCTCCGGGCTCCCGGGTGGTTCTGTTGTACCTGCGGCTGGTCGGGGGACTCTCTGATCACCCGGGATTCCTGCAGCATCACGAGCTTTCGAACGGCAGCGGATGCTCTGGATACAGAAGTGGGTCACGTACGGCGCGGTGCTGGGGATGCTCTGACGCAGAGGGAAAAGGGGAGGCTGGGAGAGGATGGGCAAACCTGCGTCCGCCTGCCCCGGCTGCACTTCAAATTCAGTTACTGGGAATTTTCCTTGCTCTGCACCGCGTTACGCTGTGGCAGGAGCTGCTGGGAGGTGGGAATCACACCCGGCCACCTCCCCATCGCGTATTCCCTCAGATGTGTTCTGCTGCTAATGAAATAATGTAAGAGACATCACTCTCCGTCACTTCCAGTTACACCCCCCCTGCACAGGAGCCTGCCAGCGTTCCCCCTTCCTTGCAAGAGTAACAAACCTCTGCTAAAAAGAAAGGCCATTAATAATAATTACCCACAAAGAAGAAAAAAACCCACCCAAAACCCTCTCTTCCTCTCTCTCTTTTAATGAGCCCTAAAAAAAAAAAATAAGTTTCTTAATTGAAAAGCTTTCTACTTTGGAGACAGTACCAACACTTCAGAGAAGTCCAGACAGCTCCGGCAAGTGAAGATGAAATGAAGGAACGTGTGGGTGCCTTCCAGGGGTGCAAGAGACAGACCTCAAAGTCAGGGGTCACGCGAACGCCACCACTGAAATCCAAGGAACCATCAACAAGGCACTAATTGGACTGAAAGGAGGCGGGAGATGGAAGGAAACAAAGCAGGAAAACAGCTTTGGAACAAACATCATTAGAAACAAAAGTTTAGGGGGGCGAGAGGAGCACATCCTGAGCCCAGGGGATGAGCAGAGTGTGACCCTGGTGGAGACCCCCCCCGGTACCCCCTGTGCCCGTGGTGAGGAGTCACGGGGCTGGGGCTGCTCCTCCTGCCTCTGGGGGGGCTGTGCTGGCACAGCAGCATCATCCACCTGCCAGAGCAGAGGAGATAGAGGAGAGGAGACACTCATGGAGTGGTTCCTCTGCATCTAGAACAGCGTCACAGATGCCAGTGGCGTGGGAGGACGCGCCTGGGTCCCTTTGCAGGACCTCTCCCTTCGGGGTCTGATGCAGTGGCCGTACTTCAATTTAGAGCAAAACTTGGTGGAGGGCAGGGAGCAATCTTCTCTCGCCTGGAAGGGGCCAGAGGATTGATGAACCCACCTGTCTGGTGGTGAAGTGCCCTCCTGGTAAATGGCTTGTAAGCCTTCGTTCATCTTCCTCCCTGGCAGAGGCCGTGCGAGGATGCGCCAAGCCGGAGGGGGGGGGAGAGAGGGGGGAAGAGGTAAGAAGAATACTGATGACAGCGGGGACATTAGCAGGGACGCTGAGCCTGGTCCGACGCCTGCTCTCAGTTCCACAGGCTGAGTATTCACCCCCAAGGCTGACAGGGGGCCCCAGGAGAATTAATTTAAGCCATTGCTGTGGAGCAGGAAGGCGGAAAACCCCGAGCCATCAGCACAGCACGCGGTGTACCAGGCTGTCTCCCATTTCCAGTTCATAACTATTAAGCTAAAGCTTTATCAGCTGCCAAGACAGACCCCGCTGCTCGAGCATCTACCGCTCCAAGTGCTTTCCTGAACGGGTCATTGAGAATTGCCGCGGCCACACAACCCCTGTGAGTTATGACAACTCTCTTCCCCCAGCGCACGGGTGGCTGTCCTTCCCGCGGCACCCACCGCCTGGCAGCGGCCCAGCCCCGGGCGGAAAACTCTCCCGCCGAGGCCTGACGGATCGCCCCTCGCGTTCGGCTGCTCACTGCCTGGATTGACGGGAGGTGGGATGCAGGACG
>JAOXJM010000010.1:7110230-7125997 GCA_026413425.1 Tringa solitaria | reverse complement strand
GTTATGACAACTCTCTTCCCCCAGCGCACGGGTGGCTGTCCTTCCCGCGGCACCCCTCGCGTTCGGCTGCTCACTGCCTGGATTGACGGGAGGTGGGATGCAGGACGCGGCCACGTGCTCTTCCCAACGGCATCGAGGCGGCCCCTCTCCCCGCGGAGATGACCCCACGTGCCCAGAGCATCAGGGCACCCTCTGCACCGCCCTGGGGAGCTGTGAACGGCTACAACTCGCCAGAACGTTTTCAGAAAGCACAATGTTTTGAAGAAGAACCGTCAGGGTGGGCCCTGCACCCAGATGCTTTGATGCTCCTCTCCTACCCCTTTCCACATTTCCAGTTTAAACCATTTTGTGCCCTTGCTCGGGTGCAAGACACCACCCAGGACATCTCAAAGTCCTGCGGAGACGCTGCTCACGCTCTCAGTGCACAGAAACCTCTAACCTTCACCTTAGTCTTTAAGTGACTCAGAACAGCCTCAGCAACAGGCTGGAGGATGCTCATCCGTTTCCACGGGGGTGGTTTTGCCTCCCACGTCCCAAGGCGCTCTCCACAGCCCCTTCGTGTCTCTCCCGTGGCCGTAGCTCTGCCCGCCCACTTCAGCGGCGGGTCAGCCTGTTCCTGGAGCACAGAGAAAGGTCACAGTGTTTCTCCATCCTCTTCCACCCAGCGAGGTGGCATCGGCTCCTGCAGCCCCCAAAGATGAGCTGCTTTCCCCGGGTGCTGCGCCCACTGATGCTACTGCTCTGTTGCCTAATTACGGCACAGCCCATAGATAATTACCAGGAGCCCAAAGTATCCCTCTCATTATCTTTATGCAGGCAAACACTTTTCTCATCAGACGCCGCAGCCGATACGAGCCTCACCACGCTCCTCCTTGAAGCAGCTATGCAAATCACACCTTAATATTGTCCAGAAGAACGGTTTAAGGAAGAGAACGGGTGCAAGGACGGGCTGTCTCAAAGGCAACGCTGGGCTCTACCTCCCAAATTGGCTCAGAGAAATTAGCAGGAAGGAAGGAAGGATCAGACAAAATAATAAACCTGCTTACCTGCTCATTAATTTAATCTTTTCTTTTTTCTTCCCCTCTCCTAGCCCTGTGGTTTCTATAGCTGTGGAACAACTAGAGAACAGCAAAGTCCTAGATGAAAGGGAGACTAGGTCTGGAAGCACAAAGATTAAAGGAGAGTTTTTAGGATTAGTCTTTGATTATTTTTTTTTTTTTATCTTGGGTCTGCAGTGATTATTCCTGCTCCTCTCCGAGCAATCCTTCTGTGTGTCTCCGGGGCAGCACGGGCTCTGCAGCAAGTTCTGAGCCTTTTTCCAAGGACAGGACAATAAACGCGCATTAGGGGCGGTACGGGCAGCCCGAGCCCCGGGAAAGGGGCTCTTTTATCTGCGGCTCCGCAGGACGCAGCCTCCTCCCGGGTCCCACCCTGGGCCTGGAAGCTGCTCTGCCCCACGGTGCTCCCCACAGCCCCATCAACCAGGGGAGGAAGGAGCCCCAGAGGACCTTTTTGTTTAACTGCAGGTGAACTGGAGGCACTGCCATCTGGTGTGTTCAGGGTTTGCTGCTGGCGGCAGGACGACCTCCCAGAGCAGCATCCCGAAGAGGACACCCGCCTCGGGGTTTTTCAACACAGACTATTTTTTCAGATTTTTTTTTTTTTTTTCCCCAATGGTTTGGCATTTTCAACCATTTTTCACCTCGGTCCCTTTCCCCAGCCTCCTCCCACCCTCGCCCTGCAGCCGGACGCGGTCCCTTCAGGCGGGTGATTTAGTGGAGGGGAGTTTGCAGGCTGTCAGGCCAGCAGGGAAGGAAAAGCAGTTTCTAAATCACCCGGGCTCAGATTTATGGAAGCGGGACCTGCCCGGGGACGGTGGGAGAGCCTGGCTCTGTGAGGCAGCAGCTCCGAACCAAGAGGACGGGTCCAGCCCGGGGAGGTGGGCACAGGGCCGACCGGTATCACTGGGACATCTCCCAGCTCCTTACCCGCTCCACTGGCACCGTCTCCGGTGGGAAGGTCCAGCCCAGCACGACAGGAACAGATCTCAGCTCTACTCATCTAGAGGAGGACAAGAAGAGGCTGATTTAGATAAATTCCCACTAGGGACACACACCATGCCCGCGCATATATATAGATATATGTGGGATTTTATTGAGAACAGCTTTTTCCTGGGGAACTGGGCTTTTGAGTGCAGCCTGGAAAGCAGGCTGAGCACCCAGAGGAGGGCTCAGGTGCCGGAGATGAAGAACCAAAGCGAGCTGTGGGGTGCAAGTGGCTGTGGGCCCCAGCAGGGCATGGGGCAGGATGGGGAGGAGAGGCTCCCACCCCAGCCTGTGCAGACGGAAGGGGGCAGCTGGGCAAAGCCAACCACCACCAATTAATTAGCTTCTATTTAGCCAACGTCCTTGGAGTGTTTCCAAAGCCAGCGCCAAAACAAATAAATAAAGAAGGAAAACCGAGTGAATTTCCTCGCTAAAAAAAAATAAATAAACAATTTCCTTGCTAAGGAAACCAACCAAAGGACATCTCTGGGAGCCTGGAGCTCGGCTGAGACTGGACAACTCGACACAGCTCAGCTCGGCACGGCCGCAGCCGTGTGCCCTTCGGCCACCCGCTCTCTCATGCCAGGGAAGAGCCGTGGGATCAATGAAGCATCGAGACGGAGAGGAGGCTGCGCCGGGCTCGGAATGTGATTTATGATCTTGCCGCCGGTCTGAAGCGGGGCGGTTGGGTTTCTTATTGCAGCGGCCTCTCGGTGAGCAGCATCCAATTAGGTGACCCCCTAGGTCTCCCTATTGATTTTTGGGGGGGAAGGGTGTATTTTTCTCATTATGCCTTCGGCGGCAGCGCCGGCCAGGCTGAGGCGAGAGGCCCTGGCAGAGGAGCAGCCTCGGGGGTGCAGCGGGGGGGCTGCAGACACAACCGGGCATCAACCCCCCCCCCCCCCAGGGCCTACCTGGGGCAGGTGGGCACCAGATGGGTCCCGGTCCCCCTCCAGCCGCACGGAGCTGCATCCCGCTTTGGGATGGGACAGGCGGTGGTGTCACCTCTCCCTTCCAGGAGAAGTCCCTCGCCACCAGCCTGGGAGTAGTAAGAGGTTCATTTCTCAAGTGATTCTGCCTCCTCCTCGTTCATTAAACAAAGGAGGGGGACGAGCCCGAGAAGACAGAGTTCTTAAATTAATCAGCACAGTTTTCTAACTAATGCCCTTTATGTTTTACATAATAATATAAAGCTTTACTCGGAGACAACAGCCTCCTACATCAAAGATCCCTCTCTCCCGTTCTGAACTTTTGAGCCCTTCTCCTTGCAATTAATGCAGCAAGATCTAAGTAAAGTTAGAGAGAGAGCAGCTCGCAGGCAGTACCTCTGGCGAGGAAGCGGGGCTGGCTCTGCCGGGAGCAGCTTTGCAGGGACCCGTTCTGCCTTCGCCCGGCCCCGGGGATGAGGAGAAAGAGGGAATTCCTGGAGCAGCCGCTGTGACCGGGGCTCGGGGAGCTCTTTATCCCAGCGAGCCAGCATCGCCGGCCGGGAGAAAGCTCGGAGGAGGAAGAAGTTTAACTTGATTCCGCAATCTCAGAGCCTGGGAAGCTTTGGGTGGTGCACTCTGCAAATGCACCGGGACAGGCTCCGCTGCCCTTATTTAGGCTGCTCCTTGGCCAGGTCTCTCTCTGCTTTGGGAGCTCATTGCAGGCTTCTGCCCGAGGGCGCCCACCCCAGCCCTCGCTAATTAACGAAGTTACCAAGCTTTGCCATGAAGCTCCACATTCCGCTTTGGAGGAGCACGTGTGGGACTCACAGCTGCTGCGAAAGCAAAGGCTCAGCCCAGGAGCGAGATCTCCACCATCTCTCCACCCGAGATGAAGGCTCCCGCTCCTTCCTCTTCATCCTCCGCACGGGGCACCCTCTCAGCCAGCCCGGCCGGTGGGGGATCACGGCTTTGGGGAGCTCCCCCCATGCTCCTCCCGCAGCCCGAGCTCGCCCATCACTATTCTTGGATCTCTGCAAAATGCTAATTGCTGTGCCTGACCTCCCCAGGATAACAAGGGAAAACCTCCCCTAATTAGCACCGCAGTCTGTGGGTGAGAGAAACCAAATGTTGACTGTAGAGCGGCCGCACTTACTGTAAATTCCAACATATGCTGTGGAAAAACGCCGCCTAAATAAGGCTTCAGAAGCGCAGGGTGTTTAAATAATAATGAATACCCACTGCTGTTTATTATGGAACAGAAACGTAATAAAAGGCGAAGCTGCGGCTGCGTTCCCTCCTCCCTACCAGGACGCTTCCCGGGGCCGGCAGTGGAGGAGCGGGAAACCCAGGGACACGGAGCTGCGGCAGCGGGAATTCCAGGTGTGTGCACGGTATTTCCAGGCGTTTCCAGCATCCCTGTGATTCGGGAAGTGGATATACGTGGAGAAGAGGGAGTTGTGGGAGAAGGTTGGCTGGTAAAAGGCAGAGCTTTGCAGCAGCAGGGAAGGAGGACGGAGTCCACCGGCTTCTGCCGGGGCTAAACTCCTTTTTGATGTGACTCCATTGACTTGCATGAAACCCCAGTAGAGAAATTCAGCCTCCAACGGCTTCTTCACAGGTGTGTGAAAATCCCCTCGGATTTTTCACCTATTTATGCTCATCCTTCCATCTATAATACACCAGGACATCAGAGGTACCAGCACCTTCTCCAAGGAGCAGTCCCATCAAACAAGCGACCATCAGGCGAGACCATCACCAGCTCCAGCGCCATGCTGCTGGCCCCCCAGCCCGGCAGGACGCCCGTGCTGGTTTCTGTCCCCTGTGCAGGGACAAGGTGGTGGCAGCAGCAAAAGCCAAAGTGGCTGCAGCGTCCCTCGAGGGGACCCTGTGGGGTGGCCACAGCAAGCACTTGCAGCCAGCAAGGACATGTTCTCCAGCCCACTTCTGGGTTTCCACTGGTCACTTGTGGTGTTCCAAAGCATATAAAATATTTATCTGCTCCTAATTAGGAGTAATTACCACTTAACCTAGAGGAGGGATGTACCCCAGCGTGCCCGGCAGCTCGATACATTTACTGCTGAAGAGCCTCCACTGCAGCTAATTAGAGGAGAAGGGCTGGCGGCCGCCTGGCCTCTCGAAGGTGGGCAGGGAGGAGGACCTCGCCGAACTGAGCCACCGACAGCGGCATCCGAGCTCTGAGGGCTCCACTCAACAGCGCCCGAGAGCCGAGCCGGCCTGGCCTCACCTGTAATTTCAGCCTGATTATTCCCTCGGCTCCTCTCTGATTCCTCTCCAGTCCAAGACGTCCTTCCCCTCGCTCGGGAGACCTTCCCGCCCGGTTCGTCCCACTGGGATCGGGCTGGTTGCCACTTCTTGCTCCCTCCTGGCCACCAGCCGATGTTCAGGTGCTCTCTGCAGCCGCCCCGTCCCCTCTGCTGCTCCCCGGAGAGCTGGAAGAATGAGAACAAGTTCTTAAAAGGAGGCTCAATCAACAGTTCTTCAATCAGAATTATTTAAGAAAAGAAAACAAAACACACACACACCCCACAAATGGGTTCCTTTACACAGCTATTGCTTTCCTGCTCAGAAACCCTTCAGAATCCTCTGCTGGGTCTTTGCTACCCCTGCTCCGAGCTGCTCACCCCGAGCAAAAAGCCCCAAGATGCAACCAGCTCTCTTATCTGCCAAGAACTCAAAAGAATAAAGATAATAAAGCCCATCTCAAAGGGAACCAGCCATTCAACATCCAGAAAAATGGCAATCAATGAGGAAGCAAACAAGGGGGGCAGCAAACATCCCCTCAATCCAGATAATACCAATGGAAATATTCTGTCTCTGCAATTTCAAATTAAAAAAAAAATGGTTTGTAGCTGCTTTCCAAGTCTTCTGCTTCCATGCAATAAATTAACTTCCTTCCCAGGACACATGCTATTTTGACATCGTCTTGAAAATTGAAACAAACTATTGGCTAAAAATTGTATAACTCCTCAGGTTTTCACAGGCTGCTTGGCTCGATCCCCTCCTAACACATCATTGCAGTTGGGACGAAGCAGCATTAGCTGGAAAGGAGAACGTAACTGAAGGATGCTGAAATAGCTTTTCCTCAAAGGTTATCAATCGTGTCCCGCACAGACCTACCGGGATTATTTGTCCTGTCCGTGCCAAGCTCTGCCCAAGCCCCAGCTCCAGGGGGATGGGAGCAACCCCCCCACGCTGCTCCCTTTTCCATCCCCCCTTCTCCAGGAGAACCCCACTGGGCGCCTGAGTTTCAAGGACTTGAAGGAGTTTGGGCAGAGCCGTGCGAAATACACTCATTTAGAGCAGCAGGGGCGCACGGCGGCTCAGGGAAAAGCCAGTTTTCTGGCTGCGGCGATGAGGTTAGAGCAGCCTGAGGAGAGACAGGCGAAGGGGCCACCTTCTCGGCACATGTCCCAGCCCCGTGTCACCGTGCCCCAGCCCTCTTTCTGCCCCCCACCCCAAGGCACGGGGCGATGCCGCGTGGGGCAGAGGATACAGGCGCCGCACTGGCCCCCCTGCCCGCGGCACTGGCCACACGGCCAGGAGATGCCCCTCCTGCTGCCATTTGGCTGTGGAGCATCACGTCCACCTCAGGCCCTTGCCCCGGAGCGTCCGTGCGGCCCCTGCGCTGCCAATTCAGCCTTTTGGGATAAACCCTCGCGTCAGCTCATTCCTGGCCCAGCTGCTGCCGACAGACAAAGGTTTTCAAACCTTGCCGGTCCCAATAAACAGCTGTTCTTCCCCGCTCCCGGCCATCAATCACCGCTGACAGCCTTCCCCCCATGGCCAGGAGTCTGCTTTTCACCTTAATTTCTTAGAAGGGCTTTTTCACCGGATGGAAACTCATAAATACCACTTTGCAAGCCCAGGTAGGGCTAATGATGGATGGCTGCTCCGCAGATATGCCAGAGGCTTTGACCTAATTGTCACTGAAATACTTCCTGATTAACTAATAGATGAAACCCAATTAAAACTTCCACTCTTCCCAAAGTCCCTGCTGACTACTTTTCCCTCCCCTTCTCCAACTGCCTGAGATCAGACCCAGGCTGGGCCCGCTCTGGACAGACGTGGGTGCTCTGTCCATCCCGCTCCGCGCAGCCACCGGCTGAGGCAAGGGGTGCCGGGAAGGTCCCGGTGGAGCCAAAGAGGGTTCCTCAGCCAGCCCAAGGCTGTAAAAGCCTCAGGAGAGACACTTTAAACCAAAGGGCGGTAACAGCAGGCATGGCACGCTTTATTCCCCTCTATTTTTTCCATTTTTCTTCCTACGCTGAATAGAACCGCTACACAGAAAAGCTCCTTTAGCACATTTGCTTTGATGTGCAATAAGTTAATTACTGTAATAGGCTCATCCCTCTCCCCCAGTATTGAATCATGTAGAACATCCATATAAATTGCCACGGACTTCCCCATTTTGACTCAATTTATTCTTTAAACAGACCTAGCAGGAGCACTTCCGCAGAAGGATTTGTTCCAATCCCATTTAACAGGTGTATCCATTATTATTTGTTCTCCCAACACCCACCTCGGTCCAGCTTCCACGGGGAGGGGCCCCACTGATGCCCCAGTCCGGTGTGGGGAGAGTAGGGCTCCGTCACCCGCCTTGCCCCTGGCCTCGGGAACCCTCTTCCAGCAGCAAATAAACCAGTGCAAGGGAAATCCAGCCCCTCATCGCGCATGTTTGGAATAAACCCCCTCTTCCCAGGGCCAGCAGGTGAGCGGGAGGCATAAGGACAATAAAGAAAGTGTCACCTGGAGGAGGGCTCCTGCTGTGTCATCCCAGGGCTTTGCCTTGGCTCCCCAGCCCCTTTCCCTTTCCCAGCTCACGCCTGGGAAGGTCTCATTGCTGCGCTGAGCAGGAGAGAGGGAACCCCACGGCCTTTTCCCGGGCATCCTCCACTATCTCCCGGTGCCGGACTTGTTTTTCATCTTAAATCCTAGTTTGAGGAGGGCTTGGGAAGTCCCAGGCGCTTCGCAAGGTGACACGGACGCAGGGGGAGACTCAGCGCCCGGGTTTTACTTCAGTCCTTCCCTGGTTCTTCCCCCTTCCCCTGGTTTTCTCTACAAATAATCTCCAGGCGATGCGCTCAGTCCCGCTGGGCTGCTTTATATCACTCGCAGTGTTTGCCAGTTGACTCTCTCCCGCCGAGATCAAGTCTCTTATCGGGGATTAAGGCTGTAGTGGAGGAGCGCGGCTCTGAAGAGCGTGTCGGAGCAGCCAGCCCCGGCACAAGCCACCGGTGCCCGCGGGACCCACAGCAGCAGCAGGGATGTACCGGGAATATCACGGCCAGGGCTGAGCCGCCCCCGCCAGGCAGGGGTGCTGGAGGGTGTCTAACGTTGCCCCCTCTGAAAACGAGCAAGCGGTGGGGAAGCCGAACGAGCCCGGAGAGGCAAAGCAGAGCTAATTACATTTACCTAAGGTTACAGGGGATTCTATCATCTCCCCGCTCCCCAGAGAGAGGATCTCTAGTAAAGACATTCCCACCGCAGCCTGGAAGGGGGCTGGAGGTGGATTTCTCCCCCCTTGGCACGGAGCTGCTGTGTTTCTGACGGTGCCATGGTTCTCCAGCCTCCCCCCAATGCCCACGCGAAGCCTCCCCAGGAAACACCCTCAACTAGCCATTTTGTGCCGGCAGCCCTGCTGACAGCCCCCGGAGGCAGAGATTTGTTAGATGGACTCCCACCCAGAGGAAATATCCCAGGGATGCGGGCAGGAATCCAGCCTGGAAGGTGTCTGGGGAGATGTTTGCTCCATGTTTAGCATCGGGAAAGTCTCCCAGCAGCTGCCCTGCTTTGGAATCCCGAGGTTTCCAAGGCAAAGGCCAGTCAGCACTTGCTGGGGTGGCAGCCCTTGTAACACAGCCCCTCCCCAGAAGCCTCCATCCTTTGGCGTAATCCCTAAAATTATTTAAAGCCCTCACAGACAAGGAGAAGAAGGCCGAGGACGTCAAGGTGAGTCAGTCAGTGCTGCAGAGGAGGTGAGGAAGGGCTTTCCTGGGGAGGATATTTGCCCCCAGACAGCAGGTCCCTCCAGCAGCCGGAACAGAGTCACGTCCCTGTGCCCAGACAGCTCCTGGCCACTGTCCTCCTCACCGAGGCACCCCCCAACCCTCCAGCCCCATCCCGGCACCCCCAACACCACCCCAAGTGGGGAGCGTGAAGCCCCCCAGCACATTGCTGAGGGCAGGACGCTCAGCTATCAGATGGTTTTCCAATTTCCTGCCCTTGGTCCAGCTCCACAGGCAGGAGCAGCTTGACCGGGCTCATCTCGCCCGTCGTCACCTCTCACGGCGGCGGGACGGTGGGAAATTGGAAGGAAAATGGGGGTGCAGAGCAGGTCTGCTGGAAAGTGCACATCAGCTCGGTGTGAGCCGGCACGGTGGCCCCGACGGCCTTCCACCAGCCCAGCAGGGACACGGCAGCTCCCAGCCTTGCCCTTGGGCTGCTCTCGGCCTGAAATGAGCTGCTGACCCCCCCGGCGGCCCCTTTGCCGGAGGGTCTGTCCCCTCGCCGCCGAGGAGCTGGCTTTCCCCACGGCGGCTGCCCGAGCCCGGCGCCGCAGAAGGGGCCATCAAGGCTGTTTGCTGCTTTACACAGGCTATCATGTGCTGTGCCGCAGCGGGGGACTGCAAATGACTTTATAGTTATTGTTCCTCAAATTGGACACCCCCTTGGAGCTTAGATAATATGAGATGAAACAGCCTGCAGGAGGTTGCAGTCAAGTGGAACAGTGATGGAGGCATTTTTTTTTTTCCCTCCCCTTCCCAAGGAGAAACACTCCACCTATTTACTTCTTCTTCTTCTCCTCCAACCTCCTCCTCCTCCTGTCACCGTGCGAGCGGAGTGACAAGGGTGAGCTGGGGTCTAATCGCTGAGCAAACTGAGCTGCCCCAGCCCTCTGTGGATGGATGGATGGATGGATTCCGCCTGCCAGGCTGCGGGAACGTGGCTTTGACAGCGAGCCCCGAGGAGGAATGGGAAGAGAAAGAGAGAAAGAGAGAAAGAGAGAGGGGGGGATGCTGCAGCTCCTGACTCCCTTCCCTCCCCACGCCGGGGTTGCGTGGAAACGTTATTACACCAGCAAAGCAGAAACATCATCTCATGTCATTCGGCTTCAGAGAAGCCGCTGTGACCGCACGAGGGCTGGAGCGGGGAGGCAGAGGCGCCGCGGGAGGGAGCGGGGAGGAGGCTTTGAGGTGAGAAACAGAAATAATGAGGGATTCGGGGGAAGGAGGATGTCAGGGCTCGCAGCCGCGCGAGGGGAAGGCGGCTTGTCATGGAGGAAAGCGGGCAGCAGAGGCCTGGAAGGCAAAGGAAAGAACATCGGAGAGCAAAGAAGGTCCTGCAGCAGCCTGCGGGTCCTGGGTGGAGATGCTCAGCCTGGGAAAGAGAGGTCCAGAGCGGAGGAGCACAGCCAGGGACGGGAGGAGAGGGCGAGGAGGAAACGGAGGGATGGGAAGCGCTGGGAATCCGCAGGGATCCCAAGCCTCCAGGCCGCAAAAATCACAGTGGGGAAAAAAAAATAATAAAAAAAAATAATTAGAAAAAAAGAGGTCACTCCACTGATGGCATATCATACTTTTCCCAACACGCCGGGAGAGGAGGGGGGTGTCTGAGACCAGCAGCCCCGGCTGACAGGGGAGGGTTTCGGGGCAGCCTTCCCCGCAGGCTTTTTGCAGGCACACAGATATGGATTTTTCTTGCATTTCACGGCACGTCAGAGGCCAGTAACAGCCACGCGCTGCCCCCACGCATTCACGTGCCCCTCAGCCGAGGCAAGGGCCTGCCCTCGGTGCCTCCGCAGCCCCTGGCCAGGAGCGTGGTGGCCACTGGGCCAGCAGAGAGTTGGCTGCCGGCTCCGGAGCCCGCGGGAGCCGAGCGGAGGGAACGCTCCCAGCACCGGCGAGCGCAGCCGTTCTGTTTGCCTTCTTCCAGAGCAGATCTGATGATTTAAATTAGGTCTCGATTCTTGTTTAAATTATAGTTTACTGTTCTGCACCCCGCTCAGAAGTGAATTACCTTAAGCAGCAGTATTAATAACACGGTTATAATTAAGCTTCATTACTGTAGGCAGTTTGCTGAAACAAATTGCTTCTTCATTATTATTATGGCACCTTTGGTAAAAAGACATTTCCCCAGAATGCGACCTTGATGCTTTATATAGCAAAAGCTGGGAGATGATAGAGATGTAAGGATGAATTAGCATCTTTTACCTTCTATATCAAGCTCATTAAAAGGAAAGCAACTCAAGTCAAAACCAAGCAGCCTTGATGGAAATTTTAATCTGAGTGAAATGGATAATGAATAGGTTTGAACTTTTCCTGACATTTTTATGGCAGCGCTTTATTTATATTATGCTTCTGCTACACCATAAATAAATAAAGCCGGGGCGGGGTGAAGGATGGCCGGGAGATGGGCTGATAGCCTGGGGTGGCCACAGAGCCGGCCAGCCAAGCCGGGGCACAGGCAGGACACCGAGCTCTTCCCCTGCCACCAGCTTCACGTCCCCACATGGAGCAAGGAGGAAACTGCTTGAAAGCCCACCATGTCTCAGGACAGCAAAGCTCCTGGGTTTCATCCCTTCCAGCACCATTTGCTTCACCCGCAGCCCCCAAAGTGCCCACTCCTCTCCCCATAGCGGCTGTTTCCCGAGGTGCCCTGGGGGGCTGCTCCCTCTCATGACTGTCATCACCCCCCATTTAATTTCCTGTCCCATTTAGCACCGCTGTAACGGTGCTGCACGCACCCCCATCCCCTGCAGCAGAACATCACGACACTTTTATTAATGAAGCCTCCTAAAGCCTGCAGGACGCGGTGCCATAAACTCCCAGTCGGGGGGGGGCAGGTTTCCACCACCTCTCCCTGACCCTCCGTGTCCAACCTGGACCACAGACAACACGCTTCTCGAGCGTTCAGCTCCAAAAACTCACCCCACACCTAAGCTCCCCCCAAAGGCACAGGGTCTAAGACACTCAGCGCCCCGAAAAAGAGACTCAAGGGACCAAATCCTGCTCTCCTTCCACCACACCATTTTTCGTTGCCACGACATAAAACTCTCCTGCCAACGCTTCTTGCGGGTGATGCCTATTTCAAACAAGCTTCCCCACCCCTGGTGACCATCTGCAGGAGAAGGGCAAACAGCCCTCGGGAAGAGCAGGGCTTGCCCTGCAGGGGCTGGGGACCTCCCGACCCCTGGGGCTTCCAGCCAGAGCTCACAGCCAGGCAGCCCCAAGAGAAGTGCAGAGCCCACACCTTGCCTTCCCCTGGCGGGGAAAGCTAAGGGAGATATTAATTCCTGCACTGTAAGCGCTCCACAGCTCAAACAGGACATTACAGAGGGGATGCAAATAGATATTTACTGCCTAGAAAGATAAAGGCAAAGCAGTTTTGGAAAAGATGAGATTAAGAGGGTATAGAGAGAGGAAGCGACCTGTTTGAGTCCTGCATAGAGGGGTCTCCACAGGCAGGAGAAGGGGACACGGCCTGAGCAGAGACACTTGGGAAGCACATCCAGAGCCGGGTGATCTGCTCAGCTCAGCCAAAGCAACAGCTGAGAGCAAATAAGCTGAACAAAAAGAAATAACCTTTCTCTTTCTTTCCTACCCCCAAAATAGGTCCTGAGCCCCATCCCCAGCAGGTCACAGCCAGACTGACTCCCTGGAGCATCACTAACCACAGCTGCTCTCCTGGACCAGCCCTCAGAGGGAGGCACAGAGCTTGGCCTCTCCTTCTGTGCCATCCAAGATACCTGGTGGCCCATCACCAGCAGATAATTAGCCCTCCATTACCACCATTAGCACTTTCACCTACACCACCTTTTCTCCAAACCTCCTCAGCTAAAACCCTGCCCTGGACACATGCCCAGACAGCAGGACACACAGAAGCTTGGGGATGAGGGGCTACGTGTTCCCCCTTTTGGGGGTGACTTGATTATTTCCATGACCAGCAGAAGTAGCACCAGAAGAAGGAGTTGCAGTGACTCTCACACACACCACCAGGCTGAAAAGGGGAAAAACCACTGCACGTACCTTATGGTAACCTCCTGGCTTCCAAAGTGGCCTCGAGAGCACCCCAGACTCGTCTCTGCTGGTGAGGCTGAGAGGAGAAGGGGGGTGCAGGGCAGGGTGCCCCCCATCCCGTGCTCTCTGCCTCTGGGACCCGGGCAAACTCTGCGAGGAGGCACTGCTGCTCCTCTCAGCTTGTGTCTCTCCTGCTGAAAACCAGCTCCCTGGGCCAGCACCTTTTTAAACGCTCCCCATAACGTGTGGCAGCTGCCTCCTCCCCTCCAGGTGCTCTGCTTTTATTCCTAAATAACCAGGGAGCCCGTTCCCCAGTGACACCCACCAGCAGCCCTGGGCTGATGCCCGTGGGGGCGCTGGCACCGCAGCTCTAGCATTCTGTGTGCGAGAAGGTGTCTGCCCCGAGGAGACGAGCTCCCTCACCCCAGAAATCAGCAGTTGCTCCTCAAAAACCTTCCCGCCCCCCTTCCCCCAACACACAGCGCTGGCGTGCGTCTGTGGCACCTTCGGCTCCTGCCTTGGTGGCCCCAGCAGCTCTGGGGACGCGCTGGCACCAGCCGTGCGGGGAAACGTGCCGTCCCTGGCCCATCGAAGCCCAGACTCCGACTTCACCGACCCTTCAAGCTCTCAGGGCGTGCTTCCCGGCAGGCCCCCCCCCGGGAATGGCTCTTAACCTGCAATTAAACTTCCTTCGCCAAAGGTTACCGATAAAAATATTTCTCCCCATTGTAAAACGGGGCGTTTTTTGGGTCTGGCCGTGACCTTTAGCGGGACAGGATTTAACGCTGCCTCCGCTGGGGCTCGCCCAGACCCCGAGCCCCCCCCGCGCAGGGGCTCCGCACCCTCCTCCCGGGGCAGGAGAAACAGCAGCGTCCCCCCAGGAGGGACCCAGCCCCCCGGCTCAGGGCCACGCTGCGAAAAGCTTCCACGTACGTTGAGTTTTCCCTTCAAACACATCGGGCTGCTCGCTGAGCACATCCCCGGGGTGGGGGTCCCTCCTCTCCCTGCTCCGGGACCAGTGTGCCCAGTCCCGGAGCCGGAGCGGTGTGGGATCCACCGGCACGGCCACCAAGCGCTCCTTAAAAATGACTTTTTTCTCTCTTCCCTCACTTCCTGACAATTTGGCTATTACGGAAGAATTTCCCTTTCTAAATTCGCCTGCGAAGCCTCTCCCCCCCCCCCGCACACACACACACACACACACACACACACACACACACACACGTGGCGCCGCGCGTGTGCACACACTCATTAAACAAATGCTAGCTATCAATTTCACTGAGTGCTTATTCTGATAATAGCTATATTTATCATTTAGCATCTCTGGATGCAGTTCAAGTTTAAAATCTATTATGGGTATTATGATATTTAATAACTGTGTTTTATTTTGAAATGCAATAAAAAATAAAGATAAGGAGATATTTTTTTTTTCAAGCCCCCTCCTGGGCTCTGAATCCGTCTCTGTCACCGACACGCTGGGTGACCTTGGAGAGGTCGCTCGTTCTCTCCGTGCCGGAGCTTCTGGATCACAAGACGGGGATAATCATACGATCTGCTGCCCGGGGCTGGTGCGGAGCCTCCCTCTTAATTAATGTTTGCAGAGTGATTTCGTCGCCCTAGACAGAAGGGGCAGCTCTTGTGGGTGTCTCAGCTGAGAGAAGCTGGACCCCTCCGACGGGGAGCTGCAGCCGGGTGGTTCAGGATGGTCACTGTCCCCTGGGTGGCACCGGGAGAAGGGACAAGGTAGTGATGGGACCCAGGATGGGGCAGGGCTGTGCCACACACCCCCGTGTCCTCGCCCAGCCCTCGCTCGCTCTTCCCCTATGAGAGCATTATCGCTAAATCACCTCTTATGCTGGGCAGAAGGTCCCCCAGACCGGCCCTAAGCCAAGTGTGCCATGGTGAGGTGGTGGCTGGGTGATGAGGATGGAGGCTGGGAGGAAGGCCCAGGGCTGCGACCACCAACAATGGCCCCTGATCCCCAGCCAGCACCCAGGAAGGGTGGCCAGGACACCCACCATCCCAAGGATGGGGATGCAGAGGCTAATGTCACCGTGGCCACCACATGTCCAGGAGCGGATGGGGCCAGCCGGGGGCTGTGCGCCACAGCGCTCACCAGAAACCCACCCTGTCCCAAAATCACCTTTTGTGCTGGCATGGCAACATACCTCCCTCAAGACCAGGCAGATGTACCTCTCCCCCACCCCCTCCGGGGCAGGAATTGTGGCCATTACCAACGTATTGCCCCGTCCTCGGGCACTGGTAAGGGCTTGCAGCACCAGGCAGCCAGGAGAACCTGGCCTTGGGATGGCACTGGTGGACGGTGATGCCCCCTGGGCTGCCCAGCGCCACCCCAGACTGGGAAGACCCCATGATGCACATGAGCATCGCTTTCCCCTGCGGTTTCTCCGGCTGGGGCTGATCAGCAGCCGGCAGGGAGAGGGGGCGAGAGGAGGAGACGAGGTGGGAGGAAGGACCGGAGCGATCCTTCCCCACCGGCTGCCAGCCCCGTCCCGGCCAGCGCTCCCTGAACAGGGATGAGCAGGCAGCGTGGCTTTGTCTGCCTTATCGGGGCCAGCAGCCGCCATGCCATGGCAACCGCAGCCTGGGGAGCGGGGCGTGCCGGGCGGCTCGCCGGCCCCGGGAAGGAGCCACCAGCATGCCAACCCTCGGCAGATAAGGTCACCTTCTGCTCAGCCTTCCCTCCCTCTCCAGGCTTCTCACTGGGGAGAAGGGGAGCCTCCCTCAAAGGCAGC
>JAOXJM010000010.1:7025363-7057734 GCA_026413425.1 Tringa solitaria | reverse complement strand
TGGCCCAGGTTGCCCAGAGAAGCTGTGGCTGCCCCATCCCTGGAGGGGTTCAAAGAGTCTCCATCTCTGGAGACATCTCTGGACACGTTCCTGTGCAACCTGCTCTGGATGGACCTGTTCTGGCAGGGGGTTGGACTAGATGATCCCCAGAGGTCCCTTCCAACCCCAGGTGATTCTGTGATGGGGCTTGGACCAACCTGGTCTGGTGGGAGGTGTCCCTGCCCAGGGCAGGGGGTGGCACTGGGTGGACTTTAAGGTCCTTTCCAACCCAAACCATTCTGTGATAGGTGCCCGTGCCATGGTGGGTGCCCTCACAGAGCAGGACTTTTCCCAGGCCATGGGATGCTCCAGCTGGAAAGGGAGGTCCATCCCCAGGGCAGGCAGCTCCTCTCCTCCGCCTGCAGCATCCCTATTGACAAACATCCCCGTGCCAGCACAAGCTGCTGCCCGTGGGGGACAGAAATCACAGGCTTTTAAGTGCAGGAGGAGGGATTTACGGCCCAGTGCTATTAGCGTTTGGCATGACTTCCCCGCAGCACATCACTCAGGCACCGAAGCTCGAGAGATTTATGGGAGGTCAGGGTTGGGGGGGGGGACGGGACACGGGACACACGTAATCCCTAATAACGTTGCGCTAATTCTCCGCAGGCAGAAAGGGCTGCGACAGCGCGATGGGCTCGAGGATAAGCAGATTATCTTGTCCTGCCTCGCAGGGGAGCACCGACCCCTGCCTCGCTGAGCCCAAGAATGAGGATGAATTAACCTCCGGGAGGGGGGTTTGGTGGTGGAGGACGGAGGGTGCTGCATGGCAGAGCTTCCCCGGCCCCTTCTCACCCGGCAGGACTCCTGCGGATCCTGCGAGGCAGATGGAGCTTCTCCCACGGGACCGTTTTGGGGAGACGCGTGGTGTCCCCCAGCCCGAGAGGGGACAGAAAGCGCTGCTGCAGGCAGGCACTCGCTGCCAGCACACGCGTGTCCTGGGAGCGAGCAAATTGCAAAAATCCAGGCAGAACGATGCAGAAAAAGCAGAGAGAGGAGCCAGAACTCCCTCCAAGCTCTGTCCTCGAACAAAGGAAGTCAACCCCCTTGGTCAGAGACTGCGGAATTATGTGTGATAACACCCACTCCCTCCCAGGCAGCCTCCGACTCGTTAGGAGCGATACATCATTATCAACCCAGGGAGGCAGAAGCGGGCGAAGCAGCGGGATGGGAGAGGCTGTTGCCATTGCCCCCGCGGGGGCCAAGCAGCCCCCCAGCACCCACCCCCACGGGCTGCACCCCCGGGGAGAGGGGCGGCAGCGAACCAACCCGAAATGGCACTGCAAAAACATCCCAGGGCTGCGGACACAGCCCCGGGGAGAGCCGACGTCGTTCCGCACGCCGAGTGGCACGTCCATATTTTGGGATCAAAGCAGCGAGAGCTCCCACAGTTCAGGCATTTGTTCGGCGCGGAATTGTGAGTAGATTCAGCCTCTGGGATTGTAAAACCGGTGCCAATAAAGGTATCCTCAAAGGGAGACTTTCGGCCCCCTCGGATTTTTCTGCTTTTCCCTTTGCTTGCTGTCATTCCCAAAATATTGCGGATAAGAATCTGAGGGAAGAGGACTGTGAGCATGGCAGCAAGGGGAAGGGGAGCCCTGACTCTGCATCCCCCCGTCCTGCACTGAGTCCCCCCCACCCACTGCCCCTCCGAGGCTCCAAGATACTCCACTCAGTAATCCAGACAAGTCCATTGCCTTCCCGATCCGTCCATCGCTGCCAAAAGCCCCCTCTCCATTTCCCAAGGCTCACCAAGGGGCTTCATTTGCTTTAGTAGCTCTTACCCCTGCCCACCCGGGGCTGAGCTGCAGGAGGAGGAAAACACCCGGCGGAGCAAAACCCAGGAGGTTTCTCTGTGCCGTGGAACACATTTGTTACAGAGACACTGATATTTATTTATTTAAGCGTGTGACAATCCGAGCCAGCCTTATCTGACCCAAACACTTTGTTGATCAGAGCGAGAGAAGCAGCCCGGGCAGCAGAGCCACCTCAGCGCTGCGTGGAGGCTTCGGAGACAAGACATCTCCTTGGAGTTCAAAGACTGGGGAAGGAGATAGTCACCTTGGAAACCAGAGCCGGCTGCCTGGTCCCGGGAGGATGCTAGCCACATCCCGGGAGGATGCTAGCCACATCCTGGGAGGATGGTGGCCACTTGCCCAGCAGTGTGACACCCAAGTGTCCCCCACACAAGCCACAGGGAAGGCGAGGGATGCGTCTCTCCAGCAGAAGGAGCAGCCTCAGGCTTCTGAGCCTTAGCTTCATCTTTATGGAGCCGCTTTCCTTCACAGTTGCGGGGAGGACGGAAGGAATTCAGGCAGGGGGATGGCACTCCCCGGTACATTCCCATTGCCCCCCTCCTTTTCCCTTAAACGCAGGGATTGCAGCTCTCTCAGCCAGTCCCATGAAGAAAATGTCTTTTACAGATATTTTGCTTCATTACGGGCATGTCCACAACGGGTATGTGCTGAGAGCAACGTGACAAAGAGGGGTCTGAAGAGCGGGGGGACAGCACACCCCCTGAGCACAACGGCTCCGCAGCCCGTTACCTGCATCAGAGAGACCGGGGCAGGCAAAAAAAAATAAAATAAACCAGCGTATCGTTAATGAAAGCCCAGAGCAACCTCCCTCAGCCCCCCGTGACACGACGCCGGGGCGACTTGGGGCCGGTGACGCTCGGAGTTATCGTCCTTCCCCACGATAAGAGGAAGCAGCGGCGATGCCACCGCTACCGGGATCAGCCAGCCCTGGGGCCCGGGCGGCCCCTCACCGGGGTGTCAGGGCTCCCAGCCCCCGTGCCCAGTGGGGAACGCCAACCCCAGCGCCACCGCCGCGGGGGACGCTGAGATTAAAGTTGTCCCTCAAAGTTTGTGGGCTTGCTTTTATCCCAGCGAGTCATCAGCCTGCACGCTGCTGCTGCTGCCTTTTCTATATATACACACACACATATATATATATATATTTATAAAAACCCCAACTTGGAATTGATGACGCCTGATACCAAGCGGTTTGTCACCTGTGCTTTTCTGATTACAGCAACTAAGGGGAAAGAGATGTCCTTTCAGATAAGCATTGAAAGGGGGGGGAAAGGAGCTTTCAAAGGGCCTTTGTTCTCTTGAAGTGCTCTCGCTCCCGGAGCCGGCAGATTTCTCAGAGGAGGGGGAGGAGGTAAAGGATTTAAAAACAAAATGCGTCCTCATTTTCAAACAGTTTCATATTAGCAGTCATCAATTACGGAATTTGCCTTGACTAATGTTTCAGGCCATTATATCACCCTCGATGTTTGTAATTGGATCCTAAATTAGGATTAATTCTCCAGGAAAAGGTTCAGAGCTAAACAGGTGATTTCTCTCGTCGGAGCTCTGATGACATCCTCGTTATTAAAATAATCATTTGCTTTTTAACGTTTGTAGGGAGAAACTGAAGACCCTGAGGACCTCTCAGGGGTCCCACTGGGCTGTGGTTTTAGGGAGGAGACAGAGGCCAAGGGCTGGTGGGGACCCCAGGGGCTGGCCAGGGTGCCCCAAACACCCCGGGGCCCCTCCGATGGCTCGGCAGTGAGGTACTGTTGTTTATTAAACACTCGGGGTGTTTCTCAATAGAAATTTCATTAGGAACGCCAGGTGTATAGATAGTCGCCGGCCCAGAACCTACAAGTAATTATGGTTAATTATTATGCCGGTATGTTTGGAATAGCGATAGCTCCCGAGCACCAAGATTAAGGAGCAGAGTCAATTGGAACAGGAGCTATTTTTTATTTTTTCTTGCCTTAACAGTTCCCCTCCATTCTTAATTGGTTTTCACATTTCTCAGCCACGGGTAAGAGCCAGCAAGAGACATGGCACCATGTCCATCCCTGGGAGACGCCCTTCCCAGAGCGATTTGCTCTCCCCAGCAGGGAAGAAGGGGATGGGGACCACTTTCCCGGTGCAGGAGGATGCTCATCCACGGGGCAGGAGAGCGGGGGCGGGTGGGAGCCCGGGGGAAGCACACCAGGCACATCACACCTCTCACAGGCTCTTCCCAGACCCCGACACAGCCTTCTCACACACCTTTCCCTGAAAAAACCCAGGTACTGAACTCTGCAAGGTGTTCTTGTGGATGTTTTCCTTTATCTTCAGCGAGCCCCCAGCCTGCCCAGAGCAGGCAGGTCTCTGCATTCCGACTCCTGGCCCAGCAACCTGCTCCTCACACGCTGCTTTTGCCCTGACGAAGAGGATGCTGAGCAGGAGCACGAAGGCAGCGCCACCCCAGCGCAGCCCCTCCAGCCCCTGCCAAGGGCACCTGCCTTCCCTCACACCTCCCCAGCTGCACCAGCCGGGAGCCGGGAGGAATTAGAGCCTTCGGGAAGGAAAACAGAGCTACAGAGAGACAATGTTGAATGTAAATACCAGTTAAATATGCATTACCATATGCCTGCGCCTTCGCGGTCTGTTAGGAGGCAACGGGAGCCAGTGAGAAGATGCGAGAGAGCACGCTGCTTCCCTGCCAGCCTGGCACCCCCAGCCCGTGCCAGAGCCATCGCTCGTGGAAACAAGAAGCTGGGGATCCTCTCGGGCTCTGCTCCCCAGCCGGGGCAGCCCCGCTGCCCGCCCATCGCCCCCCGAGGCTGCGGCGAGGGGACCCCTTCCCGTGGGAAGGGGATGATGCGGTTTCCCCACCAGCAACGCACAGGAAGGTGTGTTCCACCCCCGAGGGATGCATCCACCCCTGAAGGATGCAGTTGGGGTCCTCTCGTGGGAGGATGTCCCCTCCACCCCCCGGGGTGGGGGGGATGTCCCCCAAGCAGCCTCCCCAGCTCTGGCAGCGACAGCCCTGCCCGGGCACGGGTCTGCGGAGCCCAGATGGCAACCCTGGCTGCCTAATTACACGTGCAGACGATATCAGCCGCAAAGGCCTGATTCTCGCTGGAGTTTCAGGGGAGATGAGACAGCAGAGGCTGCTCAGGGTGCGGGGATTAGGCAAATGGGATAATTTGTTAGCAGGCGGTGCTGCGTAATTCCAGCTTTGGCGTGCGCGGGGTCCCGCTGTCTGTCTCATCCCCGCGCCTCCTCCTGCTGCTCACGGGGCTTCCCATCCCCATCCAGCCCCCGGGGCACGGCCCGTGGGGGCTCCGAAGGAGGAATCAGGACTCATTACACTCCTGAAAGAATGTTTTGGGGCAGGACATTCATCCTCTCCCTGAAAAAGCAGCCAGCCCTGTGTTCACTCCTTCCTCACTGCACAACAGGGGACCGAGGTGGGCTCTGGGCATTCAGCATCCCTTCCGAAGGGAGAACAGAGCCCCCATGGACGCTTCACATCCCGAACCCTCCTCTACCAACTGCTCCACTCCTACAAAAGCAAGGGCACGCTCCTCACTCGCAGGAGCACTGCAGGTATCCGCATCCTCAGGGCACATCCCAGCGGCAGTAAAAGCCTTTCCCCGCAGAGGTTCCCGCAGCAGAAGGTGCCCCGTCCACGGGGGCAGCTAACGAAGCCCACCCGATTCACGGCGCGGGGAAGGGCGGCCGCTCTCCCCCATCCACCCAGCATCATTAGGTACCGACCCGGAGCCAGCGTCGCCAGCCCCGCCACGCAATTATCCGCTTGCTTAAGTTCCAGCACATTTTCAAGTGCTTTGGTTAATTGGAAATATATTAAACGCGGGTTTATAAAAGTTAAACACGCACTTAAATACTTTGCAGAGCTGCGGCGCTGGGGGGTGGCAGGTACCTCGAGGGTACCTCGGGGGGGGAGGGGGGTCCGTGGGTACCCGCTCCCGCAGAAGCAAACTTCAGCTCCCCCCCCATTGCCCATCAGCAAGGCTGTGTGAGCAGAGGGATAATGAACGGTCATTTAACTTTATTTTGCTATCAGTGCGCTGTCATCAGATTGAACGGGTGGTTTAGCAGGAGCTGGGTGCAGCAGAGCAGACTCCGGCGGGGTGCGAGGGCAGCAGCCCCATCACACTCCCCCCTGGCTGTAACGGGGTGTTACCCCTGGGGTTCTGTCACTATTCACATCTTTTCTTTAGAGAGCTCCTTTTCCCGGCACGATACTGTTTGCCTCCTGCCACTCGACAAGCAAGAGCAAAGAAATTCAGCAAAAAGGGGGGAAAAGGGAAACTATTGGCCCAGTATGGCACTACGGGGGTTGTAAAACCAGCCCATTCCAGGTTCTTTTCCCGCTGGCTTTGTGTCTTGGCAACCTCCAGAGGCACGTTCGCAGCTTTTCCACCAGGAAGGCTCCCCTTCCAGTTTATTTCACATCAGATCAGAAGCGTCAGGAACACGCCAAGTACCACGAGACCCGCAGTGAAGTCGCCCGACTCGACTGCAGAGGTGAAACGCAGCGGGAACAGGGGTTCCCCTTCCCTCCTTCCCCCCCGCAGCATCGCCCGGACCCAGCCCCTCTGCAGCACCCTGCTGGTCACCCAACCACGCTGGCACAGGGGTCTTCAGGCCGGGCATGTCTGGGACCAGCAGCGCTGGGTACCACAGAACATAGCTCACCATCACCCCATCAGTGCGAGGACCATAACACCAAGCTCCCCAGGTCCTGCCCCGGGTCCCCAAGGATGCTCGCAGGAGCTGGAACGGGCTCGGGGGGGGCTCATCATCCTGAAATCAGGCTGGGGCAAGGGGAGCTGTGAGGACAGACCACTAGCCTCCAAAGCCACATTGATCTGGAGTCCATAGCCTAAGGTCTCCGCACCAAAACCATGTGCAGGACCCATATTTCTCCCCACGAGTGCCTCCAACGCTCTCTGGCCGGGCCAAAGGGACGTTGTCACCGGCAGCCTCGTGTCTTTGCAGTCTGCAAACACTTTACGGGGTTACACAAATAAACCTTTCCCGACTCACTCTTGAGTGAAGGGCTTTTAAGAGGTGATGGTGAGCAGGGAGGGAAAAAAAAAACAACACACACAACCCAGAAACCAAAAGATAGACTGCAGCAGCAGCTTTACAGCTCTCCCCAGGGAGGGTCATCCTTAGAGAAGCTGTTCCAGGAAAGCGAATTGACAGGCAATTACCGGGATGTCCAAAGGAGTCAGGCCCAGCGAGTCCCTGCAGCCACGAGCAGACACCGCGTCGATACGGACACGGACTCACGGGGACCACGTCTCGCTGCCCCAGAGCTCACGGCCCCAGCTCTCACCGACGTGAGGGTCCAGCTCCCCCCCAGCCCCCCCCGATTTTCCCGGGATCGATACACGCCGACGCACTGGCTGGCACTCACGCCGGCTTTTCCTGAACCTTGGGATGTGCTCAAGGGTGGGATCGATGCCCAGGGACCGCTCCCAAGCCCCCGGTGGGGACAGACCCTGTCCCCCCCAGTGCACCCCACTGTGCTCTTCCTTCTGAAACCGGTGCCAAGCGTGGGGAAGCCACACTTGCCTCTGCCAGGGTGGTGGGGGCAGCCCCTGTGTCCTTCAAGGGACGCCCAAAGCGGGGGGCACGGCTCACAAAGCCCCTCGTGGGTGCTGGCAGAGGGGACAGGCAGCCAGCGAGGGCAGGGCTGGTCCAGAGAGCCTTTCTGGGCGAGAAACAAGGCTTTTCTGGCCGGAGAACGCGCTGCGGCGTCTGACCTCGCTTTGTTCTGCTTCTCTTTGCAACTCTCCGCAGTTTTTGGCCACTCTCCAGCTTTCTCCAGCCATTTTTCAACTCTCCTTTCCAGGCGCGGGCTGGGGACAGCCCAGCAGCAGCAGCTCTGCGGTGACAAACCTCGTCCGGAGCACGGGGGGGAGCACAGTGAGGGGGGGAAGGGGTGGGCGAGGGGTGCCTGTCCCACCCCAGCCCCTTCTCCTCCCCAAGCCTTTGGCAGGGGCACAGCCAGCTCTAATTGCAATTTCCATTCTGGTGGCTGCGCTCTGCAGGCAAAATAGGTTCTGTCTATATAATGAGTCACTCCTGAATATCAATCTGCGCAGGATAAAATGGAGACAATAGCTGCTTACATGCATAGTGAGTTAATTATGAGCATCTGCTATTAATCTTGCTATCAGACTGCTAATTGCTGCTTCTCCTCCACAAAGGCGTGCTGGAGGTGAAGCGGCTCAGCCGCCCTTCCCCGCGCCCCGGCTCCATCCCCACAGGAGGCCTGGGCTCCTGGCCCCGCAGATCCCGGCAGCTGGGAAAGGGTTCCCAGGGCCAGGGCTGCACCCACACGCTCCGGGGTGAGAAACCCACAGCAATTTATTGTCTTTCAGACAGCTATTCCATCACCTGATGGCCCCTCCCCACCCGGGAAGGGAAATCAGGGGAAAACAAGGAAACGCAAGGGTTGAAGTGTAAATAGATTTAATAGGATAAGACTAAATAATTAACATTACTAATATTAAAGAACTAGTATTGATCCCGATACCAAAATAAACAAGGCTTATCCCCAGCCCATTCTGTCCTGGGAAGCAGAAGTCTGTGCCCCCCCCCCAGCAGGGACAGCCAGTGTGGGACCCTGCGAGCGCCGCGGCTTCGGGAGGGAGGGAAGAGCTCAGGGCTCTGGCACCGGGGCAGGGAGCTCCCGGGATGGCAGCCATCAAAGGAGAGTGCACTACGAAGAAAACTTCCTAATTTATATTGAATATGACATTCATGGTATGAAATAACCCCGGTGGCAGCTTGGGACAAGCGCCCGGGTCTCGCTTCTTCTCATCCCTGCACCTGGGGAACTCAAAAACACCGAGACCTTGAATCGCACAGACCAGAGCTGGCTGTACAGTAAATACTGTCACAAATTCAGACACTAGAGTTTTCTCAAAGTGCAGCTTTCCCAAGCAGAAGATGATAAATTAGTCCTGCGTTGCTCAAACCAGGACACCTCCTTGTCACCTACTGGAGCGACCAAAGAGGTGCAGAGCCCAGGACAGCCCATCCTGGAGGAGGATGAGCCAGAGGAGCCCCCGGTCCCTGCCTGAAGGGACATCCCCGTGAGACCGAAGGTGGTCCCTGCCCCACGGCAGCCGTGGGGCAGAGGGCAGGGATGCGTGGCGGGGGACGGACGCCGCCTGAAGGGTGCCAGGCTGGGAGGCAAAGCCACGGGGAGGTGGGTGGCAGGTCCCCTGAGGCTGCCACCCCCGCCAGGACCCTGTCAGGAGGCTGCTGCCGGAGGGAGATTGAAGCCCTTCGGGGGGAGGCTGGTGGGCAGGAGAGCTGTCGAGTCGCACTCTCGCAGGTGAGGACTTGACACCTCGCGTGTAATGAGGAAAGAAATTGCATCAGGAGCGTTTGGGGGGAAGATGACAGCGGATCAGAAATGCCTCCTTCTCCCACAGATTTATTTTGTCAACCAGTCACTCAGGGAAGCGGGAGGAAGGCTCTGTCAGCGGCGAGGGCACCGGGAGCCTGAAGAGCCCGGGCCCTTTGATCCGGCGGGTGCTCAGCAATTGCTTTAGACAAACTCCCGGTGACTGCGGAACAGGGGAGCAGCCAGCACACCCCAATTAGCCACCCAGCGAGGTAAGAGCCGGCGGTTGGCTCTCATTAAGGAGCTGCCTCGCTCCCCCCAAAGCGCAGAAACGCACCGCTCGGGGAAGGCGCTGAAGTCTGAAGGGATGGGGAGCAGCAGGCGGGGGGCACCGACCCCCCACTCTCCGTCCCACCTGGGCAGGGAGGCAGCCGAGGCCACTGTTTGCCTTTATGAAGCTTTCCTCGCCCCGAGGAAGGGGTTGGGAAAGCTCAAACAACCAGTTTCCAGTTTCCTGGAAAGGGATGCCGAGGACCTCATCAGCATGTGAATAAAAGGGAGATTAAATCTCAGGCTTGAATATTCACGGTGGGATGTAGGAAGTGTTTGCTCCCCGGCTTCTGAAAAGCCTGAGAGGAAAAACAAACCCTCAACAGTTTCCTCCTCCTTGTCCCAGTCCCCGCCGGGGCTGGATGGGTGCCCTGGGGGGGCTGAATTCTCACCCCACCGCAGGCAGAGCCACCAGCCCCCTGGAAAAGCACGTTTCATGCTTCAGGCTGCGAGCTGGTACCCCCCGAAAGCCCAGGGAGACTTTGCAGTTGCCATCCCCCTGGGGACACCCCTGTCCCGGTGCCCCCACACCTGCAGCAGCAGGAGGCCAGGTCTGAGCATGGTTCGTGCTCCTCACCACCACCAGCCCTGCCATTTTCCAGCCAAACCTCCCCCCCCAAGCCCCCTTGCCCGAGGTTGGGCAGCTTAATTTGCAGAATACATATAACCCTTTAAAAAAAAAATAATGGATAAACTTGTGTGTTTGTTTATTTTTAATTAGTTCCCTTTTCCCATCTGCCTGACACGTGAAGTTTCTCTGGGCCTTTGAACCGCTGTGGTCCCCCTTCCCAGTGCACACAGGAGAGGACTCCCACACACCACTTTGCTGCTTATTAATGACATCTGTGCCCCAAACCCACACCCTCTCCAGCCAAGTGTTGTCACCTGAAAGCTGAGGTCCAGGTGCCCCCCAGCCCGATTCAACCAGGTGATGGTACCTGCTCCATCCCTCCCGCCCAGGGCTGGAGGTTGGGAAGCAGCCCCTCACTCCGCATCCCGCTCTCCCAACCCCAGGTGGAGCCTGAAGCCTCATCTCCCCTTCCACAGCAGAGCTCCCCCGGAGCCAGCGCGCAGCGGCAGGGAATTTAGGATATTTTGAGGCACTTAGAAATCTTCCGCATCGATTTTCCCTCCTTAGTAAGTAGATGTAGCAATTAGGCTCTGCTTCCCGCTACATCGCCGGGCTGCTTTGAGCGGCGCCTGCCAGCAGCGTTTACCTCGGGGAGGCGAGCACAACCTCATCCACATGCAGAGCAAACAGCCCAGCTGTGTGACTGGAGAAACCTCCCGAAGAATCCGGCGTCGGGATGCGATATACATAATATATAACAAGCATGTTTATCAGACGATAACACATCGCAGCTGCTGTTAAACGAGCACGCCAGCCTTGAACTGCACGGAAACTTCATGTATTATTTAAAATACTTTCCCCGTGAATCCTGTCAAATCAAATCCGGCTCCTGGGCCCGGGAGGACCGTGGCGGGGGGACCGCGGTGATGTCTCTCGGTGATAACGCCTGCCCGCACCATGCCTGCGGCGCCCAGCCCCTGCCCACCTCGGCCGGGACCACCGGCACCACGGGAACTCCTCGTGCACCCCGGGAACTCCTCGTGCACCCCATCTCTCATGAGTGCGTGGTATTTTATGGGGGGGACAGCAAATACGAGACCTGGAGCCACCCCCCGAGAGAGGGCTGCGACGCCGAGTGCCCAACAGCACCAGCAATGAAATGCAAGATTTTATTTTTTTTTAAAAAAGGCAATTAAATCAAAAAAAGGCAATTAAATCAAAATTCCCCAAAGCCTCTATAAACCAACATCCTGCCACATAAGGGACATGAAGAAGGAGGTTTCTCCATTCCCCATCCATTTCTGGAGCCCAGAGCTTCTGACAGAGGCTCAGGGACAGGCTCGGGCACAAGCCCAGCTGTGTCCAGTGCCATTAACAGGAGGATCCCCAGGGCTGGACCAAGCTCCCACTCACACTTTGGAGAAGACAGTGTGGATGGAGCCTGGCAACCACCCAGCCTGGACGAAGTGCCCAACTCCACTGCTGGCAACCACAGCCTGCGGTAACGCGTCCACCGGAGCATGAGCTGCGCTTCCCAGCGGGAAAGGAGCCTCCGTGGTCCCGAGGAACTCTGCTCCCAAACCACGGACCATGAGAAACCTCTACTGGTCTGTTCCCTCAGGGCAAATATACCTTCTTACCACCTCAAAGGTTACTTCTACTGTTTCCATTCCTTCCTCTGGGGAATTACACCCGGTTTGAGACCCTGCAAAGTCTTGAAAGATTCAAGAAACACCACGGTCCCCTTGTAACATCCCACTCTCTCCACCTCCCTGCGCCTCCATCTGTCTGTACAATAACCCCGACACATCAAGCAGCCTCCAGGTGCTCTCTGTACACTCAGCCCCATCTCAAGGTGCTTCTGCCTTGTTCTCTGAACAAAAATCCAGCGGTCCCAGTGTTTTCTCGTCCCGCAGGCAGAGCATCCCTCCGTCTGCCCCGAGGAAATGAGGATTTAGCCCCAGCTCCTCCCGGAGAGCTGCAGCAGGCACGGCGCGGTATCGATCCCTGCTAATGCGAGCAGCCAGTGTAACCGTGTTTGCTCAGAGCTGCTATAATTTGGAGATTATGCTTTAATGAACCGATGATGTATGTTTCAATATACAGAACAAGAAAAGCAATGGAGATTTCAGAGGGGTAAATAGGAAGCATTACTCCCGATGGACATTCGCCAGCCCCAGCTCCCCCAGCAGAAGGGCAGGCCACCACGGACGTGAAGTGCCACCACCCAAGTTTGTCACCCAAAGCGGGGACAACCTCTCTGGGCTCATGCCCTGGTCCCGGGGGGGCTCCTGAGGAGAGCTGCTCAGCTGAGCGATGGGACAGGGTGCACAGCCACCAGCCATGGTCAGGAAAGCCAAGCTGCCCTGAAAAATCACACCAGGATGGGAGAGACTCTGCTGTGGAGGGAAGCACCTGCCCGTGGCCAGGCACCTCGACAGCCCCTTCCCCTTGGACCTGGTTGGCCCACGATGGATTTGTCTCCAGATTTTGGGGCTGGAGCAGCCCTCTACGCTCGAGCTCAGCAGGGGAGCAAAAGACAAATGGTTTAATACGTGCTAAATCCAGGCTCCAGCTTCACCACTTTTTTTTCTTCTTTCTTCTCAATATTTCACACCGCTCCAGATAAGAATGGATGCAATACTGTTATTAAAATCTTCCTCTATATTATACACAGAGGTCGATGCGTTTTGCCCCCCCATCTGCATTTTTAAAGGTATTTCAAATACAAGCTTTCTTTTTCACGGGGAAAATAAAATAATCCATCCCCAGCTGCGACCGAGACAGAGTCTGCTGCCAGGGCTGGGCAGGAGGGAAGGATTTCTCTTCCAGGCAGCATCTCTGCCCCCCACTTTCACTCTCCCACCCGCAGAGGGGAGGGACTGACCTCAAGGGCTTCCCCAGGAGCAGCGAGGGTCCATCCTTCCCCTCCTGCCCTTTATTCCTGCCTTTGCTGCAGAGCCAGGGACAGATTTCCCACAGAATCCTTCTCCCCCCGGGATGCTGCTGGGACGGGATGCCAGCGCCCGCTGCCTTGTCCCAGCACCCGAGCGGGGCTCCCATCCATCCTGACCCCCTGTTTCACTATTTCCCATTCATACGCTCGCAGACAGCCCGGGAGAAGCAGCCTAGGGACTTTTTCTTTTGGTTTGGGAAAAGAAAAAACTGCCATAAATTTATTTACTTAAAGGATTTCTCACCAGAAAACAGCCCCTCGAGACTCCCATTTTCCGAGAGTGAATCTCTCACCTAATCACAAAGTGCTGCTATTTACTGTATCTGCTATCAAGGCAGGCAGTCTCTGGCCCGCCTTCCCTAACATCTATTTACCAAACCCATTTGCAAGTCTAAAATTTAATCAGCCAGGTTTCATCTTAGAGGCATTAACATTCAAATGGGACTCACTCACTCCCGGAGACGGAGCCGGAGTAAACCCACGGTTCGGGGGGAGCCGGTGCATTAATAACGGGCGCCTACGAGCGGGGTAGCTCCCGAGCTCGGTGTTCAGAGAGTTATTCACAGGGTAGTCACAAGCAAAGCCTCCACGGCCAGCCTGGAGCCAGGCTACGGTGGCTACAGGGGGGTGGTGAGGGGCAGGACCCCCCCGTCCTGACGGGCAGCGCAGGGGGGGTGACACAGGATCATCCCACGGCTCCTCCACGAGGGACCCCAGCAAGAGGTAGCTGATAATTAAAGCAGTGATCCACACGCCGTCCTACCCCCCCCTTCCAAAAAACCCTCACTGCTTGGAAATAACACACACACACACACACCCTTCCCCAAAATACCACGGAAATCACCTCAAGGGGGATGAAAAGGCACAGACCCCGCTGCCCAGCGCGCGCCTCACGGGAGGGATTCATTAGCTAATGCTCATAAAGCGTGGTTTATGGGCTGCCCTGCTCATCGGAATGGATGGGAGGGCCCCGCTTGACCTCGGTGGGAAGAGGAGCCAGTCGATGACAGGAGCCAACAGTATTTTATACAAAGCAGATTAACAGGCCCCGTAAAGCCACCAGGGCTGCCCGCAGGACGGACGGAGGCCGCCTCGGCTCCAAGGAGCACACAGCTAACAGGCAGCAAAACTCAGCAGCTCCATCAAAAGCAGGAGGAGCGCATCTTTGGTGGAATTTCACAGGATTCGGGTGTGCAGGCAGCTGCCTTGCAGACAGCCCCTGGGCACGGACTGATACCCCACACAGCCCTCGACCCCACGCACCCACCACGGCTCTGCACTGTCTTCCCTGAGGGCCAGCATCCTTCTGCAGGGGCCAGCATCCCTCCCCGGGGACCGGCATCCCTCCCCACAAGGGCCAACAGCAAGTTCCAGGCCAGCTAAAAACTTTTTCCTCTTACACCCAGCGTCGCTTTGCTAATTCCCTGGGTCCTCCCAGGAGCGGAGGGCTTTGGCCAGGCTGCTCCCCTGTGCCACGAGGAACCTGAGATCATTAATTGCCATTTCCCCATCCCTACTCCTGGCCGGGGCCCTCAGAACTGTGATGAAGCGCCAGCTCCAGCCCATATATCTAGGATGTCAGGCATCACTGGGGCTTCTTTCATTATCCTCCCCCTCACTGTCTCTGGCACTGACAGATTTAAATTTTTTGCGCCGCTTTCTTGCATATTTCATTAAATTTGCTTCGGTGTCTCTGGGTGGCATCTGCAGCAGGAGCCAGCAGCACTTGGGACCTGCCAGGGCTGGACCAAAAGGCCAGGGTTGCCAAGCAGTCCCCTGGGATGTGCAAAGCTGGCAGCCAGCCCCTTGGAAACATCAAAAATGGGCAAAAGTGACATGATATTAATCTCTGCCCCGGCTCAGACAGGGCCAGCGTGTGCCCCACTCTGCGAGCAGGGATGCTCCGTCCAACACTGCTGGGTACCGGCCCAGTGACAGCCTCTGTCCTCTGGAAATAACCTTTGCTGTGCTTTATTACAAGCCATAAAAAAATAGAAAGAGAGCGAGTGTGAGTGAAGAAAGGAGAGAGACATTATGTGTCTCGCTGTGATAGCCTGCGATGTCTTCGACTCCAATAAATAAATAAAGGAAGAAATATTCCCCCGGGTCCCTCTGACATATCTAATTGATATCACTAGGGATCTTCCATGAAGCAAACAGGAATCTAATCTATTGCCTCGTACCGGCAAATGGAAGCAGCGGGGTGGCTGCCACCGGGCCTCCAGCTCCTGACAGGGACGCGCCTAATGGAAGTGGAAACCGATTACGGGCAGCCTGATCCCCAAATAACACAGAGGGGCCGGGAGAGGCAGTCGCTGCCCCGGCGTCGGAGGGGGAAACTCAACTGCTTTGCCCACCCACTCCCCCCACCACACTCATCGAACACGGTGTTGGGTAAAACCCCACTTCCCTCCAGCTGTGATGCAAACGCGCTGGTGTGTGCCCAAATGTGTCAGCATTCCCAGCAGGACATCAGCCCCGCTCCCAGTTCCCACCTCAGTTTGCACTGGGACGATGCTGGGAGCAGGGAGGAGCAGCCGCAGGCTCTGCCCCAGCCGAGCGCTGCCACCCAAAACCATGGGAAAGACGCCATTTTCCAGAGGTTCCCTGGGAAAAGGGATGGAAAAGCAGGGGCTGGAGAGGAGGCGGTGAGGTGCTGGAATTTTCCAGCTGTCCCCCCTCCCCGGAAAGCATCAGCAGGGCCGTGAGAAGACAGGCTTTGCTGCTGGCTGGCTCTCGTCTGGCACACCGTCCACGTGCGAGGAGCCGTGCCTCTGCGGAGATGCCCTCAGCCACATCGGCTGCCACCTCCCACCTTCCTTGTTTAATTAACTCCCTCCTGATGTAGGTAATGGAGCTCTGGAGCTCTTAAACAAAGATTTAATCAGCCCGGGCTCTGCACTCGCAGCAACCAGCTCCCTTTGTTAGATTGGTGTGAAATCCAGGGCACGGCTGGCCCGTGACTACATCCTCGCCGCTAATAGCTTCCAGCATCCTGCGTGTCCCTGGATAGTCCCGCACCGAGTCCTCCGGAGTCTCTTCTCCGCACATCAAAGAGTCGCCCGGGTCATTGATTATTTTTTTTTTTTTAGCATCATGCAAATGGAGCCAGCGGGAAGCTGGCAGCTCCAGTGCATTATTATTTAGGATGGATAAACTCTGATCCCGAGTTCGCAGCACCTCGCCGAGACCAAGGGAGGGTTTCTGATTTACCGTGATTGCTTTTGGTCCTGCAGAGGAACCACAACAGAAAGCGGAGGGGAGGGGGAAGCGGGCAAAGCCACTTCCATCACAAGGACCTCGTGGAATAAGGGCACTGAGCACCATCCCCTGCTCCCCTCCAAAGGGCAGAACTGGTGACCTCCATCATCGGCGTCGCAGGGAACAAAGAAACCATCAGAGCCCAGCACCAAGGGAACACCTGACAAACGGCCCCTGCAGCACGTACCACAGGGCAGAGCCTCACAAAGCCCCCGCTCCTGGCACCCAGACACCCCCTCCCCAGGCACCGGCCAGCCCTGGCACGCACAGACCATGCCACCAGACAGCACGGACCGCAGCGAGAGTCCCTGCTGGGCGAGCGAGCCATCTCCTTCAGCGACGGCCGATGAACAAGACAGTGATGTATCAGCAGCAAGAAGACATCCCGAGCCACCCCGGAGCCCCCTCCCGCCCCAGCTGGCTCTGCCCCCGTCAGCAGCTCCTTCCCGACCCGAAGCGAATTGCGGATAGATTGGCTCCCGGTAAATGGCAATAGCTTTGCAGAATGCCATCTTAATAAGTGCATCTCCCAGCCAGGGGTGAGAAGCAGCAGCTGAAGCACTGGCGTGGATGTCAAGTTACAAATGAGACATCCAACTGCTTCATTTATTAGAGGGAATCAATTCGACTTTTCATATTCACCAGGAGTTTCAGGCAGGAAGGACCCCATCAGCAGCCTGAGCTCAGCCCCTCGCTTCAGCTCGATGCGGCGCTTGCAGGGGGGGGACAACGGAGGGAATGAAAAAAAATCTCTTGCTGCAGAGCACTGCTGGAAAACACCAGCACTCTCCTCCGAGGCTGGGAAGGGGAACAAGAGGGAGAACACAACGAAGGCCCCTTCCTCCCCATCACCCCGGCCCTGCTGGAGGCACCTCCCGCGGCCTCTGGGGAACCACAGCCTCTTTTCATGGAGCACAGCTCGGATACGCGCGCAGAAAGCGACATATCGGTCACTGAAAACATAGAAGTGAATATTTAAAAGCTTAGAAATTACAGAAATGTGCCCCAAATTCCTTCTCTAGCAAGCACACCCGGCAGACAGCAGCAGGGTGGCACCCGAATGTGGGGGGGGGTAGTCCACCAGCCCCTCCTCAGCCCGGGTTTGCCCCCGCACACCCCAGTGCCCCTTCCCTGCCCTCAGAGCTGCCAACGCACAGCCCGGATTTACAGCCTGGGGGGCCTCCTCGGGCCGAAGGGGTGAGGGGAGAGGGGCACCCGCTGCCTCTGCGCCGGGGAGCTCCGGCTCTGCCCTTTAGACGCCGGTAACGGGCTGCGCGTGTGCCTGCGGTTTAATCCTCCAAGAGCTGTAATTGCCACTGTACAAAAATATTACAGGTCACTGGAAGCAATTTAATGATAATAAAAATTTTTAGAAAAAAAAAAAACAGGAAATGAAGCAGCTGCCATCCTTGATTTCCAGGCTTCTTTATCATGCAAAAAAAAAAAAAAACAAACTCTGTTCATTTCCCCACAGACAATTAACACATTGCAACTGCGAGAAGGCGGCCTCCTCATCCTCCTCTGCGCCCCACTCTTGCGGGCGTGGGTACAAGGACCACTGCTGAGCTGGAGGGAGCAGGATGTGACCCCAGCTCCAAGCATAAGGCCACGGGCAAACCAACCCTTTTCCCAGGCACAAGGAAGGCTGAATTGCTCAGAGAACTGCAGTGGTGGTTGCAAAGGTGCCCTGGGAAAGGGCACGACTGCCCCAGCCCCTGGTACCCGCATCTCTGCTCTGGTGGCAAGAGGAGGGGGACAGCTTTCCCTCCCTCCCAGTGCCCAGGGAGGACCTCGGGAGACACCAAGGGGGTGCTCACAGCCAAACTTCTTCTCCATCCAGCTCCTGGCACCCCCTCCCCGCCATTTCCCAGGCAGATACCCAGCTGCCCCCCACCCCTCTGCCCCTGTCCTGGGGTCCCCCAAGGGGAACCGCTACTTTAAAGCGCATCTAAAACAAAGGCGTCATCACACACACACACAGGTCTGTCTGTTAATTAACAAACACATCAAGCCTGTCTCGCCAATGCAGAGAGGTAGGGAGTGTCAGGCTCCTGGCAGGATGCCGTCCCCCCCCTCGGGCAGACGGATGGCGTTTGTCACCAGATGTGCGGGGGTGCGCAGGGGACCTGCTCCAGCGGCAGCAGCCCCCTCTCCCTCCCTACAGCCCGCACCAGGCGCCCCGCACCCGCTGGAGAGACACATCTGTAGGCAAGACACAGGGAGAGGAGAGCCCCGCAGCCCCCCCAAAACCCGCGCGGGGTGGAAATGCCACCCGCAGCACAAGGGAAGGGACAAAGCCGGGGCTCGGGGGCCAGGAGCGTGGCCCCAGGGCTTTGCTGGCACCGGGAAAGGTCACACCACCGGAGAGCATCACGACATCTCACCGGCCACGGTGGCCATTAGGGTGCTGCCGCCTCCTCCCCCCCAGGCACTTGTAACACGAAAGGGGAAGGGGGGGGGAAAAAAAAAAAAAAAAAGAACCACAGAGCTAAATTAATTCTGATGACAAAGATAATAACAAGATCAGGAAACGGCGCAGAATGAATCCATTATAATTAGGGCGGCAGCACCGCCGGCCCCAAGGGCCTCCTCGGGGGGGCGGGCACCGTGCCCTGCGGCGGGGGCTGGGGGCGCAGGGACCTGCAGGACGGACCCCTCCCAGGCGGGGGGGAGCCCCTTCCTCTGCCGGGCGGGGGGACACGGCGGTTCTTCCCGACAAAAGAGGGCTTTGGAGCACCCCGCAAGTCGGTGGGCGGCACCGGCTGGGCCGTGGTTTTTGGTGCCAGACCCTGCGACCCTCCTCCAGCAGCGGCCGAGGCGCAGCCCGGGCCCAGATCCAGGGTAAGGCCCGGCCCAAACAACACGCCCCCAGGGGTTTGGGGATCGCGGCCGGGGTTTCCGAGCCCAGCTCCCCGCAAGGTCTGCGGGGCCGGGGCGCGGAGCCGCCGCCGGTGCCGCGCTGGGAGGCAGCGCCCCGCATCGCCGGTGCCCCGCATCGCCAGTGCCGCTCGCCGCACGGCTAACCCATAGTTTGGCAATCTTTCACCTCCCTTCAGCCTCTTCAAACGCCGACTAATTAGTCTTTGCGACCGGAGCTTGGCTCGCTAACGACTTACCCGACGGGCTCGGCCCCCGGCTCTGCTCAGCTCCCCCGGCACCCCCGGAGGATTTTAGCGAATTGCTTTGTTACTCGCAGTTGCTCATTGAACCTGGGAGTGAAGTTCCTGCTCTCCGGGCTCTCCGGAGGCGTTTGCCTGGTTCCTGGTGTCCTTTGTGACGCCTCACTAATGGCCCTGAGGATGGGTGCTCCAGACAGGCTGCTGGGGCAGGCAAAATACAGCCCCCTCCAGGGGGGAGGGGACTGGAAACCTGGGAGTGGAGGCTTTGCCTTTTGACTTCTTGCGGGCAGAAATAAACTTACGGAAATCCCCCACAGCACAAAAACCAGTAGTTCCCGCTGTTACTAAAGGGAAGACGTGGCTCGGCCTGGCCAGGGAGGGAGGCAGCCCTCAAAGCAGGAGGGTTTGCGTCCCCACCTCCGCGATGGGAAAGGGATGGAGCCATGTGAGAAGCGAACCCTTCCACGGGGATCAGGGCTTTGTGGCCTCCTGGTCCAGCTGCAGCAACACAGGGAACCCAACGGGAAACAAGGCTTTGTGCTGGCACTGCTCCCCCATCCCCAGCACCCCTCCTCTGCTCCCCCCCCCATCCCCAGCACCCCTCCTCTGCTCCCCTCCCCATCCCCAGCACCCCTCTGGTTCCTCATGGGCCTCCTGCACCTCCCTTTCCCCTGCAAGCTGCACCCCCACAGTGACCCCCTGCCCAAGATGGGGAGGTCACTCAAGCACTGCCCAAGCCCCCCCCCAGGCAGGACAGCAGGGAGCCCCTGGGGGACACAAAAAGCACAGCCCAGCCACGCAGCAGCAGCTCCCGACTTCCCGGGGCTGGAAGTGTCACCTGGGGCTGTGTGGCAGCAGCGGTGCTGGTGTCCCTGCTCACAGCTCCTGGCAGCTTCTGCCACCTTTGATGTCCCAGCCAGGGCCACAGAGCAGAGCGAGCGGGGTCTCGGGGCCCTTTCTCCTGGTGCCACGCAGGCACTTGTCAGAGCTCAGCAATGGCGACACTGTTATTATACATGGCCTCAAAGCCCATTCAAGGCACTGGAAGATGAATTATGTTTCATTTATATCAAAGAAGCAATCTCAGAGCCCATTTGTGATCAAATTTGCTGTCAGAGAAACTTTGCTTTATCTCATTACATCTGATATCTCTTGGCTTCTTGTCCTTGAGACTATTAAAGTTTAATGTCAAATTCGAGATGAAATGGAATCGTTGCTGTATCATCTCATCAGGACCCGGTGCGCCCCGTCCATCCTCACGGTCCTGACAACTCATTACACTGGGGCAGCTAGGGGAGAGGAGGATGAGGAGAGGAAGTCTTCCTCCCCAGGGCCTGAGAAAGGTAAGCCTGGCTCTGCAGGGGTTGTCGGTGGTTGCCCCTTGCCAGGTGGACCTGCTCTGCCAGCCCCATGTCAGGCAGAGCATCAGCCAGCCACCCCGAGGGGGTTTGTCCCTGCAGCACCTTCACTGAAGTCAGAGGGGTTTGGGGCGAGGGGAGTTAGCAGTGGGAAGAGCTGGCACAGCCTGCCACCCTGCCATTGTCACCACTCCTCCTGCCCAGCCACCCTGGGGACATCAGAGCCACACACCCAGGCAACCCCGGCCCTGAAAAACCATCAAACACCTCGCGCTTCGGTCCTTTGGAGACCGAGCTGGGCCCAGAGCACAGCCAGGAGCTTGAAATTCAGAGCCAGGCTGGGAAGCAGATCCCTTTGAGGTGAAACATCCTTTCCGGATCATTTAGTCTTTCCACAATCCTGTTTCCTGCAAAGACTAAATACCTTTGATGATAGGCTTTAGTGGGCTCCCAAGAGGCTTTCCTGAAGCTTGCTCGTGCAACCTCCCAAATATGTTGTGCAGAAGGGTCTGCCGGGTCTAGATTGAAGTTAGTCCTCCTTGACTGATCCATGAAAGCATTCAAAGCTGAACACACCGTGATTTTTCAGCTCTCCAGGAAAATAATTCACCGGCACCGCTCTTCCCACCTCCCCAGACGTGGACCCCGGGGTTTCTGCCACCGCCGAGAGGAAAGGGACAGCAGCAGAGCACGGTGGCTTGCGAAGGCAGCACGCAGCCTGCCTCCCGAGGGAGGTGGAAGAAGCGAGGAGCAATTCCCCATCTCCCCAGTGTGCATCCCACAGCTCCCAGCCACAGGGACACCAGCTCGGGGCAAGGAGAGCAGTCGGGAGGGAGGACTCAGAGAAAAGACAGCATTTCCCTGGGAAATCTGCTTCTGAGAAGGAGTTATTATCCATCACAGGAGAAGAAAGGGGGGAAAAAAAAAACCATGAACAGAAACTTTCCAACAGAGTCAGCGGCACAATCCCTCTGCAATCTCAAAGCCCACTGCAAGAGTGGGGGAGAAGCACCGGGCGAGTTCTCCGGGTACCCTCTCCCTTTCAGGTGCCCAACCTTCGACTCCGGGGCTGGGATTTTCAAAGCAGCCGAGGGACACGGAGGCACAATTCCTGCCTCATTGCAAAAGTCTCAAGGAGTTCAGTCTCTCCAGATTAACAAAGAGAAGGTGATGAGGTGACTTGATCAAAGTCTTTAAATACCTACACAGAGAACAAAAAAATTTGATAATAGAGGGCTCTTCAGACTAACAACAAAGGTGGAAAAAACCCAGTGGCTGGAAGCGAGAGCCAGACAAACGCCGAGCAGACATCAGGAGCAGGCTTTGCAGCGAGGGCAATTAAACACGGGAACTTGCCAAAAGAAGCCTCGTCACCCGGAAATCTGTAACCCCAGCAGGGTGTTTGGGTAAGAAATCTCCCCCGCTAGAGGAAAAACAGGTCAGGGACCATCTCCAGTCCCCATTACACAGGATGGACAAGCGGAGCGGGTTGCTCCCCGGCTGTATAATTTATGGGAAAAGCTGTTCCTCATAAAGCAGGGGGAGCTGGCTATCTAGATCCCCCGGGTAAATAAATCTGAGCACCTCTGTCCACAAAGCTTCAACCGATGATGGAAACCATGCTAAAAGCCAGGCAAGCTGGGCCAGAGCAAGGGGCCGCGTGGCTGGAAGTGCCCCGGGGGCAATGAATCAGCCCAGACAGCCCCTGGTGCCCCTCGGTTCTCCAGCCTTTGTGCTGAGCTGCCCAGTTCCCGTGATTTGTCGTCTCGGGGGTCAAACCCTTCAGCACGTGTCCCGCGGGTGATGCCAGAAGCGAAGCGAGGCAGAAGAGCGGTCCCAGACGGGAAGCCACCACCGCCTGGCTTCAGCCAAGCCCAACCCTGGCTCCCCCGTTTCTCCGTGCACCTTTAAACATCACCAGCAGCAAGTGAACAGGCGCCAGATGTAGCTTTGCCTTCCCAGAGGCAGCTTGTGAGGAGAGCAAGGGCAGCCTGGCTCCATTTGCATCACCAGCTTGACAGAGAGAGGAGAAGTGGTCCAGCCCACGGGAGGCAGTTCCCCCCAGGGAACCGTCACAGCAGCACCATTAGAGACTCTCATCACACCAGAGTTTAAGAGCTGGGCCCCACAGGCCCCCAAAGCACAGCCCAGTGCCACCATGGCACCCCTGGTGCCGCCCCATCTCCCCCGGGATTGTGGAAAGGAGCCGGCACCCGGGGCAAAAGCTGCCAGGGATAAACACAAACTCCTTTCTTCAAAGCATCAAGCGGCTTTTCCAGCCGGGGCTAAACCTCCGGCATCAATAGCCGCTAAACACATCATCAGCCACACTTAAAAGAATCAACGGCAGCCTTCATTAGGGCAGCCAGGCAGGGGCCAGGGCTTTGCTTTTGTGCTTTTCTGGTTTTAATGGGTTAGTTATGGCACTTCCAAAATGAATGAACTCCCGAGCCCAAAACCCCCAGCTCAATTGTCAGTTATTGCTGGCAGTTTATCAGCATTAACTGATTAGACTCAGGATGATGGATTCCCCTGCCTGCCGCTGGTGCCGGCAGAGGAAAAACCTCCTTTCCCTCCGTTTTCTGTCACCGAGCAGTAATTGCCATCTCTAATTCTCCCCAGCCGCTCCCCCCACCGCAACCTCCAGCGGCAGCTTTTGTTTTCATCCTCTCGCAATCACGGGGAAATAATAATAATAATAATAATAAAATAAAATTCAAATGAGAGGGAGGCTCAGCCCCGGCAGAATTTAATTGATGATCATTACACTTCGGAATCTAAACTCTTTTAATTTCATTGTGTTTCAGGGAGATGAATTATGAAATTACGGCTGGCCAATTATAGGTCGTGCCTTCGCTTTGTGTGCTTTTCAGTTCCCCCCTCCCCTCCAAACACCCGGCTCTTTCCTTTGAGGGAAGAATTGATAGAAAAGGGGAAATGCCACACTTTCTTTCTTATCCTTGGAACGTTTTCCACTCACTGGGGAAAGGCAGCAGTGGGGGGAAAAAAAAAAGAGAGCTGGGGAGTTTAATTGATTGGTTCCCAGCGGTAATTGAGGATTGTGGCCCCGACAGCAGCCTCTCCCCCCAGGGCGGTTGTGTTGGGGTTCACCCTGCTGTTTGGGAGCCACCCTGGGCAGGCAGTAGCCCAAGGATGGCCAGGGGATGCCAGCTCCGGCCTCTGCAGTCCAGGGGTGGCTCCAGAGCAGCAACAGGAGACACCTGGGGCTGGACTCGCAGGAACCTTGCAAAGGGCCATTACAGAGAGGTTTGGAGAATCAAGGCCACCACCTCAGAGCAACACCACAAAGAGCACCATGAGCCCAAGCCACTGCCCTCCCCGGGGGCTGAGATGTCAGGGTCTGGGCACCCTGGCACAGCTCACACATACACCCCCCCCAGTTGACCCCAAACAGACTCCAAACCCGTCTGACACAGCCCAACCCAGGCGAGGGGCATCATCCCAATAATCTCACCAAGGAAACTTTAAAGGAGCCTAATCCTCGGGGCTCTAATAAAGGTTTCATACATTAAATTCCCTCCTTGTTTTGTTTCCTTCGCAGCGAGGGTTCCACTGAAAGCGGAGCTTTGCCTGCGAGGAAGGGGGAGGTTTAGAGACGCTGGCGATGCTGCGCGCAGACTGGCGGGTCTCTCCCACGCTGTCTGCTCCACTTAGGAGTTTACATCTCCTTCTCCAGCACCGCCGTGCTGCTGGGCAGCCCACAGGCCAGCAGAGCCCCGGTAACCCCAGTATCCCCAGTGCGGGAAGGATGCTGGCACCCAGCATCATCCGCAGGGGAGCAGACCAAGCCAGGCAAATTCACCCCACACAGCAGCAAAACTCTGCCCCCCCCACCATCCTGTACCCCAAAAAGCACGGTGCGACGGAGCAGCTACCGCAGAAAACACAAAGAAATAGTGGCCGGGAGGTGCTGCAGCGCAGCCAGCCTTCGAGGGGCCCGGCAGTGAACGGCCACTGGAACCCAAACTTCCCTCCTGTACCTTCCCGGGGGGCTTATCACAGAGCTGCCTTCCTCTAATTTTTATTTTTCTAGGGCTGGATAGGAAAATAAAGCCTTTTGCAAAGCGTCACTCGAAGAAAAATGCATGCCACCACCAGAGCCTCGCAAAATAAATAAATAAGTGAAAAAGTGATAAATTTTGGCTGTCTTAAAAAGACAGCCCAGCATTGCTTATCAGCCGCGATGTGACCAGATAGCTGCTGCACAAAACAGGCACTGGGCTTTTTGTAATAAATGAAAGCAATAAAGCCAAAGTGCCTCCTCTGAGCTATAATTAAGCCCCGCAGCGCCAGCAGGAGACGTTCCTCTGCCCAAGGGGCTGTGGTGTGGGGAACCCCCCCATGATGGGGTGCAGGGGGTCCGGAGCCGCTCGGGCGCTGCCCCTCCTCACCCCAGAGGATGCTGCAGTGCAAATGCCAACCCAGGGAGACATCGCTGCCCACGAAGGCTGCTCCTGCCACCACCCGAGGCCTCGGTGAAGAGCAGGAGGGAGCCCGGGGCTGCTCGTCTCCCCGATACACACCCCCGGAGCAGCTTTTCCTTAAAGAGGTGTCTATTTAACACAATTTCCATCACAAGCGGCTGCTTTGCATTTCTCCCGGCTTTATTAAAACTGATTTTCTATTTGCACTATACAAGCTGATCTGATTACATTTCCATTTCTCCTCTGAAGAGAAGGGTCTCGCTCTCTGAAGACAAAATGGAGATGGGCTTGCCCCCCCCCCGCCTTCCACTCAAGGGCTCTTCTGCCAGGGCACCGGGGATGAGGACCAGCTTCCAAAGCCGGAGCCGCCAGGAGCTCCGCTCTGCAGCATCCTGCATCTGTTTCCATGGGGACAGGGAGGCAGCGATTCTGCAGGCCTGATCCTGCTCTCGGCTGCATAAATACCAGCCAGGAGCCATTTCGGCAGAGGGCTTGCCTTGCAGAGCCACAGCGAGCCTGGGCAGCAGCCTGCTGGTAGCCCTGGGATGCCTGTCCCCTTTGGGCTGGCAGCAGGAGCAGCTCCGCACCACCCGAGGAAGCCTCTGGACCACCACCAGCCTTCCCTGCACACAAGCTTCCCCTCTCTACTCCTTCCTGCTCTCCATCCTCACGGGACATCTCCTAAACTTGCCTCCTGCATGTCCCAAGGGGCCACTCAAGTCCGGCATCAGCAGGTAAAAATCCCATAAAGCAGATGCTGATAAATAGGTCAGCAATCCATCCGTCAGCAGGGCTTGGCGAGGCTGTCACAGATTAAATGGAAAGACACAGCCAAGCACACCGGTCCCTCCCAGCTCTCTTCAAGAAGATGGGCCAGTGGCCAGGGCTGGGATAGCCCTTGCCACGGCCAGGGCCAGTTATCACATCCCCACGACTTCCAACCCGTCCCATGATCCAAAAGCAATGAACTTTTAATTTTGGATAAAGATTTTCATGTTTTTCTTTAATTGGGAAGCATCCGTTACTGTCCCTGCCCTCTACGGGGCTCAATGATTTCTCCCCATCTTCCCCTCTTGCTCCACCACCAACCTTGTGGGAAACCATTACCGGGAAGACGCTTTGAAGTACCAACTTTATTAAGATTGATTCCGCCTGCCTCTGGTTTTGACAAGTCCAAAGCAAACACACGGGGCCATGGGGAGATTTGGTAATAATTACCATCTTTAATTACTACTAAAACATCAATTGCTCTTGTTCAATTAGTATCACAGATCCAGGCATGGCAAATTCCGTAGCACAAAATAAGCTGAAAATTGATTTCTGAACACTTAATGCAGATCCGAAATTGCTAACCTGATAAGGGGCAGTGGCAGAACACGCTCACCGTCAGGGAGGGATCGCACGCTGATGTAATTGCTTCAGCGGAAGATTAATAACTTGTAAACTTACATCTGGTACATCAAGTAGGAGTTACTCATTAGGGGGAGCGCGAGGAAGGGGAGAACGCGTTAACAAGGACAGAGGCAATTAGAGGAGGCAATCGCAGCAGAAATGCTGGCGCCCCGTCGCCCCACGAGCGATGCCGTGGCTGGAGGGATGAGCCGTGGCTCCCCTGCCCAACGGCACGATGCCACCCTGATGGTACCACATGCTCCAGACCTCCCACCCTGGCCCCCACGTTGCCCCCCAAGAACAAGCATCTGCTTCTGAGGAAAGTCCTGAAACCCCTGGTAGGATCCATGCTCAGAGCCCCCAGTCCCACCTGAGGTTTCTCTTTCCCTATAAAAGAGAAGGAAGAGGCTTCCCTCACTTTCCTGCTGGGAATTGGGCTTCCCACGGATGCTCACTACCCAAAGCTAGCCAGACAGCACTCCAGAGCACACCATGGCTTAATTAAAAATTAACTTTTACACCAGAACAGTTCATAACTTCTCTCAAATACCAAGGATTCGCAAGTGACCAATGCTTTCTTCCTTCCTTCCCAGTCCCACCCCAGGACCCGGGGATGGCCAGGAGACATCTCCCCCTGCCCCGGCAGCACAGAAGGTGCCTGGCTCTAACACACATCACAGCTGTGTCCCCACTCCTGCCCTCACCCCCAGCACAACCAGTCTGCCCAGCAGCTTAGCCGAGCTGGAATTCCCAGTGAGGCAGAGGAGAAGGGGCTGGTTTCCTCCCCTCCATCCCACCGCCAAGCTGGGAGCACCTTGAGGCAGGCAGCTAATTGCCGCGGTGACGGGCAGAGGCATTTGCATAATGAGGTGTAGAAGGGATGTTTAGCTCATGTATTTTTTAGGAGGTTTATCTTTAATTTTATTTAGCTTAAGAAGGGCATGTCACTCAAAAGCTGGCTGGTCATTTATAAAAACATTTCAATCGTGCCTGCGCGACGCCGGCTCCGGGCCTAAGTGGCTTCTCCCACCAGCCCCGAATACTAATGGGAACGGCAACGGCACCGGGGCGAGCGAGGGACGGAGCCCGCTGTCACTCGGCAGGCCAGCAAGGCATCTCCCTGCTATCCTCACCCGCAATTCCATGCGGAAAAACCTCTACCTTCCCACCCTGCAAGGAGCAATTTTCTTTATTTTACCTCCCGAGCACCATTTCTGCCGTGGCAATATCAAAATTAAAGTATCAACTGCCCATAGAAGCCCACGGGCAGTCGGTTGCTGAAGAAAGCTTTAAGTGAAGGCTGCCCATGGACTCTTTATGCAATTTAGAGATAAGCTGCCTCTGTTTTAAAGGGTGAGAAAATGAACTGAGCCAGCTTGACCCCCTCCAGCCTGTCCCAGATGTGCCCAACACCCTGGTACACAGCTGGGGAAGGTGCTGAAACCCCAGGGTGCCCCCAGAACACCCCTGTCCCACCAGGCACCCTCACCCTCTGCTAAGGCCCACCAAGCTGCCAACTGGGACCCAGCACAGCATCTCTACCCAACTGGTTTTCCTTTAGCAACAAAACCCTACATCAGCCCTTTTTGGGGTAGCGTCACAGATGGAGCAATGCTGCTTCCCTCCAAGAGCAGCCACAACACATTTATCAACAGAAAACAGGGATGTAGCAAAGTGCGATGGTAAACGTGACAGTGTTTTAACAAGATTGGAGATGACAAGGCACACTTGGTTATTTATCATCAGGGAGACCCTCCCGTTGAGTCACGGGGTTCGGAAAGGACCCCCTTGCTTTCTAAACTCCTTCTCAGAGAGGAGCCTAGGGGCGGCTGGATCCAGTCCTAGTCCCAGACTTGGTCAACGGTTTATGTCTAAGGGATTACAGAGGCACAATCGATCCTTTACATCACACTCAGGTAACATTTCATTTAGCATCCTGTTAGTCACTTACCGAAGATCTGTTGCAGCAAGGAATCTCTGAGTCTCACGAAGTAAACCTTGATCGATGTCCCTGCTCCAGGGGAGATCCTAGTGGAAAGCTCACGGCCATTCAGGAGAACCCCAAGGGCTGTTCACTGTTGATGGGGGTGAGATGATTGACCTTAGTCATATTTGCACGTTGATCACGGCACCAGCATTGCTCTTTGACTATCATGTTGTTACCTGTCTCCCCAAAACCATGTTCAGCTGGGTGCAGCCATCACAACTACCTGCAGCCATGGGGACCTCCGTGGGTGGCATTGCTTAGGGGGGTTACAGGAGACAAAGGTGAGGGGACAGGGAGCACCCCATCACAGGTGGGATTGGCCAATGTCTTCCCAAAAGCTGCTTGTGGCCCAGCACCGCCCCACACACCAAAAAACAGGTTTATTCTCTCCAAACCCTTGTGAAAAACAACAGACAAAGGACTGGAGAGACACAGAGAGGGAGCAGTCGCCTGTTTCCTCGGCATATTTTCTCCTCTCTTTCATCTGCTCTTCCTGCCATCTTCCTCCCCACACTGCTCCGCCTCCCACACCTACCCACAGCTTACAAGGAGAAGCTCAGCTCTGGCATTGAAAGCCAGAAATTCAGCATGTGCCTTCATCTGTGCCATGGGTGGCCCGAGAGACCCTTCCTGCCTCCTCCTGGGTCCCACACAACACAGCCCTTCTTCTCCCTGCAAACCCCTCCAGGCCCCCCCTCCACTGAAAGTTTGGGCAAGTTTCTCAGCACTTCCCCACTGCAAAAATACACATTTTTCTCTTTCTACAAAACCCCCACGTGCTGGGACACAACTTGCCTGGGTTCCCACGGCCAGAGAGCTCCTCTTCCCATCACCAGCAGCCTCACAGACCAGTCCTACCTGGCCTGGGTCCTGCAGCCCTGAGCTAGGAGGGGGCCTCCTCTATTTGAAGGCTCTTGACTTGCCCAATTACCCCTGCAGCAGCCCTGGGTGCTAATGAGCAGAACCTGGCTCAGGTGGGCAGCAGAGCTGGCTCTCACCTGAGAGCTTCTCCCCACCACGCCGCTCGCAAGCGAACTGATTAAACCAGCACCAAAGCTGGAGAGAGGGCTCCAAACTAATTAGCACATGCACAGCCACTCATTACTATTATTACTATGACATTATTAATTTCCCCACCTCTCATCTGCAGCTTTTCAGTCGCTTCATTTCAATCTGCTTTAGCATTGGGAGATGGAAATTAAACCCAAGCATTTATCCCGGAGTCACGCAACCCTTTCCTTCCTCCTCCAGCTCCAGCGCGCCCGGTCCCTGTGTGCTGGGGGCTCCCAGTGCTCCCAGTCCGGGCCGGAGCTGGCAGCCGTGGCTCTGGTTCACCCCCATAACTCAGGGCTCTGCTTTGCCCCCATAAATCGGGGCTTTGCTGACACCAGCAGCTCCGGGAGGGGAAGCATCCCTGTCCTCCGTGCACGGGGCAGCAGCCAAGCAGGGAAAAAGGATACAGCGGCTGAGATATATTTGTTGGGAGTCATTAGCTACTCTCTGCGATCAATCTATTACCATAAACTTAAGCTTCCATATTCTTTCATTTTAAATGAATTTTCACATCGTATTTTCCAAATGAGCTCTGCCTCCAGTCAGCTCCCATTTATCTAATAATGCTATGCAAATATTTTGTTATATTTCAATGAAATATGTCGAAAACTATTACCCAGCGCATTATCTCGGCATCAGCGGGGAGGCTCCGGTCCCTGCCACCGGCAGGTTGTCACTCAGCGCGCCCCGAGCCACGGGAGGACGGGCAGCACCCACCCCACTGCCACCCGGCGTGAAGGTCACCCGAGGCTGCCAGCGCTGTCCCGCGGTGGCAAGGGGTTCAAAGGGGGGGGACACAAATGCAAGCAGTGCCATTAAGGAGGTGTGAAACATGGGGGGGCTGCTTTCCCGCTGCCTAAACGTGCCCAAGCTCCCGTGGCTCCATGGGGCAGCAGCAGCCCCCTTGGGCCTGACCCCCAACTTATTGCCCAGGGTGGTGTTTGGGGGGGGGGGGGGTGTGACCCTGGGGGGCCGCAGCCACTGGGTGGGAAAGGCATTGCCAGCCCCCTCCTGCCCGGCTTGGAGCCTTCTCCTCCCTCCTTCCCCAGGAACGGTGGGGCTGCTCTTGCCCTGCCCGCCCCAGGCGCTGGTTTCTGGGAGGGGGGTGGCTTTCAGCCCGGGGGCTACGGGCTTGTCTCTTGCCAGCCAAAGGGCTAAATAACCTGCCTGTGATGGTTTCCAGCAGGCACCGGTGCTGCATGGCTTGGGTTCGCCTCCTCCCTCCCCTCCACTTGTTATTGCCAAAGGACACGATGTGCCACCCACATCCCCCCCCTTCTCCTGAGCTCAGAACCTGGCTTTATAGATTTTTTTTTTTTTTTTAAAAAAAAAGCACTTTTTGTGTTTTTAATTGGTATTCTGCAAACACAGAACCTTCCCTAAGGAGCTAGGATGTTTGTCTTCAAAAAGCCTTTTTTTTTTTTTCTTTTTTTTTCTCCCCCAACAAATTTTTTAAAGCACAAATTTTCCTGGCACAGATGAATGAGCTGCCGTGTGCCCCCCCGTGACCCTCCGGCAGGCGAGGCGGCTTCTCCTGGCACCTGGCAGGAGCGTGAGGGGAGAGGAGCCGTGGGAGGAGAAGCAGCATCTCTCCTGGCAGGCACGCCGCCGTCCCGCACCCTCCCCTGGCCGGGAACCGGGGGTCCGGACCCCAGCCCCCGCCGCCCCCCCTCACGCTGCCCTGCGCCGCCACCAAATTAAATAACTCCAACTCCCCTTTTCACTTCGCCATCCGACAGTAACATATTGCAAATGCAGCCGGGTTTGACATCCTAATATTCAGGCTCGTGTCCCCTGGGATAAACGCGTCATCCGTTACCGGAGCAAGTGATTTGTGCGGGGACGGCGGGGAGCGGGCAAACGGAGTGGACAGGCAGAGCCGGGCAGGAGGCAGAGCATCTCCCGGGCCCTGCCGAGGGCTGGGCAGGAGCGTGTCCTCACCCTGCCAGGGAAGGACATGCCCGTGCCCCGACAACGGGGTTAAACGGCTTTTACTGCCGCGGGTCGCATCCTTGCCAGGGCACAGAGGGCAAGGCTGAGAGCCCGGCAGGCGGTTAGCAGGGTGATGGCGTGGCTCCGGCCCCTCTCCTGCCTCCAGCTCTGCCTTTTATCTGCCAGATATATCGTGGTGCCCGTGCAGAGCCTGAGCATCGCCTCCATCGCCTCCAACGGCCCCGCTTGTGTTTCACCGGGATCCTTCCCCCGGAGCAGGGGCTGCCTTCCCTTCGGGTGCCAGCACCACGGCCGCCTCGTCAACAAAGCGCTTGTCACCGGGCTAATTTTATTAGGTGGGATCTCAAATGGCTAATTTCCTCTTAGTAATGAGTAAATTAGTGGAATCTCTGATATGTTTTTACGGCGCTGTTACGGTTTGAGAAAACCCGTAACAATTTATTGTCGTTTAGACAATTATTCTATCACCCCATGACCCCTCCCCACCCGCAAAGGGGAATCGGGGAACACAAAGAAACAGAAGGGTTGAAATATAAAGAGATTTAATAGACTAAGACTAAATAATTAGCAATAACACTAAAGAACCAGTATTAATCACGATACTGATATAAGATATACAAGAATTATACTCAGCCAATTATATCAGTGGGAAGCTGTGCACTCCCAGCAAATGTCGGACACTGCAAGCGAAATGGCTTCAGGAGGAAGGGAAGGCCTCAGGGGTCCAGCACCGGGGCAAGGAGTT
>JAOXJM010000010.1:7005313-7015548 GCA_026413425.1 Tringa solitaria | reverse complement strand
GGGAGGGTGTGGAGTCCCCTTCTCTGGAGATTTTCAAGACCCACCTGGATGCAGCCCTGAGGAACATGCTCTAACACGCTCTGGGCAATCCTGCTTCACAGGGGAGTTGGACTAGATGATCTCTATGGTCCCTTCCAACTCTAAAAAAATAATTCAGCGAAATGCATAAAGCCAGTGAGAGCTGGAACCCCTCGGGTGCAGCCAGGCAGCTCCACTTCTGCCCCCACAAGCAGCAGGGAGGAGAACCTACCCATGTGGTGGGCAGGTGCCAGTGCTGGGAATCAGCTCCAGGTGTGGTGTCACATCCCGCCCGGCGTCCAGGAGCGGGTCTGGGGACAGCCACAGGTCCCCTCCTCAGCTCTGGAGCCTCTTCCCCCCCAGCCCAACCACGCCACGCTCTGCAAGGGACAACTTGGTTAACGCAGGGCATCAAACAGCCCACAATTAGCTCTTGATCTTAATTACACACATTACTGACGAGCTCATCAACTTAATCTAATTAGTCTGTAGAGCTCAATTGCCTGTCCCTTTTTCTTAAATAATGTGCTATGTAAGCCTATTATCCCTTTTGATGAAACCTGTTCTCTTACGGGGTTGGTGAGCCGGGCACAGGGCACCGTCACCGTCACCGTCACCCCCGCCTCCCCCTCGTCCCCAGGGATGGGGGACGGTGCTTTCCCCTCTGGGCCACCTGGGCTGGGCAGGGCTGAGCCCCCGGCCGCCTTGCCCTGCCCATTGCAAGGCTGGGACAATGCCATCGGTGGCCAGCAGTGGCCCTGACACCCCAGGGTCCCCAGGAGCTCGCGGTGCCACCACCATCACCTCCCACACCGAGGTGGTGCTTCCAGGAACCTGCCCTCGCCCTCTCTCCGAGCAGGAATCGATGAACTCCCCCAAAAGCTCGTAACTGGGAGGTAATTATAAGAAGCATCAATTACCCAGCGATGTGGGCTTCGTGAATTCAATTAATTTGCATAGTGATCGATTCAGGCGGGCCCTCTCCGGGTCCCCGGAGGAAGTCAGGACATTGTTCTGCGCGCTATTGATTTTACAATGCAAAACCAAAGCGCGCTCTCCTCTCATTCAGAGCTGCTCATTCAGCCATATTAACTTTCAGATCATTTATTTTTGTATGTCTTTCAACTCTGTTTGTTGCTATCACACGAATGCAGGGTACTACATTGTAGAGAGTAATTGAATCAATACAGTCATGGTACTCTGGGTCTCCCAGGCTCGCAGGAGCGCGAGCTGGCAGGAGCCCGCCTGTAGCCTGAGAGGGGTTGGGGGGGGGGTGGTGTTTTTAACCTTTCCAGTTATTAAAACACTCATCTGGCTCCATATTAACTTTCTGCACCGTGAGGCTGTTATTGTTTCACCTGCACCGGGGTGGGAGACGCCGGCACCGCCGCGAAGACGCAGGTTGGCTTTCTCCGAGCATCCCTGCATCCTCGGGGGGGGACGCTGCTGCCCGGTGGGGTGGGGGCTGTGTGACACTGCGGGGACCCAGCTGTCCCCCCCCACAGCCCTCCTTCCCCTCTCCCTCCTCGCTTGCGGGCAGCCACACGCGAATAAGGGAGCGGGAGCGAGGAAGAAGCCCCTTCAAATGACAAAGCCGCCTGATGCAGGAAGAATCCTCCTTCAGATTGAAATGGCTCTGAAAGGAGACGGCTTTTAATTCTGCTTCCCCTCCCACTGGGATATTAGACAGCTAAATAGCAGCGCGCCTGTTTCCTTCTGATAACCGGTTCCCAACGAGCACCCTAATTGTCCCCGGCCCCTCTCCGCCACCGTACAGAGCAGGTCATTTACTGCCCGGCACACGCAGCTAAACACAAATCCATTTTCCAAGGGAAATTTCTATTCTTATCTGGGCTCTGCAAGAGGGTTGCGAGCGGCCCCTGTTAATTGAAGCTTTGATGTTTGTTGGAGGAGGCCTCTAATCAGCGCCGCAAAGGGCTGAGACGCTGCGCCGGGCAGCGCCGGGCTGGCTGCGCCGGGAAGGGCATCCAAAGAAAGGCCCCACGGCACAGAGAAACCCCACCTTGGCCACGGAGAGGTGCCCCGGGGCTTCCAGCCCACGGCGCCGGGCTGGTGGCCAGGGCACACGGACACCGGCAGCACCAAGCGCCCTCCCGCGGGCCCTTCCCCATGGGAAAGAGGCTTTTTGGGCGCTTTGGCTCATCTGCTGCAATATCCCCCAGCAAATCAAGCATCCCCTTCTTGGGATGTTTTCAATCTGCTTTATGTTGATTTTAATTAAAGAATTTGAAACTGAACAAACAGTTCGTAGCAGGTGGCCGTACAAGTGTGAAATAAGCAAACTGTTTTATCTGCCACAAACCCCACCAGCAAATTCCTTCAAATTAATCCCAGCCTCCGAAAGGCTGCCGGCTCCGGCTGGAACGCCGCGCGACTTCGGGCTCTGCCGTTCTCCAAATATTTGCCTTCATCCCGGCGCCAGGCGCAGGCGTGGAGCGGGGATCCATGGGGGTGTACCCCCTGTCCCCCTGCCTCCTGCCCCTCGAGGGCAGGACGGGGAATTTCCTGCTGGGAAAAAAATCACTCCCTGGATTTTGGAGCGGCTTCTGGAGCCCGGCTGCACCCCGGAACGGTCCCGACATCGAGCCAAAGAGGGACCCACTCTCATCCTCATCCTCCTCCAGGGCAGAGCATCCTGCCCGAGCCTTGCTGCCGCCTGCTCCACTGTGGAGGAGCAGACAGAGCTCCTCCTTGATGGCACAGGGACGGTGAAGGGCCTTCTCCCAGGTAATGGGTCCTGCATATTGATGGCCCCCCCGGGGGAAAGCAGCAGCGAAGCAGAGATGCCCACAAGCTTTTCTTCTTGCAAGGCTGCTCCGGAGATAGCTAGAGGAGAAAAAAAACAGAAGGGAGAAGAAACACATGCTTCTCTTCATCTTGCTCCCCCTGCCCTCCATCAGGAATCTTTATCAGTATTTTCAGGAGATCACATTTTGCCGTCTGGAAACGCCACCTCCCTCCCCAGCTGAAGGTGGAGAGGAGCCACCTGCTCCAGCGGTGTCCTGGGTCCCCTTCCCCGGGGGTCCTGGTGCCCTCACGCCGTGCCCACGCACTCCCCAGTGCTTGGGACCCCCTGCACTGGGACACAGCGGTACCTGTGAGCGTCATCCCCAGCTGGCAAACAGCCCTGCCGCCGGGAAGCGGCCGTTTGCGTCCCCCTCCTCGCCTCACCCGCTCCTCCCTGCTGCTGAGGTTTTAACATCACTCCCTTTGGCTCGTTCTCTTGGCTCCCTGGCTCCCACCCCGGCTTTTTGTCCCACCAAAAGGGAGGGAGGCCACGCCGGCGGTGGGTCTGACATCAGGGCACAGGGCATCCGTCCCATGGCTCGGCGGAGGGACGGCGCTCCTGCCCTCCATCCCCACGCCGTTTTCCACGGCAGTGGCAAGCACTGCTGCTGCTGCTGTGTACCCGGGCAGCACGAGGCCCTCTGCCCCCCTGTGCCTTCCCAGGGAGGCTTTGGGGTGCACATCCCTCCGCGTCCCCTGCTCTGCTGCCCCTCCAGCCTCGGGGCAGGCAGAGGTGGGGACCGCTCGGCCGGGTACCACGGGATGCAGCTCTCACGCCATCCCGGCCACGGAGCCGCCGGGCAGGAGGCCTCCAGCTCCCTGCCTGGCTCCTTCGGGCAGGAGAGACAATTGTCCGTCGGCTCCTTTTCTCCCTGCGACGCTCAGAGCATGTTGAACATCCGCTCTCTCCTGTCGGCCCTCCCCGCTGACCCAGCGCGGCGCCCCCGGTCAGCCCTCACCAGCCGAGCTGCCCGGGTAATTACAAGATGTTCCGCTTTCCTGGGATTACCGTCAGCGCTGCTTCTCTTCCCCTCGATAAATATGGATGCACAGCTGCTGCTGGAGAGAATCAACAAAAATAAAGTACTCCCTCCCGGTCCGGAGTCCCAGCGCTGCCTCCGGCCCGGATTCAGGCAGGTTGGAGGCGGGCAGGGGGGGGGGATCAGGATTTTTCTCCCCAAATACCAGGCTCAGGTGCCTGCAAAACCAAAACAGTTTAGTAGAAAATTAGGGAGCGCTCCTTCTCCTGCCACCTCGCCCCGGTGTCAGGACGGGGTGTCGAGATTAAACACCTTCAACACCCTCCGCGCAGGCGGCAGCCGAGTACCTCAGCTCCTCATCCCAATAGTTCCTCCCGGCCTTTAAAGGCAATGATACGCTCCACTCCGTATATTAATCTCCTAATCACTAAATTAATTTCCATCTCAGTTACAGCACATTCAGAGCCTATTAGTAAATCATGTCCTAGCTGCTTAGCAACTTTTGTTATAAGATTCCTATTAGATCGCGTTTCAAACCGGCGGAGATGGAACAGCCATTATCTTAATAAGTTAAACATTAAAGGCACTTCGGCGGAGACGGGGAGCGCTCCCGCTGCTGGCAGCCCCGCACACGCGTGTGCACACCCCGGCACGGCCACGGCACGGTGGGCACCCACCGCCTTTGGGGGAGCCCACCCTGCGCCCCGAGCACCCCCGGGGCCGGCTGCGTGCGGCAGCGCACGTCTCTCCTGGCTCCTGAAGCCCAGGCAGAGCCGACCTCCCGCTGGGCTTCATTTCATTTCAGAGTCCGGGGCTGTCGTTACGGGGAGAAAAAAAAAAAAAGAGCGGAGAAGCGTTTGCTCGCTCGTCTGCGCACTGATTTCCATCCCACCCTGCAGCCCGTCCCCCCGGCACGGGGTAGGAGGGGGGCACGGGGCACCCAAAACCACCCGTGCCCAGCTGCAGAGGAGCTGAGAAGCAGCACAGGGACGGAGGCTGGCTCGGAGTGGCCAGGGAGCACGTAGCCACGGCCGGGCACCGTATGCAGCATGTGAGGCCGGGCTGGCAACCGCCGGCTGCAGATTGCCTCCGCCACCCGGCCCCCTCTTCCCCCCCCACGCCGCCTCCTCCAGCTCATTGGCGTGAAATTTAATTTGCAGCAATCAGCTGGAGGTGAGGCAGGCGCCGAATTAGAGCTCGACGTGAGGCTCTCGCCTCCTCCCAACCCGCCCCGTCCCCGCTGTCCCAGCTGGCAGGCACCGGAGGCACGCAGGCCCCCCTGCCCGGCTGCTGCCCGGCCCCCCGGCCCCATCCCACCCCGGCCAAGGGGGGTGTCACCCCACCCCGGGCCTTGCTGGGACGCAGGAGTGGCAAGAAGCCACCACCGAGCTCCTCCTGCCTGGTTACACGAGCGACGCGAAGGGTGAGTTATGGCGTGGCTGGATGCACACATATTCTGATAAGGAAGAATAATAACTTGTCAAAGATATATATGATATGTGTTTTCTTTCCAGACAGAATATATATTGGGATAATTCATCAACTCGCCTGGCACTGGCCAGAAAAGAGAGAGAGAAAAGAGAGAAAGAAGCACAATAAAAAGAAGACAACGTGGAAGGACCCCTTGGCATCGAGCGCCGCGTCCCCCGCTCGGAGCCGTGCCTGGCAGGGACCCCTCCATTCGGGCCGCAGCCGGTGCGGGGTGGGCACCCCCGTTGCCCCAGGAAGGATAAAGTGGGGGACTCAGGGCTGGCAGAGCGGTGCCTGGGCAGAGGCAGGGCTGGTGAGGCTTTAGCAGGGAGCTGCCGTGTTTATCCAAAGAGCCCACCCGGGATAACAGCAGCTTTACCGTACCGAGCCCTAAATCCAGCCGAAGCGCTGCGGCGTTCCCCCTGGCGAGAGGGGGGGGGGAGAGCTCCTGCAGAGCCACTGTCACCCCCCAGCGATGCCCAGCCCGGCCTCCCGCTCTCCAAAAGCCACTCTTTGCCCCAAAACACGCGGTTCCCGCCGGCATCTGCTCCGGCAAACGCAGGCTCCATCCGTCGGCGATTCCCCGCTCCCCACGCCGGGCACCTCCTCCTGCAGCCACCGAGGCACGTCTGCGCCCACGGAACCGGCCAGATTGCCCTCCCGTGAGCCGGGGGATTAGAAACAAAGCTCCTCGCCAATTAATTAGCAATTACTTTGTTTGAAAGATAAACACGCCGGTAAATAAAAGTCATTGCCAAGGGGAGCGGCGCCGAGCGGGTTGGGGGGAAAGAGGAGGCTGCGTCCCCAGCGCGGGCTGAAGGGCTGTCACCCATCCCGGCAGTGTCCCCTCCCTCGGTGCCTCTTTGCCAAGGGAGGGTCCCCGGTTGCCCCATGGCTCCTGAGCCAGCAGGTTTGGCTACTGCAGCTCCACGACCACCGCGGGGTGCCTGGGACAGCCGCCGGGACACATCCCCATCCGGCTAAACCCCGGCACGCAGGAAGCCGCAGAAGGAGTTTGTAAAATGATTTGTCAACTGACAAGCAAAAATATATTACCAATTTAGGGCTGTGATTTGCCTGCGACTTTTTAATCCTTGAGATGTTGTTGAATAGATGAAAGTGTCGGCTTTGATCCATGCATTTGGATGGAAACATAAATATCGCCGGCGCTTATCCTCCCGCTGTGCCACGGGGTGCTGCCCGGCTGTGCCCTCCCCAGAGCCCACGCCGGTTCTGCAGGGACCTTTTGCCACCCGCTCTCCTTTGGTAGCCCCTTTTGGGCTACTCCCTGTCCCCCGCATTGATCCGGTTGCGCTTGCACGGGAGGCGGCGGCGGCGGAGCGTGGGAAGGAGCAGGATCTGGGTGGTAATCCCAACGATCCTCCTTCCACGCTCGGCTGACCACGCCGGCCTCCTCGGCCGCCGGAGCAAATCCTGCTCACACGGAGTTGTCACGGGGGGCTAGGAGCCGGCGAAAGTTCCCTCCGCTCTCCGGGGCTGCCTCCCCGTGCCCGGGGACCTGCCATCCACCCACTCCCGGCCCCCCACTCTGCAGCCCAGGCACAGCCTTGGGTGACTTTTCCACTTCCAGGTCCTTCTCTCCCCGGGAAAACACCTCACTCCGGTACAGCCCTGGCCCTAGAAAGTCTCTACAAAGTGCCAAGCCCTATTTGTATTTGCCGCCAGCCCCCGGGAGCAGGCAGGGGATGGAGGTCCTGGGCAGCACCACAGCAAGAGCGGAGGCAGAGAAGGTCCAGGGGAAAAGGCTTCCAGCAGCAGGTCATCAGCGCCCAGAGGGAGCCCCAGAAACGCCGACGTGGAACGGCGCTGACATTTTATTTCGGGGAAATTTGGATGGACCCACCAACGTTTTAATGCTGGTCCAAGAGCGGGGGCTCAGCTGGGGAGGGCTGTTTGTGCTGCTCAGGTGGAGCCTCCGTCAGCACAGGGATGGACCTGGGATGCAGGAGGCACTTCCCAGGGGCAGGATGTGCCACCAGGACGGGGACGGGGACCAGGAGCATTCCCACCCGTGGCACCACCACGTGCAGCCAGGCGGGACGTGGCCCTGTGTGGTTGCTGCGGTGGCTCGAGCCAAGCACCTGCTCCTGGAACAATAAGCAGAGATCAATGTTCTGGGTAATTTTATGATGCGGAAATACGCAGCATAATTCAATTTTCAGCAGGGGAAACAAATGAATCTCTGTTTGCTCCCCTCTCGTTTTCCCCCCCCTCCCCTCCTTCCCGCCCTCATTTGATACCGCTCCATGTGGCAACATCAAACGATCTTTGAATATTTTAGCTCCCCTAAAATATTTATATTATAACACAGGGAAGGAAATTGGTCGCTTCCAAGCCATGTAAACATATGCCTCCTAACAGCTGGATCCCTGGCAGCGCTCGCCAGGCGAGGAAGCGGCTCCCGCGCTCCCAGGTCCTGTAAAACACTTGGCGGCCGAGCATCGCCGGGGAAGGGCAGGGAAAGGGAGGGGAGGACCAGGGGCTCTGGTGCTGGGCGACACCGAGATGCTCCAGCCCCGCCGGAACCATCGCCCACGGAGCTGCCTTTGCCCCGGGCAAAGGGGGTGTGCCGAAGCCCCCAGAAGAGCGAGGGGAGGGCGAGGACCTGCCCCCCGTCCGGGCCAGGCAGCGCTGCCTCCAGCCGGCTGGAGATTAATTGAGGACTGCCGTTAAAATGTCACCGAGAAAATTATTAAGTTAAGGTAAACCACTTCCACGCGTCAAAAGCAAAGGCAATCAGTCCCAAGCATGTCCCCCTAGGAAATTATGTGGAGTAATTAATCAAAAAGCTAATGAGAAATGTGTTTTCTTTCCCAGCCTAACACCACATCATATTCTTATTAGCCAAGGTTATTACAATAGTAATCATGCATGCTCCGAGTTCAAATTGGGTTTTTTTGCTCCACTGCCACCAATTTAGAAAGCCATTAATGGAAAAGATAAACCCCGATACACAAACCAGCCCTTTGTGTTTATTCACCTGCCGTGCGATCATCGCCGCGCGCGACCTGCACCCCGCCAACATATGTTCCATGTCACCCAATTACGGGCCACCACGAGGGCCACCGCCGTGGGAATCGCTCCTCCAGCAGCACAAACCGGGGAGCCACCTGGTGCCCCAAATTCAGCCCCGTTTGTTTGGATGCCGGGGACGGGGATCAGAGTTTTTCCCCTAAATCGGGCTGCGAGCGGGCAATTCTCTCGCTACGACGGGTTCCCCCTCCACCCGGCTCCGAGAGCAGCCAACCCTTCCGGCCCTAAAGTGCACACTCAGCAGCCTGGAGAAGGGAAAACATCCCTGTTTGATATTCAGCGTTAAATAATTCAGCCCCCTGCAGAGAGACCGGGGAGAGGAACGAGCCTGACAAAAACCATAAAGATTCCCTACACCACGTTAAACCCGCGCTGGCCCGGTGAGCTGGCTGGAGGGACGCTGAGCTGCGGCGGAGCGGAGCGGGGAAGCCCAGTCTCGCAGTGACAGCCCCGCAGAAGGGACCGTGGCGGGGCAAAGGAAGCCTTTTGCCTTTTCTTGCAAAATTTGGGTTGGTTTTTTCCCTGGTGTGCATGCGGCGCAGCGGAGGTGTCGCTGCAAGAGGGTGTTTCCCTGCGCAGGAACCATCTCATCCCGCACCCGGGGGCTTTGTCTGCAAGAGCAGAGGGGCCAGAGCATCCCTCCATCCGCCCTTCCATCTCTCCATCCCTCTCTCCCGCCCCAGGGGACCGCGATGCCGATGCCGGCAGATGCTCTGCCCCGAGCAGCCCAGCTCCCAGCCTCCCCGCACAGCTTGTCCCTCCACCTCCCCTGCCCGCGCCGCCGCTTCGGAAGCCGGCGCGCTCTCCCCGGGATGTTTGGCAGCTCGGGCTTTGATGTGGGGATTAATGAGAACCGACACCGCTGGAGCGAAGCCGTCAGAAGCCCAAAGGCAGGGCCCGGGGCGAGACTGGAAGGGATGACACTCTCTGCGTGCTCCCTTTGATTGCTCTGTGCTTGGCTTCCCCTCCCGGCAGCGGGGTTGGGACGGTGGCACGGAAAGTCAGGTTGCCCAGGGGCCACCTGGTTTCGGTGGGGGCCGTGGCCTCTCCAGGAGCCCTGGCCGGTCCCACTGGGGCTGGGTCCTGGGTTGAGCGACACAGGACTAACTTCTAAGGCTGGGGAAACCTGCACTTTGAGAAGACTCTAATGTCTGAATTTGTGAGGATACTTGCTTTACAGCCAGCTCTGGGATGCGGGAGTCAAGGTCTCAGTGTTTTCTCGCCAGGTGCGGGGAGGAGGAGGAGCGAGACCTGGGTATTTGACCCAAGCTGCCACAAGCGTTATTTCATACCATGAACATATAAACGAGGAAGTTTGCTGAGGAGTTCTCTCTCTCTGCCTTGATGACTGTGATCCACAGAACTCTTTGCCCTGGTGCTGGAGCCCTGAGCCCTTCCCTTCGGAAGCTGCAGCGCTCGCAGGGTCCCACCTTGGCTGTCCCTGCTGGGGGTGCACGGCTTCCTGGGATGGGATGGGCCAGGGATAATTCTTGGATATTTTATCTTAGTATTTGGATTAATGCTGGTTCTTTACTATTACTGTTAATTATTTAGTCTTATCCTATTAAATCTATTTACATTTCAACCCTCGGATTTTCCTTGGTTTTCCCCGCTTCCCCTTCCCGGGTGGGCAGGGGTCACGGGGTGAGAGAATAATCCCCTGAAAGCCAATCAATTGCTGTGGGTTTTCTCAAACCGTAACAGACTGGCTTTGCAAAGTCACCCTGGCACGTCAGCCCACGCCAACGTCCCAGCGAGAGGCGGGACTCGGGGCGCTGCAGGCTGGAGCCAGGCAATGCTGCCTCCAGGCTGGCTCCCTCCTCCTCCTCGCTGCCCGGCTGGAGAAGGTCCCGGATGCTCACCTGCAGCGCTGGAGGGGCACGTGGTGTCCCCATGTCCTCTGCC
>JAOXJM010000010.1:6981061-6993919 GCA_026413425.1 Tringa solitaria | reverse complement strand
CAGGTTGGAGGGGGCTTGGAGCAACCTGGGCTGGTGGGAGGTGTCCCTGCCCAGGTCAGGGGGTGGCACTGGAGGGGGCTTTAAGGTCCCTTCTAACCCAAACCATTCTATGATTCCATGAAAAGAAGAGGCAGCGAGAAAGGGTTTGGCGAGCACTTCCCAGAGAAAGACACGCAATGGACCATCAGAGAACAGGATTTAGTGTATGAAACCCTGTTTGACACAATTCCCCGCTCACCACAGGCATATCCCCCTCGTCCTCTTCCTCCTCCTTCTCCTGGACAGCAGCAATGCTATTCCAGCTGACATCGTCGTCCACGATCCGCATCCTGGGAGCGGGGAGAGGTGCTCTGCCGTCAGGCCGCCAGCAAGGAAGGGGCCCGACCGGTAGGGGACGGGGGGTTTCCGGCTTGAGGGACTCATCCCGGCCGCGGAGGGGATCCTGGGGAGTCCCAGGGGGGAAATAAGGGGCTCGGGGGGCTCCCGGCGGTGGGGGCGACGGGCAGCTCCCAGGCCGCGGCCCGCAGACAGGCAGCGGGAAGGGTCGGGCCTAGCGCCACATCGGCGGGCGGGGCGGGCCGCGGCATCCCCCCTTCTCCCCCGCAACTCACCCGGTTCTACCGGCGCCGCCCGGCGGCTTCTTCTTGCGGCGGCGGCGGGGCTGGGCGGGCTCGGCGGCGGCGGGCGGCCCGCTCAGGTAGCGCCGCAGGTACTCGGCCTTGGAGAGCCCCTGCGCCGCCATCATGGCGGCCCGGCCGGAAGGGACGGCGCGCGCGGAGGGACACGCGGCAACGGGGAGGGCGTGGCCAGGGGCGGGGAAATGGGCGGAGCCTGGGCAGTGGGCAGGGCCTGGGGAGGCAGGAGGAGCAGGAGGAGAAGACACCACGACTCCTTCAAACACCTTTTATTTGGGGATCGCAGCCCCGAAGGCACCCCAAGGCGCCCCCCCTCCGCCCCGAGGGAAGGCCCCACCGTCCCTCCCCGCGGGCTGCAGCGGCTTCCCCAGGGCAGGCACCCCCGGGAAGGGGAGAGGGGCTCCAGCCCCAAACAAGTCCTGGTCCCCACAGCCCTCGGGGGGAAGAGGTTGAAGGGGTCCCGGCTGGTCCCGGCTACCGGGCCGAGGCTCCCTCCGACTCGTAGCCCTCCGTCTTCATGTCGTTCAGGCCCAGGTCTTCGTTCTGCTCAAACGTCCGCTCGTAGCGCTCCACTTTCAGCTCCGGGTCCTCCTCCGGGGCGTAGACATTCTGTGGGGCGAGATGGAGGTCTCCTTCGCACCCCTCTTCTTCAAGTCCCAGGCACCAGCACGGGCTTTCACCCCTCCCCCGCGTCCCAGAGCAAGGGGCTCCAGGCGAGATTTCCCCCCACCAGGGGGGGCCCAGTTCCCAGCTCCGGGCCTACCCCGGGAGCAGACACCACTCCCATGTTCCTTCCCACAAAGCCACCAGCAGCTCCCCTTCCCCAGAGGGACCCACTCGCTGCCAGAGCCCACAGGGAACCCTGCCCGCCTACCCACCCATGTTAGGGAAATAAAGAAGAAAATCCCCCCAAACTGCTCAGGAGACTCCAAGGAGCTCATCCTGCGAGGACACAGCGCCGTACCTGGAGGTAGCTGTTGCCTGCGGGGTCATCCATGATGAAGTGAGCCCTCGTCTTCCCCTCGATGATCTGCAGAAAGAGAGCACGGCCAGGCATTGAGGCTCGTCCTGATCCTTCAGCGCTTCCGGCACCACGACGTTCAGTTCTAACATTTCCCTCAGTTAAAAACTAGCAACAGTTTGATAAAACAAACGTGGAACAAGGAGGGAAGGGACAGCGGCGCTTGCTGAGCTCAGTGAAACATCACAGCTGCAGAGACAGTGGGAAAACCCCCTTCCAGAGCCCAGGGAAATCAAGAGGGCACCCACCTCCTGCAGCTTCCCGATGAACTCCTGCAGCTTCTCTGCTTTGCTGGGCGCAGAGCTGTCCCCCAGCGTGAAGGGGTTTCTCTCGACCTGGGAAGAGCAGCCCCACTCACTCAGCCAGCCCAGAGACACCCCTGCCCCACAGCCGGGCCAGGTATTGGGGTCTGAGCCCCACCGGCCAGCCTGGCACTCACCAGATCCCTGATGTCCTTCAGCAGCCCCTCCAGGGTGGTGAACTTCCCCCCCAGTGCTCCCATCCCCAGCTCAAACTCCAGTTCAGGGATCTCCACGCTGCACGTCTCCGACTGCGAGGGCAAGCACCCCATGAGTCCCCCCCGTGCGCCCCAGATCCCCCCTCACCCCCCGAGGAGGGCAGGGCAGGCACGGTACCTTTAGGACATCCCTCGTCATGTCGGAAGGGTCTGTAATCCGAAGGGTGATCCTGGTGCCCTGTGGTTCAATTGCTCCCCCGGACTTCACCTACAGACACCCAGCAGTCAGCTTCCCAGACTTTTACACTTAAAAATTTATACTTTTATACTTAAAAGCACGCCACGGGGCTTCCAGAGGGTTCACCCTGGCAGCTCAGAGGAGACTCCCAGCCTAGGGACAGCTGACTTGCACCAAGCGGAGCTCTTCAGGCCCAAATTGTTTCCCTTCCCATGTTTTGGAAGGTAAATCAGAGCCAGCCGGATGCCACTGCACACAGCAGGGTCTGCACAGCTCCCCTCTGCTCTGCCCCCCACCCAGAAGCGAGCGCAGCAGCTCTGCTTCAACCAGTGCAATGCTCCTCACCACGCCGCCCAAAAATCCCACCTCCCTCCCAGCCCAGCTTCCCCAACAGCCACATTGTGAAGCCAAGGCCAGGGACACCGAGAAACCCCCCACCAGGAGAGCACAGACCACCACCCCTCCCCGTGGCCCCCCAGAAAAGCATCAGTGATGCTCCAGCTCACCTCATTTGTCCTGTGCCCGCAGGAATCGCAGTTTGTGGCCATGATAATCACTTCCTTGAAGTGTGGGATTTCTGGAGCAGGCAGTCAAGGAAAACTCAAGGCAGGGAAAGTCTGGGAGAAGCAGCCTGTGCCCTCTTCACAGCCTCAGCCCCTCCCAAGGCACTGCAGGACCTCGCCAGCAAGTTGTGAGGGGCACCGAGACAGCTCTGCACCCTGACAGGCTCTACGATTAGTAATTTATTGATGCCTTATGGGTGCAGCAGGGAGAGACCTGGCCCAGCACGCAGAGAGGCTCTCACCCCACCAGCCCCAGCACAGACCCCCACAGGGGGCACTGACCCGTGCCCAAGGATACGCACCAGCTTCATATTGGTGTTGGCAGGAGCATTGCACTCGGGGCAGTTGGTGTTGAACTGCAGCACCTGGGGCACAGGAATGACAGAAAAAGAGAATGAGAAAGTCCCGGCCAGCCCAGAAATCCAGTCACCCAGGCACGGCCACCATCGCGCTGCAGTCACCCACCTCGTTCCTCAGATCCTCGGTGGACTCAGCCGGCTTCTCCTCCGGCTCCTCTCCCTGCGAGGGGACACCAGAAGCGTTAACTTCTGTTCCTTAATGCAGGGTCTCCCAGAGAGCGAGGGGACTGGCCAACCCTGCTGTCCCTGGCCTCACGTGGGCTGAGCCCACAGCAGCTCCCCGTTACCTCCAGTCCCAGCATGGCAGCCTGCTGGGGAGTCCTCCTGTAGTGAGTCACCACGAGGGCATCGTCCTTCTGCGGCGCGTGAGGGTTCTCCACGAAGCTGTTCCCTGAAGGGTCGTCTAAGATCTAGGGGAGAGCCAAGCCTTAGGAGGCCAGCCCCTGCCTCCCCCGGCCAGAAAGGGGCTGCGCTCTTGCCTGTACTCACAAAGGTGAAGGAGGAATGTACTTCTTTCAGCTGCTTTAGTTTGCCAATGAACTCATCTATTTTAGTTGCCACCTCTTCATCCGTTGCCTGCAAAAGAGGACGCCTTTGAGATTGATGCCAAGGGGCAGCCCAGAGCTAAAGACACTGCTGACAACAGCACAAACCAGAGAGCTTGTAACACTCTCCTCAGCAGCAGCGGGCAATGCCAACGGGCAGAGGAGGAACAAAACACCCATTTCCCAAGCAGGCGCCCCCGAGGAGCTTCCTCTCCCACAGCACCTTACCCTGCGGAGGGGCTGGTCCTGCTCCAGGCCCGCCACGGCTCTGTCAATTATCCCTTCGATGGTGGTAAGAACTTGAGAAAGAAAGAAAACAGAAACGATGGCACCATTAAGCATGCCACAGCGGTGCCGCCCACCCTGCCAGCTCCCACCGACCCCCTGCAGCCGCCACACGTTGGCCCTGAGAAGCTTATTTGACCCAACAGGCAGGAGGCCGAGCCCTTTAACCGGTGTCTACCATGCACCCCCGGGCACGCTGAGGGGCGCAGGCCAAGCACCCACCTCCCTTCTGGGTGAAAGCAGGGATCTCAAAGTCCAGCTCTGGGATTCGAGCCGTGGCACAGTCGGTCTTCACCACCTCCCTGTTCATGTCCTGCACACGACAGCCGAGGAGCGGCGTTAGGGTCCCTGAGAGGACCGTGAGTCCCCAGACCCCAAGCGACCACGCTGGGGTACACAGCGCCCACCAAAGCAGCAGCGTTAGCAAATACAGAGGCTGCCGGAGCTATCTATGCACAGGATTGCACCAAGAATGTGCACATTTTGGGCTTTAAATGGTTACTACCAAACAAATAAGGCCACTTCTCAAATAGCACAGAAGATAAACACTTTATTGCTCAAGCAAGACCAGCTTGTGAGGGACAAAGGTGCACACGAGGCATCTGCAAAGCAGCTCCCCACCGCCCCGGCACACAGGCAGCACCAGTCCCGCCGCAGGGGACGAGGAGGGGAGCCCCAGCTCACCTGACGGGAGGTGACAGCCAGGGTGTAACGCACACCCTGCTCCTGGATCCTGCCCGCGGACTGGATCTCCGTGTTGGACCAGGAGCAGCTGTCGCAGGCGAAGGAGCTGACAATGATCTCTTTGAAGAAGGGGATCCTGGTGAGCAGGAGCCGCGTCACCCCCTGGGGCAGCGAGGGGCCTCGTGGGAACCCGACTCTTCAGGGCATCGTCTCCCCCAGGCCCCATATTCCTGCCAACACCCCCCCGGGACAGTCTCCCCCTGAGACACCCAACCTCCTCCCACCTCCCAGCAGGCCCTGCCTCCCACTGACGCCCTGCCTGCCCCTTCACCCCAGCCCTCCGCATCCTACTGCCACCCCCCAGCTCTGGGGCCAGCCCGCAGCCCCCGGCAGGTCCTTCCCCCGGGCCTGGCCCTCATGTCCCTCTACCCAGACCCCAAAGGCCACCGCGGCCCGGGCAGCCCCCTGCCCTGCCGCTCCCCACAAGCTCCCCGGCCTCCGCAGGCCGCTGTGGCCCGGAGAGGTCTCTGTCCTGTGACCCCCACAGGCTCGCTGCCCACCCCCCGGCCGCTCTGGCCCGGCAGGCGCCTGTCCTGCCGCTCCCCCGGCAGATCCCCGGCCCCGACAGGCCACGGTGGCCGGGGCAGGCCCCTGTCCTCCGCCCCGTCCCCCCCCCCCAGGCTCCCGCTCCCCCCAGGCCCCACAGGCCGCTGTGGCCTAGACGCGCCCGCCCGGGCCCCCTCACGTTGCGGAAGCAGTTCATGCACAGCGACTCGATCTCGGCCGGCCGCTGCTCGCCGTCCTCGGCGCTGAGGGGCCGGAACAGAGGCCCCCCCGGCGCCGCCGCCGCCGCCGCCTCCACCGTCCCCAGCGCCGACATGTTGCCGACACCGGAAGCGCTCCCCGCCGCGCCTGCGCACCGCGCGGTCACGTGGGGGCGGGGGTCACGTGGGACGGGGCGGTCACGTGAGGAGGCGGCGAGGCCCGGCCGGGTCCGCCATGGCGGCGCCTTTATTGTGGTTCAGCCAGACCCCCCCTCGGCCCCGTCCCGGTCCCTGCCGCCTCCCCCCCGCCCCCTCAGCGCCCCTCCCCGCCCCGCTCGCTCAGGCTGTGCGCCAGGTCCCTCCAGAGGGCGTCGAGGCGGGTGTGCAGGTCCTCCAGGGCGGGAGGGCCCTCCTGGGGGTCCCCCGGGTGGGAGGCCCGGGAGGAGGAGGAGGAGGAGAGCTTCAGCCTCATCTCCTCCGTCTCCTGGTCGAGGGCCCGGGTGAAGTCCTGGATCTGGACGTACGTGTCCCTACGGAACTCCTCCACCCGCCGCTGCACCTCCCGGGCCAGCTCCTCCGTGGAGGCTGGCGGCTGCTGGAGGTTGCCGGGGTAGAGGCTCAGCTTGGCCTTGAGCTGCTCCAGGTTCCTCTGGATCTTCTGGTGGAGGTCCCTGGCGTTCTGGGTCAGCTTGGTGGAGAGCTCCTGGATGTACTGGTTGAGCTTCTCCGGGCTGGCCCGGGTGTGCGGGACGACGTTCCGGTGCAGCTCCTCCACGTTGCGGTGGATCTCGGTCACCAGCCTGTCCGCGTAGGGCTGGAAAATGTCCTTCACCTGGTCGGTGTGGAGGGCGATCTTGTCGGCGTAATGAGCCATGAACCTCTGCACCTCGTCCGCGCCCTCCAGGAGCTGGGCCGTCGCCTCCCGGCTGGGCATGAGGTGCCGCCGGAGCTCCCGGGCTTTGAGGGACACTTGGTCCAGGAGCTCCTCCGTGAAGGGCTGCAGCCGATAGCGAAGGTCTTCCAGGTGCTTCCCCACCTTCTGGTGGACGTCGTCCACGTAGGGGGACAGCTTCACCCGCAGGCTCTCCAGCTCCTTCCGGATGAGTTTCCGCAGGCTGTCCGAGTCCTGGTAGAGCCGGGGCTGGAAGCCTCTGTTGAGGGGCCCCAGCTTCTCCAGGAAGTTCCCCATGTAGCTGACCCCATCCTGGATGCTCTCCTTCAGGTTCCTGCAGGAGACAGCACAGGAAGTCACTGGGTGCCCCACACGGCGCCTCTGCAAGTTGTTGTCACCCCTGGGGGCCGTTCCCATGAGCTTTTCTGTGCCCAGGGGAAGAGAAACGGGGGGGCAGTGTGTGTTGGTGAGGCCTGGGGGGAGCTGAGCCCCCCCGCCCCCAGGAACAGTGTACTCACACGATGTCCCTGCCCAGCTTGCTGCTCTGGCCGTGCTCCGGGCTCTCCTTGTCACTCGTCAGCTGGCTGAGGTACTCCCAGAACCCGCTCCGTGCCAGCTCGGCCGGCGACACTGCAGGGAGGAGGGCAGCCATCAGTGTGTGAGGGGGCCATGGCGCTGCCCCCCCCTCTACTTACCCCACATCCCACCCGTTGCCCAGCCAGCTCCCCCGCTTGCCACCCACCCGGTAAGGTGGCCAGGAGGGCGAGGAGAAGCGCAGCCTTCAGAGGCGTGATCTGCCGGCCCGACATGCTGCGGGGAGAGAGAGAAAAGGGGTGCGTTAGCTTCACACCACCACCCCCCACAAAAGGACCCCGCTCCCGGGGTCCCCAGTAACACAAAGAAGACGCCTGGGAGGTGCCACCTGGTTCCTCCGGGCAGGCAGAGTTCAGGCGCCTGGCTCCCGGTGGCCTCCCGTGTCCCTTCCGCCGGGAGCCGGCCCCGCGGCCGCCTTTATATAGTCCCCAGTGGGAGGCCGAGGGGCGCGGGCGGCGGGGCGCATCCCCGGGGGTAGGGCTTTTTGGACCTCACGCCGTGTAAACACAACGTGGAGGTCCGCGGGACCTTCCTGGGAGGTGACGTTGTGGGGGGGATGGACACGGTCCTCTGACCACTGCCGCCCCCGCTTCGCCTGCCCCACGCCGGGCGGCCTTAACCCCCTTGGGGCTGCCACCCTGCCCCTCCCCGGGCAGAGATCTGGCCCCGGAGCTGCCCCAATGCCAGCCAGGCCCTCCCTGGGATCAGCCTGTGTTTTCCCCAGGGATAAGGGGAAACCCTTGCCGCTGGCTCTGCAGGTTCCTCGGGACGAGAAGGGGGCCGCCAAGCTTTGCACCGCGGAGGGAGCGGTGGATGGGGGCTGCCAGGGTGGCGAGGGGGGGCAGAGCAGCAGGACGGGGACATGGGCTGGCAGCTCCTGTCGCAGGGGCTTGTAGTCCAAACCGGGGGGCAAGGGAGCCCAGAGCCCCGGGATGGGGCCGGGGTGGGTGCGGGAGGATGAGTCCGGCTCCGGCCGTGCCAGGGAAGGGCAAAAGGAGCACAGTGGCCGTGGCCGCAGCCCGGGCAAGAGGGCACACCTTCCACGGGGTCTGCCGGCCCCACTTCCCACCGGGATCCCAAAACCCACCCTGCTTTGGCGTGTTTCCCTCAAAAGTCGCTTTTCCCCTGGGGGAAAATAAAAAGCGGCACCGTTTCCCTCTGGGGCCCCATCCCGGGCCGGAGCGGGGGCTGCTGACGCCAGGCTTTTAACTCGGGAGAGCGCTGCAATGTTTGTGCTGAAGCAACTCGGCAAACAGGGACCCGCCGGGAGCCGTGGCTGCCCCCCACCCCTCCCGGGGGGTCTGGAGTCCCGGGAGGCAAAGTCCGGGGCGCTGCAGGGCTGAAACGCCGAGCTGTCGCCAACGCTCCCCTGGCACCAAAGTCCACCCCGCTCCCCTCGCCCGTGTGGGGCTGCCCCGAGGAGCCCCCGGCCACGTTCCCACCCCCCGGCTCCTGCCGCTGCAGCCCACGAGGGAAATCCCTCTGTCCGTGGGGGGGGGGTCCTCACGGGGCACCCGCCAGCAGGGTGGCTCGGGGCACTCGCTGTGACCCTGCTTTTTCTCTCTGAGCTGGGAAGCTCCTGGGGACAAGGGCCCTCTCCCCGCTGCCCTGAGACCCGCTGCGCCCGGGGATGGTCCCCGCAGGGATGAGGTGTCCCTCACCCACCCAGCGCAGCCCGCAGGGACCTGGCCCCCATGGCAGCAGCTGGCCCCGCTGCGGTGGGGATGCTCGGCCGCCTGCCGGGGCTCTGGCCCCTCCAGGGCCACCTGGTTGCCACCGAGTTGCTGTGAGTTGCCCGCGCTGGCTGATGGGCTCACCCGGCTGCCCCCGCTTCCAGCCCCCCGAGCAGGACCTGCACCCGCAGCTGGGGACGGAGACCCCCACCCGCCTGGCCCCACCGCTGCCCCCTCTCCCCGGGGGCCCTGGCACCCCAGTTCAGGGGTGATGCTCTCCCCTCGGCCCAGGTGGCCCAGGTGGCCCGTCCCGGGGCAGGGATGCTGTGGAGAAGGAGGGACACAGACCAGCACGTGCATCACAAGGGGCCAGTTTATTTCTGCCGCGGGCAGCGGCCGTGAAAGCTGAGAGTGTGGGGGGGATGGACGGTCAGTGTCTTGGGGGCACTTGTTGGGGGGAGTGCTCAGTTGGCTGGTGGCTGGGCGGTGCTGAGGAAGGCGGCCACCTTCTCCCGCACCTCCTTCTCCAGCAGCTCCAGGTGGTCCTCCACGCCGGCGGCGCCCGAGTCCAGCTTCCCCCGCATCTCCTCCAGCCGCTCCACCAGCTGCCGCCCGAAGGTCTCGCCGAAGGGGGCCGCCTGCTGCCGGAAAGCCTCCACCGTCTGCCCCACGCGCTCCTCCAGCTGCTGGGCCAGCGGGGCCAGCCGCTGCCGCAGGCTCTCGGCGTCGCCGCTGGCTACCTGCCGCAGCTCCTGGGCCAGCGGGCTGAGCTGGGCGCGCAGCTCCTCCGAGCTGGCGGCCAGGCGGGCGCGCAGCTGCTCCGACACCCGCTCCATCTGCGCCGTCAGGCTCTCCAGCTGCCGGTTGAGGCCGTCCTGCACCTCCCGGGCGTAGGGGCTGAGCCCCCGCCGCAGCTCCTCCACGCTCTGCCCCACCTGCGCCTTCAGCTCGTCCGCCATGGGGGCCAGCCGCTCCTTCAGGCTCTCCACCCCGCCGTCGATCTGCTGCTGCAGCCGGTCGGCGTAAGGGCTGAGGGAGGCCTGGACGCTCTCGGCGTTGTCCTGCAGCCGGTCCCGCAGCTCGGCGGCGTAGGGCTCCAGCGCCCGCCGCAGCTCCCCGGCCCCGCGGTCCACCCGCTCCCGCAGCTCCTCGGCGTAGGGGCTCATCTTGGCCTGCAGCTGGCGGATGTTGGTGCCGATCTGCTGGTGGACCTCGTCGGCGTAAGGGGCCAGCTTGGCCTGCAGCTCCGCCAGCTCCCGCCGGATCTGCTCCTTCAGCCGCTGCGAGTCCTGCGCCAGCCGCGCCTGCAGCTCCGTGGCGAAGGGCACCAGCCGCCGCTGCAGGTCCTCGGTGTAGGTGTTGACGCTCTTCAGGTTGCTCTCCAGCAGGGTGCTGGGGAAAGGAGGGGAGCGTCACCATCAGCACCCCTGGCCATACCCGCAGCCCCTTCCCCTGCGGGGCCGCCGCCGCGTCCCCCCACTTCCCCGCTGCCCGGGGTCTCTGCTCACTTGAGCTGCTTGGTGAGCTCGGCTTGCTGCAGCTGGTCCACCGTCTCCTTGGCATTGCTGCCCAGCTCCGTGAAGTACTTCCAGAGCACGCTGGCCACCTCGTCCGGGTTGACATCGGCCCGTGCCCCTGCAAGAGGACGCCGGGATCAGCGCCGGCACAATCCCGCTCGGCAGCGGCTCCCCCCATCAGGTCCCCATCCCTGCCCCGGGGCAGGACCACCCTCCCGGCACCGAGGACCCACACGCTGCCTCACCTGCGATGGCCAGGAGCACCAGGACAAGGCTGGCCGCCTTCGGTGACATCCTGAGCGCTGGGAGATGCCTGCGGGAGCACAGAGCGGAGGTGAAGGGAGCCCCCGGGACTGTCAGCCCCCAGCCCCCCCACCGCCGGCGATGGACCCCCCAGCTCTCCCAGCCCTCCAGGCAGCCACTCACCTGCCCTGCTGCTGGCTGTGGGTCCCTGCTGTCCCCGGGGAGCTCCCGGCTGCTATTTATGCAGCCCCAGCGCCCTCGGCGGCTTCCACGCAGGCCTGTGACACACGGGCTTGGACTTTAGCAAGGTCACGACGTGGAAGCGGCTGACGCTCACAGCAGCCCTGACATCACCCACAGCCCCGCCAGCTCCCGGTGGGGTGACAGGGGACGGGGTGGAGAGAGGATGGGGGTCCGTAGGGGACTGAGCCCCTCCTGGGGGGCAAGGAGCGTGGGGCAGAGGGGATCATGCACCACGGTGGGCAGCCCCCGGCTCTGCATCTCCGTGGGATGCAGCCATGGCCCCGCCGGTGCCAGAGCGTGGTACCCAGGAAGCATGGTGCGGCAGGACATGGGTTCAGGGGGGATGCTGTGATGGATATGGGGGGACACATGACACTGTACATGCAGGACAGCATCGCTCCCTCCGGCACGGGCTCCTGGAGGAAGCCCAGCCCCAGGGAACGGCCAGCCCCCCCCAAAACTGTGGGATGCTGCACCCAGGCGGTGCTGGTGTCCCCTTGACTGGAGATGGAGCCTGTGGGCATCGGGCTCTGGGGACCACCCCGGGGATGCAGCCCCTGGCCCAGCACGCCCACGCCCCGGTGGACCCACTGCAGATGGGTGGTGATGTGTCACCCGGGGCGAAGGACGCGGAGGGCAGGGATCGGCCGGGTGACAGCGATGCCAAGGTCCAAAGAGCCCTCGCGGTGCCCCAGGGCCGGACGCGGGCACGCATCGCCCGCCTGCGCCTGCCGGGTGGCACCGCCAGCCCGGTGACATCCCACCCGGGGCCGGTGCCGCTGGATGTCACCCTCGTGCCGTGGTGTGCCCACGCCAGCCCCACGGCTGCCCTCGGCGTGGGCACCGGGCTGGGGGCATGCACGCCGGCATGAGCACGCATGTACAGGCACGCACACACATGTGCTCCCCTGCAGACACACGCAGAGCCCCCGGCTGCTCGGTTCCTGGAGGATTTCCCAACTCCCGGCGGGGGGCAGGCCCCTCCGAAGAGAACCTGGCAGTGGGGCCGCTCTCTGCAGCCGGGCCCCCTCCCCTGCAGCCCCCACCGCCCCTGACCTTTGCACGAACACCCCCGGCGGCGGCGGTGGGGAGGGTATAAAGTGGGATCCCGGGGCCGCCCCTGCCCAGCAGAGCCCGCCGCAGGTGAGTGGGGAAGCCCCCGGCAAGGGAAGGGGATGGGGTGGGGGTCGGGACCCCCTCGGGCACGCGGGACCCCCCGCCTGTCCCCCCCCCACGCCACGTGCTCTGCTCTCTCCCCAGCCATGAAGGCGTCGCTCCTGCTGGCGCTCGTCTGCACGGCCGTCCTGGCAGCGGGAGCAAGTAAGGGCTGGCACAGGAGGAGGGGGACGGGGCTCAGGGGGACGGGGCTCGGGCCTGGGGGGGGTCACGGCCCCGTGGCCCCGTCCCCCCGTCTCCCACGGGGCTTGTGCTCGCAGGGGCCGACACGCCGGGGGAGCCGGAGGCGCTGGTGCGGAAGGTGCAGGAGTACGCCCAGAAAGCCACGGCCATGGCCAAGAGCGCCTTCAGCATGGTGCAGGAGTCGGAGGCGGCTCAGCAGGCCAGGTTGCCCCCCGCACCCTCCCGCTAGCCCGCTGCCCTGCTTCCCACGGGGGGAGCCCCTGCTGAGCACCCCCCTCGCCCTTGCCCTTCGCAGGCGGTGGCTGGCGGAGAACGCCGACCTGGCGAAGCAGCGGCTGGTCTGGCTGAAGGAGAAGGTGGAGGAGCTCTGGAAGCGGATGCCGGCCCCGTAGCCCCTCCGGGGGTCAGGCTGGGCTGGGGGTCCCCCCCCCCCGGCTCCCCCCTCTGCTGTCACGGTTCTTGCAATAAAGCGGCGCTGAAGGAGACGGCTGTGGTGGCATCACTGGGGGGGCGGTGAGGAGGAGCGCGGAGTGAGGAAGGGCTGGGAGGGACCCCCCCGGCAGGGCTGGCAGTGGCCGTGCCGGGGTGCTGGGACTCCTAGCCACAGGCCACCGCCGCACACGTGTGTGCCCGGGGTGGGGGCAGGAAGGAGGTGGGGGGGATCCAGCTTCTGCACACACAGCCCCGGGAGAGCCGTGCGGAACCGAGCCTGGCTGCGGCTCAGCGGTGGGGAGGGCACGGGGGCACCCACCCTGCCACCCCCCTGCGCCCCCTTGAGTGTCCCCG
>JAOXJM010000010.1:6905131-6967015 GCA_026413425.1 Tringa solitaria | reverse complement strand
TAAGTATTTATAGGCGTTGATCAGATCCCCCCTCAGCCTTCTCTTCTCCAGACTACAAAGACCCAAGTCCCTCAGCCTCTCCTTGTCAGAGAGATCCTCCAGGCCCCTCATCATCCTCATAGCCCTCTGCTGTGCCCTCTCCAGCAGTGATACGGCAGCCCTGCAGACTTCCAGAGCCTTGAGCTGGCTTGGGAACCGCCGCCCAGGGCAGGGGGACAGCTCGGCTCCCCAAAACCAGCGCAGCGCAGCCCGAGACATGTCCCCCCAGTTCCTCCTCCCTCCTCACAGCTGGGGGAAGAGGTGTGGGGGCGGCCGGCGGCCTTACCTGTGGGACTCGGCGCTGTCGGCGCTGAGCTGCTTGGAGAGCTGCCTGTGGCCGTAGGTGAGGGAGGCCATCAGGCTGGCGCGGTGCTGCATCTGGATCTGGTTGGCGCCGGGGCTGAGGGGCATGGCCCGCCCGTGGGAGGACATGCCCTGCCCGCCCACCGAGGGCCCTTGCAGGAGGTTGTTGCCCACCATGTCGCCGGGCTCCTGCACTTGGATGGTGACCTGCTGAGGCTGCGACTGCTGCTGCAGGCCCAGGCACGTCAGCCCCATGGCCGGGGGAGGGGAACAGTTACCGGACTGCGGGAAGATGGTGCTGTGGGACGGCATCCCTTGGAACTGGGACTGGGAGGTGGCACCTACGAGGAACAAAAGACCCTCAGCATCTGGCCAGCCTGCGGCAAAGCTCGGGAGTGAGCACCCCAGCAAGAACTGTCCCAGGCGGGAGATGCCGCTCTTGTGGGCCATACTGGGAGTCCCAGTAGGTGTCTATGGGTGGCAAGAGGAGCGACATTCCCAGCCGCTCCATCGCCCTGCGTGCAAAGGTCAGGGCTAGAGCCCTTGCACAGAAAGAGAAACAAAAGCAGAGCTGAGGGTGATTTGCATAAAGCTAAGAATGTCATTCCTTCCTCCCCACCCCGGCAGCCATCAGGAGGAATCTTACGATAAGAAACCCATCCCAGCTCCTCGCAAGCTCTCCACGACACCAGCCCCTACTGCCAGATGGAGAATCTTTTCCATCAGCAGCAAAACCGCGCAAGGCCTGGGCCGCAGGGGGGGAGCGGAGCCCCCGGCACCCCCCCAGGATGTGTTTCCCAGGGGGCTTGGTAGGACCACAGGGTTCTGCCGAGGAGGGCCCAGCAGCCGCCAGCGCTTACCGTGGGGCTGGAGCACGCTGCTGCTCACGGGAGGGGGGCTGCTGTTGGGTTGCCTGAAGAGGTGGTTATTGGGGTGGTTCGGGGGCGGGCTGGACGGCTGGATCCGTAACCTGCACAGGGAAACGAGCACCTTTTCGTCATCCCTGCTCCTCATTAAGATGCCTTTTTGGCTGCGAGAGCTGACGCGAAACGCTGCACTTCTCTTGTTTTAAATAAACACCACAAAGGCCTTGTTGGGGATCCCAAGCTCCTTCCAGCTTGGCGTCCCTTCCGAGAGCCGCCCGACTCGCCCAAGTCACACAGGCGGTGACCTGGTGGCTACAACAGAAACCCGGGGACACGGACATGGCAGCCTCGCCTCCTGACTCACCGTGGCCAGTGAGAAACATTCCTTTCTCCTCGCCCATCATTGAGCCTGCCCCATCGACAGGTCAAGGGGCTGAAGCCAAGGACGGTAATTAACCAAAAGGCCCAAAGGTGTGAGACGTTCCAGCAGCAGCTCCAAGTAGGAAGCACGAGAGAAACCGGCTGCTGAAGGTAAGGCATTTTCAAGCTGGTCAAAAGGCAGAACTGCCAATTGTCTCTTCAAAGCAAATTTGGGCCTTTGAATTATGTTTCTCTGCTTCTGAAAGTCCTTCAGACGGAATCCAGCTAAAAGGAGGCGGCACGTTCTCCTGGGAACTGGCTCTGCCGTTCTACCTTCATACGCTTCCCACCCGGCCCTGGCCTCTGAAGCGCATTAGCTCATCCCTGGGCTTGAGTAAGAGTAAACCCCATTCCCCAGAGCTTTACTGAAGCAATTTCTTTACCTCTGAAGCTGGTGAGTGAGCAGAGCTGGCTGGTTTTCACACGGAGCTTGCAAGGGTGGAGATGGCTGGGGCGGCCGGATACAGTCCTGAACCAGGCACCAGAAAACAAGAAGTGTTTGCCATCAGTAACGCCTCAGCTAGGAGATTTAGAAACGCTGACTGGCGAAGCGGGACGTATCCAGATTCACCAACTCCTCGGCCCCTGACTGCAGCTCTGGCTACGGCAGCAGCTGCCCCTGCTGAAGCCCTTTCTCCTGACAGCAATCCCCCCTCCTCAATCCCGGCAGCGCAGGAGAACACAGCTGAGGCTTCAGAAAGTCTGGCTCAGGCCCCGGTACCTGAATCTGCTGATGGAGAATCTGATGGTGCTGCTCCTGCTGGTACAGCATGTGCTGCTGCTGCGTCTTCTCCAGCGTCCTCTCGTCCATGTGCCCCCCGTACATCTTCTGGAGCTGCTCGCACTCCTGTAACCAACCCAACACACCCTCTCAGTGACCTTTCTGTGCACGGCGCAGTAGCTGCACAAAAAGGCACTCTCCGCAGCCTCCCCATCTGAAAAATAAAGACTAATCCGTTTAATGTGACAGAATCAGGTGTGCTATAACGTGGCTCAAGCCTCAGACAAGAGACAACAAATGGATGCACATGACACCAAGTCGGTTTCGTTGCGTTCCCCTAAAAACGCAGCCACAAAGATACAGTAACGAGAACTTCACGGTGAAAAAAGCATTTCCTATTTCTACCATGTTGCAAGGCGAAAGTCCCGTCCCGGGGCCAGCTCCTGCTGCAGCCACTGATAAACCGAGGGGAACAGCACACAATACACCCTGAAGCCTGCCGGCAGGAACCACCCTTTTCCCGGGACACCCTGGAACAGCCCCAAAACTCTGCTGCCACGGAAAAGAGGGGAGAGCAGCAGCCGCAGCCTGTCAGTGCAGAGGGACCCGTGAGGGCACAGCACGCGGTTCACCCCCCACAAAAAGTGGGGTGGAAGCCCCCCAGGGTTCCCAGCCTGCGGGTGAACAGCACAGGCGTTGGGAGGACACTAAGCAGGGTTGTTGCAGACACACAGCTTCTCAGCTGGAAACCCCCTGCTGCGTGACCTCAGCCGTTAGCTGTATGGATTCCACCTTCTGCTTCCTGAAGCAGCAAGGCTGAGACAACAAAAAGCCCCCGCAGAGGCTCTTTTGAGGCCCCCCCGCCTCCTTTACCTGCTGAAGCTGTTTGATGCTACTGTTATTGCCCATCTTCTCCAGGTGGGCTTTGAAAGCCTGGATGCTGGCAGCACCGTCAGAGAAGCGCCGAACCGGGGAGAAGCGTTCGGTGGGGAGGTGCAGAGTGTTTGAGTCCTTGTAAATAGAACTGAACACAGGGGACAGGGGGTTAGCGAGGAGCGAAAACGCGGACTCTGGCACACAGACTTTTCCTTTACACCAGCCGTGCTAAGTCCTACCTGCCCTCTCACCCAGGAGAAACCGTGGTTTAGATCAAGAAATAGAGTGCCATCACCACTGTGAGGAGCACAGGGGATTACCGAGCACCCTCGGTGCCCGAGCAGATACATGTGTTTTAAGGTTGGAGAGGACTCGGCCACAAACCAGATTCCAGACGGGCAGCAACTCATTGTCCATCCACAACATCCTCTGTCCCTCAGGTGGAAAAGGTTTCTTGAAACCATTTAGCATCCTAAAAATCTAACATTCACCTCTTCAGTAGCCACTTCCTGAGCCTTCCAGCCCCCCAGGGCCCTCGACTACATCTGATGCCTGTGGAAAACAGGAGGGGGCACATGGAGAAAGGAGCCTGTCGGGCCCTGCAGCCTCGGAGGAGGAAGGGGGGCTGGCACCCGTGCTCAGAGATGCACTCAATAAAAAAAAAAAAAAAAAAAAAGAGAAAGAATAAAGAGGGCAGGAATGTAAGAGGGGAAATCTAAGGCATTAACCAAGCTGTCGCTTCACACGCAGAGTCTCCCAGTTGCCTGGATGCTGGGCACTGGGCGATGGGAATGGCCACATTTGAAAAGCAGCCACAGCCAGTATCGAGGCAACTGTGCCCATGGCGCTGCGAGCGCTCTCCCTTCACAATGAGGTCTCTTCTTCGCCATCAGAGGGAGCCAAATTTTTTTCAGGAGCTGTTTTCTCCCAGAGTTGGGGCTCCCCATTATCAAAGTCAAGCACCGAACTCCTGCCCTGCCGTTAGGTGTGACCTGTGATCGTTAGCGATGTTCCATACACCCCTCACTGCGCCCTACGGCCAGCAGAGCCGGGGTCCCCTGCCTGCCCTAGGGGTTTCTGTGCGATCTATAAATCCCAGCAAACAATGCTTCATGGCACAAGCTTGTGGTCCTTACGGCACCTCTGACACCCCAGCGCTGCTGCCGGGCTCCTGAACTGCCCTGCTCGGGAGAGTAACAGCCCTGGCTGCTCTGAATAGGGCTCTTTACCGAAACCTCTTCCACGAAGCGAAACCGTTTCTCCCGGAGAGGCTCCCCCTTATCAGGAGGTGACCGACGCTGGCCCGTGTCCAGCGCCCTGGGTTCAGCTCCTGTCACGTGCTTCAGTTTCTATAGGTTACACATGGCTTTGCGCCAAGGACAGAGCTGTGCCCCCGCGTTATCCTGACCCATCTGATCTCCTGTTGCACTGATGAGAAGCAGAAGCCACAGATAAAATTCTGCTGAGGTTCCCAAACCCACGTGGCCAGGGCAGAACAACTGCACCGCCTTCTGCAACTGCCGTACTTCAATTCTGCTTTCAGATACCAAGTTATCGGGGCCAAAACCGGGTACCACATGAGAAGATGGCTTAAAATATGTTAAGTGCTAAAATAAAATCCACCTGCCATTCAATAGCTGAGGGCTATTTAGGTGCTGACAGGACTGCTGATGGTTTCTGTACCGTAGGTGTCTCGGACACAACACGGGGCGACCTGTGCAGCCCCAGCCTGATGAAGTTCCTGTGATTTCACAGGTAAAACGCGAGGCTCACAGGGCGTTATGACACCGAGGGTGGAACGAGCAGATGCCACCCTGTTCGTGATGCAACAAACCAGCCTCAGGACTCCAAAGCCAAGAGGCAGAGGTGACACCAGCACATTTACAGGGCGAGTGCGTTTTAACAGTCTCATAAAAAATCGATTCCTGCAGTGCGTGAGTCAGCCGGCTTACCTTTCCAGCCCTAAGCAATCCTTAAAGCAGGACAGGACCCAGCACATTCGGGTTGTTTTGCAAGCTGCACTCCTCTTCCTACCAAGCCTTCCCGTGACCTTAGAAACCTCTCCCCTCCTGCTCTTCCCATCCCCCCGGCGCCTCCGAGAGGGGGTAACTTCAGGGTAGAGAGGGGCTTATCTGGCTTTTCCGGAGTTCCAGCGTGGCACTAGCGCTGCCTCGGTCTGCTCAGAGTTCACCTGCCTCTGCTGATTACATCAGTGCTCAGCTCAGCAGGTCTCTGGCGACAATAAAAAGCGCTTTGTCAAGCTCACCAGCGTGAGCCCCGGCACTGGCCCAGCCAGGCGGCCGCTTTCTCGGCAGCCGGGACCAACAGGCACCAAACTCCCCAGTTCACAGCTGGTTCGCGCTCCCAGAGGGTCAGAGCACGGGCTTTAAGCTCCCCCTCTGGTATTAGCATCTCCAGATTTGCTGCTGGACCGAGGACTCTGTGTCAAACTAACACCTCTCTCCATCGGGAGGGCCCCACCTGCACCTTTTGAGGGGGATTAGATCGAATCCGCATCGGTTCCCTCCATCCAACACACTGTGATTTTCTTCCCGCCCCAGTGTCCTTCCCCCACATCGTTCCCATCAGGGGTTCGGATCAGAAATAAAATGACTCTTGAGGAGCTTTGCAAAGAGACTTTGCAGTCAAAACACACAACTCTGGTGCAGAACAGTGAGGTTTTTAAGCTCTGGTGTAGATGAACTCTTGGTGCAGTCTTTTGCCCGCATCTGCCTCCAAAAATGTCCTGTAGAAAACCTGCTCTCTACTGCTTGACACCTACCATTACAACAGAGAAAAGCTTTCCTTTAAAGTGATTATCTTATTCCCAACCCCTACGTGATGGCAGCCACTCTGGCAAATCCCCTCCAGCCACAAAAACAGGGCCGGAGGGGAAGAGCCAGCCGATTCCTGCCCCTGCGTTGCCTGTATTTTAGGCACGGAGCCCGCGCCAGCGTGGAGCTCACGTCCCCAACGTGGCCAGACCCTGCAGGTCTGCTCTTCGCACTCCTTCCTCCTCCTCACCCCTCCCTGCCAAGCGGGATGTCCTCAGTGCTCCGTTCCAGACGACATCTCAGCAGGTTTCCTGGCGCAAAGCTGCCCGAACGGCCGGTGCCATTACTCACCGGTGCTGATCGGGGACCAGGTGTGGAGCCCAAGCCCGGGGTCGGAAGGACTGCTGTCCTAGCTGCCTCTGCAAGTCTGGAGGGATTTCAGCTGTAGGGTTGGTCATTGCCAGAGTGTGCCTTTTTGACCTATTTGCCAAGTATCTGCAACAAGCAGGAGCACATTTTATAAGAGACTGACGGGAGTACTCCAAAAACAGGGAGCGTTAGATAATCCAGAGCAAACGGGAAGGAAGGATGCTCGCTGCAGTGCTCAGAACCAGCCGGGGAGAAGCACGCCCTGGACACGCTGCCCCTGCCCATCACATCGCTGGGTCCTCAGGGCTTCGGGGACAAGCGTAGTGTCACCTGCTTGTGTGCTACCACCAGCCTCAGAAGGCGAGAGCAGACTTTTGCTCTTCCCAGCAGGAAAGCCAGGTTTCATCTCAAGGGAAGGCAGGTATATCCCTTTGGGAATACCCGGGTGACTACCTGTCCTCAGTGTGGATTCACTCCACTCCAGCAGGTGTGCCTCCCTCTCCCAAGGCCCCTCGGAGCCAAGAGAGGAGTCACGGATAATCCTGGCCAGAGGACGGGCGCAGGGCAGAGCTCGGCTGCGCCCTTGCAGAGTGGTCTTTGCACTTCAGACCGCCCTGGCTCTAGCCCTGTGCGGTGGCAGGCTTCTCACAGCATGGGGAGGGTGCCCGAGGGGCACCCCAGCAGAGATTAGGGGTGGGAAGAGCCTCCGGAGGAGCGTGAGGAAGGGCACTGGGCTGAGCAAGGGCTGGTCCCCAGCCCGACTGCGCCATCTAGTCCCTGCTGCGCTCCAGGGAGTCGGGAATCGCCCACGATGCAAAGGGCAAAACCAGCAGGGGAAACCCAGCAGGTCCCTTCCCCGGGAGCCAGAGCCACGGGCACCAAGCCTGGGCTTGTCTCTTACACCGGGGCCTGGGGGAGCAGCCGAGACTAAAGCACGTTCTGTGCAGGGACTGAGACTGCAGCTCTTCTGCAAACCCTCTGAAGACTGGGGGAGCACGTGGGGCAAAACTGGGAGCCTCTGCTTTGGCAGGGATGCGCCAAAGAGCCACCAGAGCTGAGAGCCGCTGCCCTGAACTGCTAGTCCCTGGCTGCAGCGATGCTCAAAGTGGCACCGAGGGGCCAGGAGAGGTAACGAACGTGGCACCTACCCCGGCTGCCCTGGCTTGTGCCGAGCGCGGGGGCCAGCACTGTAGCCAGGCCCTCAAGGCCGGGTGGGATCAATGCCCACGTACGAACCCAGCTCTTTCTACTCTTGTGAACCAGCAGCAACGAGGCGGCTGTGGTAATGGTGACAAAGATCACTTGGCAGGTGACACCAGGGCTACTAACAGGGAATTCTCACCTCCGCTCTTTTCCCCTGCAGAGGAGAGCAGCAAGCAAGACAGACGTTGCCTCCTCCAAACCCAGCCTCTCTTTGCGAGCTACGGAAGCCACTTAAGCAGAAGACAGCGAGTTAAGAGAAGGAAGAGCGCTCAGCGTTGTGGTAACTTGCCAAAGTCGGGGCCATTAGCTGTTTAAGAATCATTTGATGCAGACGGGGAAAGTTTCACAAAGAGCTTTACAGTTGTGGTTTGCTAAGATCATTTTATTTCAGACCTCCAGGGAACAATCCAATCATGAGCTGTAACAGCGTTTCGGGTGGAAGAAAGTTTCCCAAAGCTCAAAGGAGCTGGGGCTGTTCCCGGAGCAGAGCAAAGACCGGGCTCTGTTTTCAAGGTCAGATTGAGAAGGGCAAAACCTGCTCACCGGTGGCTGCTGACAGAGTGTTCGGAGCAGTGTTCTGAAAAGCTAAATATTTGCATCTGTCCCTGATGTTAACGCTATTTACCCTTCTCCTCTGATGACTACTGACATGTTGCAACACGAGGGGGTGGAGAGCAAGTTAACACACAACCTGGACGGGGCTTTTTCTGGGCCATCTGCTGGAAGAAGGACATGTGGTATGAAAGGACTAAGAGCAGCACTGCCAAGAACGGCGAGGCCACCTGTGGGTCCAAGACTTGCCTTTTGGTGGGATCTGAACGTTACAGTGCCTTGACACCTACAAAATACTGCACGGGGCCAGGGGTGGGTTCAGAATGTTTCCAGCTGAGCTAATGCTTTTAAAACTAAAAAGCTTTGGAATAGGAGAGGTGAAAATCCGCCCGGGTAGGATGACCAGGCAGCCCCTCGCCGAGAATCAGATGTATCTGATTCCCAGTCAGAACGCCCGTCTGCCACCACGAGCGTTGTCAGTGGGTGTGATGGGCCCCGAGTTACAACTGGTAGTACTGGAGCGTAAGGCGACGCAGAGAACACGGGACGTGCTCTGTGTCATCTCCACGGTAGGGCTGGAAGCGAGTCCTTTCAGGCGTAGAAGGAAGTCAGAAGAGCTGCTAAGCTCGGGGAGGCAAAAGGAGCCTCAGCGCACACTCTGCACAGTCTGCCACTGCACACACCCACCGATCAAATCCCCCCTTCGCCTGGAGCACTGGAAGGAGAAGGGCTGGCAGAGGCCCTGGAGCACAACCTCCACCCACCCCGGTGTTCCTCTGCCTGCAACCAGTCCCCAGTTTGAGTCCTGAGGATACGCTACCTTACTGGGGGTGGTGGCCCGCACAAACTGGGGGGGAATCCACAACACTTCTCAGGTTTGAGGTAAGAAGCAGCAGCGCTCCGTACCCGCAGCCACCACACGTAGTGCACCAGCCGGTTAGCAGAGCAGAAACTATGCAAAAGCTACTGAGAAAGTGTTAGCGAGGACACGGTTAGTGTTTTCATGGGCTGAGAAAGTACAAGCGTATTCTACCCGCTTCCTAGGACGTGTTTGGAGCAGACAAAGAGAACAGAAGTTCCCAGCCTGGCATCTAATAATCCTTTCCTCACTGGAGCAGACTATTTTAAGGCCTACTGCTAAAATTAGAAGCTCGAGGTACCCCTACTTCCAGCGAGCTCACTTCGTTTAAGGCATCAGAGTTGGATGTTTGCTGCGCGTCTTGATACAAAAGCTGCACGGACACCCAAGGCCAGAGGTGAGATCTCGTGCCTCCAAGGCTCAGCAGGGAGGGCGCATCCCCCGGCGCCCACTGGGCAGGTTAGTGTGGATTACATGCTGGTGCACACCAAGCAAAGGAATTCAGCAGTTTCAGAGTTTCCGGAGAACCTACTGCTCAATTAACGAACCGTTTCAGGGGGAATCCGGCTTTGTAAGCACCTAGCGGTGTCAGAGGACTAATTGCCCACAGTAATCAACACCCACAAGAACAAGAGAAATGCTGAGCCTCCGCTGCAATCAACACTGTTGCCTGCGATGAGGTTGCTGTGTTTGAGTTGCGCTGTGGAACCCCACAGGGTGAGCCTCTCGGAGGCGGAAAGGGCAAGCGTTAAGGGAGCGGGAGTTACCTCTGCACAGCTTCCTGATCCGGCTCCCCGTCGGAGCTCTCCTCGTCCACAGGGGTGACCGCCGGGACAGCCTGCCGAGAGAAGGGAAGCCATGGGTTCCAGAAAGCGGGGTCCCATCCACGGGGGACACCTGCCCTTCCCAAACAAGCTTTCACGAGGGTCTGTGTCAGCTCCTCTGCAGCACGGAGGACGCTCGGCCGACAACCCCTTCCAGCATTCCTTCCCCGGTCAAAACTGCCTGCCCAAGGCTGCTGCTGCTGCTTTTGGTGCTGCCAGGAAAATGCACTGATGCAGATGCATCGAGGAGGAAAGAACGTGCGTTAATGCCCAAGATGGACATTTCAGTTTTCTCTGTTAGATCAGCACAGGAGAAGAAAAGCAACCATTAAATACATTTGACAAACGCTTTGCCACTTCCAGGGAGGAGGCGTCTCGGCTGCAGCTACAGGAGAGCTCACAGCAGCTCTCCCACGAGGGGACAGAGAGGGGGAACCCCTGGAAGCGAGCGGGCACAGTCCCTGCCCTGCCCACAGTCGCTCCTGCTCTGCCTGCTCCGGCCTGGAGGCAGCCCCCTCTGCCTGCGGGAGGAGATATTTATAAGCACACCTCCCGTTCTCCTCTTGCCTTTTGCTACTTACTGGCGTCATAGTGACGAGCGGAGACGGCCCTCGAGGACGTTTGAGCAGCTGCTGTGCGTGGAGCTGGATGTTGGCTCCGCCGTCCGACGCCCTCCGGCCCAGAGGGCCCATGCCGTTCAGCAGCTGCAGCGTGGGGGGCTGCAGCAGGGACTGCTCCTGGGGGGCACAGAGCACGGTTACAGACCCTCTCCCACAGCCCCCAGGTCCAGACCCACACACCAGAACGGGAGAAGACAAGCCTCGAGAGATGAAGGAATGTCACCGACATCCCCAAGCCGATGTGTCAGTGGAAAAGTCGTGTTTAACCCTCCGTTTCCCTGCGCTCTGCTCGCACTGCCAGGCAGTGCAGTCCCATTTCTGCCCAGCCCATTAATTAATTTTATACTGCAGTCTTCTTTCCCTCTTCAGCTTTTTAAATAACCAACTAGAATCCCACCTAAAAAGACAGCAAGAGTCTTGAAGCTTATGGAGCCCAAGGAAGTGGGAAATGGAGCAAGCGTGAGCAGAGACACCCCCGGCCGCAGGGAGCACGTGCGTTGCTCCGTACCTTGTACTCCAGCTGCCCCGTGGGCTGCAGGTTCTGCCGAGGCAGCACATTGTGCATGAAGTTCACATTGGGGGTCACCTGCAGGAAGGGAGCCTGAGGAGTGACACGGGGGAAGCCAGGCAGCAGCTTCTGCAGATCTTCCATGACTTCCGTCCTGTGCAATCACAGTTATAGACGGGGCGTTAGCAGTGGCAAGAAGAGAATCACCCACAGGCCCAGTGCACCCAGCTTCCCTTCACAAAAAGCCTTCTCACTGCTCTGGAAGCAGCCAAGCCACTCTCTGGGTTTCATTTGTCCCTTTGGCCCCTCCGAGCTGAGATTTGCCAGAACCAGCTCTTTGCATTAACCTCAATTGCATTTATCCCAGGAGCTTCACTCAGGACATGACAGCAGTGCAGTTTGGTGGGAAACTGGCTTGCACCCCAGTGACCACCACTGTGGCTTACACAGAGCTAATCAGGAAGAGGAGGAGGAGAGCATCTCCTCCTCATCCTCAGCTGAAATACTACCCAAGCTGTGCAATGGACGTTTAAAAGAATGCTTTTTGCTAAAGAAACGCCTTGAATTTCTTTCTCCATCTGGCAAAGTTTACAGAAATAACTCCAAGCCCCTGAGAAGCAGGAGCAGGAAACCAGAGGTCTGATAGCAGCTCTGAAGCAGAGCCCTGGGACCGAGGGGCACGCTGCAAAGTGCATTTACCCGCCCAGAAACCGGAGACCATTGCCAGTCCGAAAGTCTCAACTCTCCTATCGCAGAGCCCAGGAGTCCCCTTAAGGGATCAGCCTCTCATCTGCCAATGCAGCGCGTGAATAAATGTGGGACATCTCAGAAGGACCAAAGGCCTGTGTCAGGAGTAAATCTGGTTCCCTTAACCCTCTGTCAGGGTGTTAGTCTCGCCCTTACCGTGGGTCAGCTACTCCGACTGTGTGCCTTCTCATGGAGAGGTAACGGACCAGAGCTTCAGGCGACGGCTCCTCCCCTTCGTCACTGTCCAAGTTCATTGTTCCGTCAGTCTGGGCAGGAGAAAAGATCGGAGCCATTGAAATACAGTGCGAGGGGCAAGCAAAGGGAAAAGAACTCGCAGGGGTCACCCGGGGCTGCACCTCACCTCCACAATCTGGTTCTCAGGGTTGATGAGCTGGACTTGTGGCACATTGATGCTCATGGTATTGCCCGTCTGTTCCGTCTGCTGAGCAGAGAGACCGAAATCAGAAGGCAGGAAGCCAGCATCTCTAACAACCCCCGCACGACACTGCTGGGAGACCCTTGGGAACAGGGAGGCTACACCCTGGAGCTGGGGAAGAGCTGTTTATTCTTAGTTCTCAAGGGGTTGCCTCGTTTCCCCTGCTCCCTCCTGTTCAGGCAGGGCCAGCATCTCTTCTGCTTCCCTTATGACCTGGCCTCTCTTAAAGCAAATATTCACTTCTTGGACAGCAGCACAAGCTGAGGAAGCAGCACCACACAGCATCCCGCTCTGTAAACTCTACCAGGAGCCCCCACTCTGCCTTCTCCTCTGTCGTTAAGCCGACACAAGGCTTTGTCTGAAGGGGATCTGCTAAATCCACAGTCAGTGAACAGACCATTCCTGATCTCAGGATTACGGCACCCTAAATACACACAGAGTTCTCAGGCGAGGAACGTTTTGACACTCCTGCCAAGACAAGGACACCCAGAAGGGGAAGGGACCAGCCTTCCAGGGCTGGAAGGACACCGCACCCGAGATCTACCTGGATGTTGGCAGAGGTGGGGAAGGTCATGGTCCGCGGGATGCTTGGAGACGCCGCGATGCGCAGGTTCTTGTGTCTCTTCAGACGGTCACAGAGCAGGCTGTAGATTGCGCTGTAGTGGTCGTAAGCGTCGGCTCTTAACGACTGCGAGAGGAAAAGGAAGAAGCGGTCAGTCCTTTTTGCAGCAAGCAACAAATCACGCTCCGTTCCGTGCTGCAGTTGCCCCGGAGGAGACCAGCAACGAACCATCTCCCAGGGGAACAGGCAGGACACGACTGTCAGCTGCGGTCCCGTACCTGGATGGTGCGCTCCTTGTCCAGCCCCATGTCGGCCATGGCCAGCAACACGTCCTCGTTCAGCGGCTCCATCTGCCTCTCCGTCTTCAGGTGCTGACACTCGGCGATGAGCTGCAAGAGCAGACACAGCCCTCAGCGCCGCCTTCCCGAAGGCGCCCGCAGCGATGAGTCACGGCGCTCTCCATAACCCACGTGCCGGGCTCCGGCTGCCACGGGCTTTGGAGGCTTGATGGCACAGCCATTCCAAACCCAGCGCCTCAGGCTCCCGGCGCCAAGGGGGAATATATAAAAATACAGGCAGATGAGGAAAGCGAGAGCAGGGGAGAGAGAAAGCGGACAGGCAGCACGCCAGCGCTCGGAACGGCAGCTCTCAAAAGGCTGAAGCCGGAGCCCGTCCGCAGCCCCGACCCGCGCAACCCGCTCCCTCCTGCTTCTCACCCTGTCGAACTCCGCGTCAGCCTCCCCGAGCTTCATCCACTTGTGTTTGCAGATCTGCTCCATGGAGAGCCGCTTGCTGGGGTCCAGGACCAGCATGTGGCGGATCAGGTGTTCACATTCTGCAGGGGAAGAGAGGGGCTGAGTAACCCCCCGGGGGGGGACACACACACACGGCTTCTGCAGGAGCCCCCTCGCGCTGCACAGACAAAAGCAGCTTTTTCTTTCAAAGCAACGCAGTTCTCAGGTCACACACAGGAAAAAAGAGTGCTGCTCCTCCTGCACATCACACCCTGCTGGTCCCCGCTGTGTGCCCCTCGGCTGCAGACACTGGATGTGCCCAGCTGGGAAGGGAGGAAGCCACCCGGGCCACCAGTCCCTGTGCTCTCTGCCGGAGCCCCTAGGTGGCACGCTGTCACCCTGTCCCTCCCCGCCTCGGACACACTGGCTTTGGGGAGGTGGAAGGGCAAAGTACCCTCTGAACACTGCCCCTCAGCACCAGCTCCCTGGGGATGAGTTCCCACTCGTGTCCCATGTGTGCTGCCAACGTGGGGGGCAGCAGAGGCTCCCCCGGTCTGGGGTGGCATCTGAGCTGTGTTAGAGGCGCCACGTGTTTTAGCAAGTGTTTTCTGCACGAAGAGAACCTCTTCCCATGGAAGCAGGTGAGTAAACTCCACGCAGCCCGGGCTAAATTATTCCTTAATCTGCAAGCAGGTAACCAAGAAGCTCCAGGTGACTCGTTCTTAAGTTAAGCTGGTTTTATCCAAGAATTAATCACGCTTTTCAGAAACAAGATTTATTACTCAAGCAGTCAAAAGTGTTTTTGCAGAAACAGGTCGCAGACACTCATCTCCAGTGGGGCTATTGCTGGAAATTCATGTGCCATAACGCTGGAAAAAGCTTCTTGTCTAAACCAGGTACAGCGAAAGCCTCCGGATTCCTAAATCGCTCTTCCAATTTTAGCTTTCACAGTTCCCCAAATTTAGGAAGAGTGTATCTTTGCTGACATTCTGCTATAGTTTGCATAGTTACATACATGCAAGCTGAGATTCTAAATAAGGGCCTTTCGGTTTCTAAATTCTAGAGTCAGAACCCATTTTAGCTGAGGTTACAAACCACCCTGCAGCGGGAAAGCTTCCCGGCACAGAAACCAACTCGGATACTATAATTTCAGTGCTCCAAAGAACCTGTGAGCAGAGAGGGCGACCGCGGCGCGTGCCCGCCTTACCTGTGGACATGAAAAAGGGGATGCGGAACTTGCCGCTGAGCACCCTGGCCCGCAGGTTCTGCAGCGTGCTCCCGTCGAAGGGCAGGGCGCCACACACCAGCACGTACAGCACCACGCCGAGACTCTGCCGGACAGAGGGCAGTCAGCAGCCGCGCAGGGAGACACCGCGGTTCGTTGCGGCAAGCGGTGTTTAAACAGAATAGAGTCAGAATAAAGAAATCAAAGGAAGCGGCAGAGCCGGGAGCCCCGAGAGGAGCCGAGGCAGGACAGCGGGTGGCCAAGCTGGCACCGCAGGGCAGAGCGCAGCGAGGGTCACGTCCCCAGGTCTCTGCAAACCCTCCTGGAGCAAAACTTGAAGTTTCCTCCTCTTTCAGCTCTGCCCGATGGAGCCTGACCGCAGCACGTACTCTGCCATTCAACAGCATGAAGCAAACCGTATTTTTGGGAATTGCAACGCGTTTCTGGGCAACTAATATTTTTGACAAGGTGCCTCCCAGGAAAGAAAACATGGGAGCCAGAATAAAATTTTACAAGCGCTTCTTTGAAAAGCATGTTTTACCACAGCAGGGGCTTTTCTCCAAGACATATATTAAGTATTTAGGAAGCAAAGCCAAACAAGCAGAGCAAAAAATGAGATCAAGGTAAAAGAGAAAGATGTTCATCGCATACCCAGATGTCAACCTTTGGCCCATCGTATTCCTTTCCCTCAAAGAGCTCGGGAGCGGCATAGGGAGGGCTCCCGCACCAGGTTTTCAGCAGCTGACCAGGCGTGAAGATGTTACTGAAGCCAAAATCTGAAAGAACAAAGAAAGAAGCGATCAGAGGAACACGATCCACTTCGCCTGTCCCAAACAAACCGTATTTAAGTCATTGCTGAACACCAAGATCTTTGCAAGAGTTTCTTCTTGGCTTTTCAGCCACGTGATTTCCACGCAGGAGTCAATCCCCCAGGATCAGATCAAGGAGGGTCGCTGCAAGACAGGTAGATGGTTGGGAAAGAGGCTTCCACCATATATTCAAGAAATCCCAGGCAAATCTTTTGTGCTAATTTCCAACCTTCAGCCTTCCCCGATGCCAAGTGTCCGTTAAGACCAAGGCAGCAGCAAGACCAGGCAGGCACAGGGACAAAGAATGGGAAATTCTGACTTTCCAGAAAGCACTACATAAGTTGGAAGCTTTGGTTACGGTGGGCAGCTCTACAAACCCAGTCAAATCATTCACCAACAGCAACTAATGAGTTCTCAAAGAGAAATTAAAAGGAAGGTCTTGACCTTACAGGCAGTCAAGCGTCAGCTTACGTGGGCACAAATGGCATTCTCTGCTAATTAACCTGCCCCCCCACCCAGCACACACCTGGGGCTTGTACTGGAAAGAGAGGAAAGACATGGAAGTCTGGGTTCACGGAAAGCAAGCTTTTTCTTAAAAAAAAAAAGAAGGAATCCTCATTAATCACTTTGTTCTTTTTTGCCTCAGTTGAAGAAAACCAATAGACAGTAAGAGAGAGGGGTCCCCACACCCTGCGAAGGGGGTGCCCTCGGAGTGGCTCTGTCACTGGTGCCACAAAGGGTGTCTGCGAGCCCCTGTGCCCGCGTTCCTGCCAGGAGAGTGCCAGCAGGAGGGGGAGTGACACTAATACGCTCAGACGGGGACCCACGGCAGCGAGGACATCGTCGGTGACATTTGCAGCTCCTCACGGCAGGCTCGCCAGAGAAACGCTGGGAAAAACAAGCAGGGCCAGAAACACTCCGTCTGCAAATTCTGATTAAAGCAAAAGCGCATCGTGGCGGAAGCAGACAGTACAGCTGCAGAAAGGAAACATCTCTCATAAAGAGCTTAAGATTAATTTCATCTCCGTCCCTGGCTGGAAGTGCAGCGTATGTGGGATGAGGCACGGCTGAGTGCCGCACTGTCAGTGAGACACGACATCCCAGTGCTGTGCAAGAATTCCTCTGAAAATGCAGATTTTAATTCTCATATACAAACGGCAAAGAATATTTGAGATCCAAAAGCATAAAAGTTTTTTTTCTGTTTCTTGAAATAGATACCCATTCATCTTGAAAATTCATTTTTGTTTCTATCTGCTTATTTTTCCTTACAGTCACTTACCCAGGCTTTAAGAGACAAGGACGTCGGCACACGTTCATGCCAAGGAAAGGTTTGTTTTCCTAAGTCATATAAAACTGCGGGTTTGCCCTAACACATTCAGAATCGCCCCGGTGAAAGGAAAACAGTTGCTGTCTTTTAGACAAAAGCCCCTTTCCAAGTGCCCAGAGCAAGCCACCAGCATGGCCAGTGATGGCCAACACCCCAGACAATGCACTAACTGGTGAGTCCGTGCTCCCAGTCACCATCACTTCCTTCCTTACAGGATTCTCCACGACCTGGTTCCAGGTGACTCCTCTCCTCCTTCCCACAGCTCCTGCTGGCTCAGCTCCAGGGGGGAGCAGCCAACTTTCCTTCTCCCCAGCCCTTCCCAGGGGCAAACGCCCAACACAGAGATGGTTTCCACTGGTGAGGAACACCAAGCGTGGCCTGGTCCTGCAGGAACACCTGAGTGCAGGCAACGCTGCTTGGACAACGCTGCTGTGCCTCCAGACACAGCCCAGAGATGGAAGCCTTCTTCAAAAGCATCCAAACGAGGCAGTGAGACACCTTTGGGTCTATACAGCTGGAAATGAAGTCATCTGAACTTCCAAAACACAGGAGCAGCCAGCCCTTGGAGGGCTATTTCAGGGCAATCGTACTCAGCTGCACAGTTGTCTTTTCCACCTTGCAAGCTTTTGGGCTGTTCTGTCTCACCTTCAGAGCACGCTGGGTAACAAGTCTGAAATACGGCCACCAGAGCAGCCCTAAACACATTTCCATCTCCTAAACCAGAGCATTTGTACTCAAGTTTGGGTGTAAACTCCTCTCATCTGTGTAAGAACATGCTGGAATTTTGATATTTCACGTATTTTGAGGAAATTATTCTGTTTTAGTTACTCTTTTTGTCCTGGTGCGTGCTCAGGTGGGCTGTGCAGCATTTTGGGAACCACCCGCATTTTGGAAAGGGTGAATATTGCCCCGTGCAGCCCTGCACAGAGGATCGAGGTGTTCCCCATGAGGCTGCACTGGCCACGCCGCTGAGCCCTGGTCAAGGGCAGCCTGGCAAGTGAGCAGCAGCGAGGGCAAAGCCCTGCCGTGCCAGCCACGGCCACCACGGCCACCCAGGGGACGTGCAGCAGCTGCCTCCCGCAACCTTCTCCGCTTCCTCCCAGCTGCAGGAGATTGGGCGGCTGCGAAACTTTACCCCTCTCTCACAGAGGGTTGGAATTAGCCCAGGGGAGCTCTTTGGGAGTGGAAGGAGGTGGGCACAGAAAGCAGCTCTCCGAGAGCCGGGCTCGCAGGGCAGAGAGTCTTGTCCAACACGCTGTTCAAAGGCTGGAAGCAGCTTCCAGAACCCACCTTGTGCTCCATGAGCCAAGGACAAGGCTGGTGACGACAGCAGGCATTTGAAAAGCCCCCCCCAAAGTTAAGGGAGAGGATTTGAAAATGCCAAAGCAACAAAACAAAAATTGAAAAACAAAGGAAACTAGTGATTTAAATAAATTTTCTTAAAAACTACAAGTTGCCCCAGCCCAAGGAAAGACCTCTAAATCCCAATCCCCAGGGAGCAAGTGGGTCTCGTGCCACAACCAGATGCTGAGGGAAAAGGGCGTTTTGAAAGGGCAAGGTAAAAGTCACAATGATGTGATAGAGGGAAATACCTACAAGAAACATCTCTGTGCTACAAAAGAGGGCCCAGTGCCTCACGGAGCAGAGCTTGAGGGAGCTGCTGTAGTACCTGCACGCAGGGACTTGTACCCTCAGAAGCGGGAGCAGCCTCCTGCAGACGAACGCAAAGCGGTGCGGGACTGGGATTCCTCCCTGAAACCATACCTGGGGTATTCAGTAATAATCCCAGCTCCTGCCTGAACTCTCTGCCCGGGAGCACAAGCGAGCACAGTGCCAGCAGCTACTGACTCAGGGGACACTGGAGAAAAAGAATCCACGGGTGGAAACTCCACACCCATTAAATGCATTATTAAAGAGGTCTGAGTTAGCCCCCGACACCGGGTTCAGCGGGGAAGGCTCCAGGAGAGCAGTTGCTATCACTTCTCTTTTTGCTCTTGAAACAATGGAAGAGCTGGTGTCAAGCTGTAACGGATGAGTTATAGGGACAAAACTTAACATTTGGAAAATCCTATAGCATAAATCAGCTTTTCCAGGCTATTTTTCAAATCACTACCACGTCTTCCTGCCAAGCAAAACACCGCTACCACCAGGGTGTGAACTGTCTCCTAGAGTCCATTCTGGGAGCAGAGATCTGGAAGGAAAAGAGTTTCCAACTCCCTTAGGTTAAAAAAAAAAAGTTTCCACTATTTTCAGACATTCAGAACGCTTGTCAGCACACTCAGGTGGACATTTCTGCTGGAAATCCAGCCCTATTCCAGTTTCTACCCAAGTTTTGAAGTTTGGTGCGTTTGGTTTTTTTTTCTTTCTTTTCATTTGCTGGGCACCCCCCCCAACCCTGCACAGGCATCGGATTTTACCCCATGAACACAAGATGGCCTCAAATCACTAGTGCATCTGCTTGCATAAAGCCAACACCAGAAAGCGCTGCTCATTGGGGCCTCCCGAGCAGCCTTTCTTGTGTCCGCCCCATTACTTGCCACCAGCTCCTTCCACTGGCCCACGCGGGGGTTACCCACGGGCTGGGGCAAAACCCAGCCATTTCCCCCACGTTGTCAGAGTTTCTCTCGACACCCGCAGGCAGCGCAGTGCTGGGAAGCGTGGGGTACCCTGCCTTTCAGGTGGCCACCGAACACCCTACGGCCCAGATTCCCTTAGCGCATGGGAACGCCCCCAAAAACCCAAACTTCATCAGCCTCCTACTCACCTTCTGCTCCCACAACAGGTTACTGTCCTTGCCCCAAAGGGCAGCAAGAAATGGTTTATACTATTAAGCGTCCAGAGGAAGTTTCACAGAAATCCTTCACTCCTTTCCAATCCCTCCCCTCCTCACGAAGCGAGGATGAGAGAAACCTAAGAAATTACTCATCTTTTTCCTACAAATCAAGTGATAAACTCTAACCTGACACCGACGGATGGGACAGAAGAGAACAGTAACATGACAAACAAGATTGTTTTCTCCCTCCAAGATGCTATCAGGCCAGAAGAGCATCCACAACTAACAGTATTAAAATTGCTCCTTGACTGAGAAGTTTTGTAGCCCTAAGCACTTTTTCCTCTTTTAATAACAAGTTATAAATCCTCGTCAAAGCTGACCGGCTCTCCAAGGAAGCCTATTAAGAGAGGGGGCAACAAAGCCCTTTCCAGAACCGCTCTGCATTAGGCTCCAGTAGAATTAAATGGTGAGTGTGAGCTCTTCCAACGGGAAAGCACATGAAGGGCGACGACCAGGGCGGTATTAAATCCTCTTCTTTCAATCGGTTGCTACATAATCCCAGAAAGCTAAATCCAGCCAGGCCCAGTCAGCGCATCACCGAGCTCAGCACCAGGCGCAGGCAGGAGGGATCACACACGTGGGGCTGCCCCAGCTCAGTCTGGGAACTGCCCGAGGAGCGAGCTCTCCGGAAGGGCAGTTACTAGAGAAAAACCCCACAGCCCAGCGAAACACTGGGAACAGACTGGCAGGACCTTCAGCGTCTCTCCCCGGGGTGAATAAAACACCCGAAGCACGGGGGCTGTTCTGCTGTCAGACAGCACAGAGAAATGACCGCGAGAGCGGTTTCCCTTGTGCTGCTCTGCCACGCTTTTTGCCAGCCTCACTTTTCCATTCTTCCTCTCTCCCCCAGTCTGACCTGCTGCACAGAAGAAGTGCTGAACAGGCAGCAGGACTTAAAACAAGGTCATTTTCTTAATATTAGTCTCACTCATTACCCAGCGTATTGGAACTCTGCGGTATCTACAGCTGCGTATCTGCCTAGGAAGCCAAACCCGTGTTTTTTGTATTTCTTCTTTTATTTTGCACTACTCGAAGGGACGTATAAATCTCCTGGCTAGAACCTGGCAGCCCGGGCTCTGGGCAGCAGGCCATGCAGAAATCCAAAGCTTCCTTTAGCTGCACTGCGTTTCCTTCTCTCTGAATACCTGGAAGCAGCCAATGCCTACATTTATTAACTTCTGAAAGCAGCTGCCTTCCTCCCACGCTGCTTGTCTCAGCTCACCTGCTATTTTGATGTTCAGGTTCGCATCCAGAAGTAGGTTTTCTGCCTTCAGATCTCTGTGGACGATGTTACGACAGTGACAGAAGTTGACGGCAGCCACTATCTGCTTGAACTTTCTCCGGGCTTCCTTCTCGGCCATGCGCCCGTGGGCCACCAGGTGATCTGTGAGGGACGAAGCGAAGAACAACGTGTTATTCGCACTTTGGGAACCCCAGAGAGAGGTTTCTCACACGTTTGCAAGAAGAGATGGGGAACGACGTGGGCACCAGCATGTTCTCCAGGTTCCAGCACCAGACAGGGGCACCGACGCCACGCGGGACGGGGCTCGGGCACGGCGCTGCCACACCAGCCCTCACCTGGGCTCTCTCCAAAGGAAAAGCTTTAAAATTATAGACTTTCCTCTATTCAGAGGAGAGGTGACAGGGCTGGCTGGAAAATCAGAACTTGTTTTGTGAGAAGTGCAAAAGTTTTAAAAAACTTTTTCCGTATCAAAAGAAAAGTAAGACCTTTTCAACCTTCTCCTTCAGCCAAATACCAAGCCTCACATCCCATCACCTCAGGAGGGAGAGGTCCAGGTTCACAGCCACGTGCCATCCCTCCTTCCCGCTGGTTTTTCCACAGGAAATTAGTCTTTGGTCAAACGAGCCTCATCAAAGGGAACTCTCACCAAAAGCAGAGACAGCAGCTCCTCAACTTCAGTTTTCTAGCAAAAACCCCACCAGCTGCAGGTATTTAACATCATCCCTCCTCAGAGGCAAAGCCACCTCTGATCTGATCAGTCAAACCTCACCAGTGCTCCCCAGTTTACACCAGCTCCGCTACAGCAGCCTGTCGAACACGAAAGCCCCAACCTTACAGAAGCCACTCGTCATATTGTCCAGTGAGCAGGGACGGACAGACAGGACAGATGGGAGACAGGCAGCAGGAACAGCAGAGAAAGGAGGAGAAAACACATTCCCCTCCCCTGAAGCACCAGCAGAATAGTCCACGAAACCTGGCCAGGAAATGGGTAAAAGTCAAAGCAAGCGGCAGGTGAGCTCTGAAACACAATTATTCCCCTTTCCTAATCTCTCTCCCCTATAAGCAAGTCTCACTAAAAATGACGTGGCTTGGTAAGGGTAGGAATAGCCATTTGCAAGATTATGGAGTTGAGGACAGAGCTACAAAAATACAGGAGAAAGACAAGAAGCCTCCTGGAGAGCCCCCAGTGACCACCCATGGGACCAGGAGGGCTCTCCAGTTTTCCCAGCTCATGGGAAGAGCTTCGGAGAGGTTTGCCCAAGCCCTCTCCCCTGCAGCGTGGGCCACAGAGTGGGCCAGCAGAGGCACCAGCTGCCAAACCCCAGGGGCTCGTTATCTCCTTGCCCATTTCAAGGAGCTGCTGCCTCTCAGCTGAGCCATCGGCTTGGCCTCAGAAGACTTCTGGCCAAAAACAGGCTGAAGTGGTTCATTTCACTCCAGAACCTCCATTAAGCCCGAGAGCTTGATAGATCTGTTCTTGAAAATCATAAAAATAAATCACTTCTGAAGGTTTCTCATCAGGTGGTTGTATTTTTCCCAGTCACCCATTAATTAAAATACCTGCGACATAATTGACTCGCAGTAAATACTAATTACTGAGCTCCATCAAAGCAGTTCTGCTGCCTTCTGACTGCACAGCAGCCTCCTCCTCTGCCTTTGACACTCCTGTTGTGCAACACAGCCAGGTTGTTTTGCAAGGAACCTGTCAATTATGTTTTATTCATCGCATAAACTCATTCCATGAGACAATCTGAACCAGGGCTGGGGATGGGAATCCAGCTCCGATTCCAATACGCCCCTCGATCCACTTGCTAGGAAAAGCAAGATTTACTGTCTCAAACAGTCCCATCGTATTTCATCAAGTCATTTGCATGGTCATAAATTTATTACTCTAAAGAGTTGGAAGAGGGATGGGCAGAATTAAGCAATGGGCTGCTCTGAATTATCACCAGTGATGGACAGGCGGTGGCCCAGCTCCTGAACCAGTCGAGGTCACATCTTTTTGTCCGCTCAAATCTGGGAGCGGCAAGTTCTCCTAAAACAAAGCGCAAGGCTCCAATCTCCCAACGTTTTGGAAAATATTTCAGAGATTCTCCTGCAGGCAAGGAATCAAACCCGGCTGCTGCAGCAGAGTCTTTCTACAAGGTGTATTTTTGCTACATATGTAATATATCTAAGTATATTTTTGCCCAAAGCAGGTCACCTGTCCCCGAGCTGGGATGGGGACACAGGCTGTTTGGTCCCGCGCGCCTCAGAGCCCTGCTCACACCGAAAACTCCACTGCCCCTTTCATTAGTCGCTCCCACGTGGGCTGCAAACACATCTTTTTAGGTTAGGCGTGAAATTTCCCTTTGCAGGCAGAAATGCCAGCGGAGGCGGGTCCCCCAGCCCTGCACGAATGTAGGCGCCGTGTGCTCGGCCACCACTGCCGTTTCTGCAGGAGCTCCAGAGGAAGGAGGGAACAATGAGGCCACAGAATACTTCACATACCACCCAGGGCAACTGGGAGCCAAAATTAACCATTGCAGGCTTAGTCTGCATGAACCCCTCACGCGGCGGAGGTTACAGAGATGACCCGAATGTTCAGCTGGGAGCCAGCCCACTTATCCCCAGTGCTCCCAGGCCAGAAGAAGTCCAGCAGAAGAAGACTGGCCGCTGGGTCGCACAGACGTCGGCGCGCTCTTGGGGAGCTGAAGAGGCCAACGGCGCTGCTCCTTTGAGTCTTTGCCAGAGAGGAAGGAACGCACGATTTCATCTCACAGCCCTTAAAAACATCAGTCGCTGTTCCCTGCACTTGTACGAAGCACCTGATGCTGCTTCTCTGTATTAAAAAAAAAACCACCACAATAAAATCCTATTCTGAAGAAACAGCATCTTCTGGTGAAGAGCCAGGCTTTGGACAGACTCCTCCTACTTTTAAGTTGCTCTCTGTCTGGAAAGCAAGCCCTGCTCAAGCTTCACACCTCCTCCCTGTGGGTGGATTAAGTCACATTTCCAGCGCATTTGGTGACCTTGTGATCTCTGAAGCAGCCTGACCTTCTAGAGACTGCTGCCCCGATGAGGCGCCTGTCCCAGCTGATGCTCAGGAGAAGCCGGCAGGAGACAGGGCAGGGACCAGACGTGCCAACCACGACAACCAGGCAATAATTTGGTCAAGTTTTCTGAGAATGTTTGTTCCTCAACCGAGCATCCCTATCCTTGTCAATGAGGACGGCAGATCATTTACGGTATTCATCGCAAACAGCTGAAATCAAACCAGACTTTTAGACTACGTTCTGTCTGACCTCAAGGAGAGGACACCGGAGGGACCTGGAACAAAGAGCACCCTATGTTTAAATGGAGACATTCATTTGTTCAGAATGTCAAACCAGCGGCCCAACCACACGCACACCATGCTCAGGGACAAAAATAACAATTTACATTTTGCCGCTTAAGCCCAAGGCAGCCTCCTCCGTGATCCCCGCGCACCGCTACGCAAACAAAGGCGATGATCAGAACGTTTCCAGTAAGCGGTGAACGGGAGACACTTACGGCACAGCGCGGCCGCCGAAGGAGCCACCAGCCCTTTTGCTGGAAATGAGATAAATGAGGGTTTAAAGCCCTCCCAGGTGCTCCCCCAGGAGAGTCTGCAGAGCCAAGACCAACAGGGGACAGGACAGACGAGCGCCCAACGCTGACTGGCTGAAACTGTGGCTGTTTAGAGAAACTTCCATTCTTTCAACCAAAAATTCCACCCTCTGCTACTGCCTATGGAATGTTTACAGCCGTACGGTTTGGTTTAAGCCTTTGAAAGTCTTTTTAAAGCATCCAGGGAAAGAACTGAGATTTGCTCCTAACAAAACCTCGCAGTTCCCAGAAGCGTGATGCTGTAACTCGGATTTTCCGAGGGAAGAGCCGATCACGGACCTCCTCTCCACGGCGGGAGGACGTGAGATTGCTCAGCGCGGGAGATGCGGCGCCGGCAGGGAAACCTGCCCGAAGTGGGCTGCTGCTTCCTCCCCGTAAATTGCTTCCGCTCTCAGAACAAAGTCGTAACGGCTCCTCAGGAAACCCTGATTACAAAAAGCTCAGGTTTTAGTTCCCCCCTCTCTGCTCCGAGGGCCAGGGCACGCAGAGCCTCGTGCGGCCCCTCAAAACGCTCAGCTTCCCAGCTGCGGCCTGGAGAAACGGCAGGGCTACGACAGGCCTGGCTGGTCCCAGCGATCCACGGGGATAACACACCGGGCAGCGTAATGGAAATTAGCCATGCTAACGAGCTGCATTTACTACAGCATGGACTAAAGCAGAAAGCAATTAGATTTGCACTTCAACTCGTGCAGAAGGCTATTTTTGTAACCAAGAGAATTCAGTCCAAGTTTGTCTATGAGCTTGCACATAGTTTTGGATTTAAAAAAAGATGAGCCCTTCTCTGCCAAATTCAACAGAAGAGGGAGAAAAAGCAAGAAGCGATTTATCCTTTTTTGCGGTGATCCACACGCAAGTGGACTCTAAGACTCCTCCAAGGGGTGCTGCTGCATGGGGCACTTCCCAAGCCTTCAGAGCAGCTGAGCGGCCAGCACCATGACTCCTGTTTGAGGAAACAATGGGAAGACTGGGCTGGAGGGACCCAGGTTTTCCCCCAGGTGATCCACACATTCCAAACACCAGCTCCCTCCTGCTTCTTACCTCCTCAGAGAGGGAAGCCAAAGGACATGGACAATGCCCACGATGACCATCCACAAAGGTACTGAGGAACTGACAGTAGATTATAGTTACTGAAAACCAGCATTTTTCTGCTCAACTTGTCTTATTTTCCTTAATCTGGGACTTCTCTTGCTTCACTAAGAGCGTCTCAGCTCAGCCTCTCTGCCAGCAAAGGCAGAGGCTTTGACATCCAAAGCAAATCTTCTGTAATGACTTCAGGGGACAGAAAGGAGCAGGTTCCCATGTAGGTGACAGGCTGTATGTCCCTGTCCTCACAAGGACGCTGCCTGGAAGCAGATTTAAGCCCGCTCGCTTCAAGCATGAAGGATTTTCCCCCTTTTCCGAGGCTCGCGGTGGCTGAGCTGGTGAAGACCAACCCTGTAAACTCCGGACTGTCACCTGGCACGAAACTCCAGCCTGTAAGTGACTTTCTATTTCTACAAGCTTTTGTGTTGGTCGTGGCAATAAAACAAATTAATAAATGAGCCAACAGTTGGTGCAATTGTGCTGCAGATACTTTTTTTTTCCTCTAAAGAATAGCTCCTGTGGTCAGAAAGCTCAGCCAAAGCGCTGTTGGCAGACAGCGGAGTCTAATGTGGATGTAACTAATGCACCCTGAGATAACATCAGACATCACAAAGATAAGAAAATACATGGGTTTGAGAACAAAATACAAGAGAACCGCAGGACTGCCTGTTCCTTTGAAAGCTACTACCAAACACCAGCATTTCCACTACAGGCAGCAAGTTTCCTAGAACTTCCTGGGAAGAAAAGTATCCAGCAACGCTTTAAAATCCAACCGGGTGACTATTTCCAACATCTCTGATCCCAAAGGCAGCACAGAAGAGGAGCAGCACCACCTGTCAGCGAAATCCAAAGAAGAAAGAGGTTACGGAAGCTATTTTTCCATCAAGTTGGTACCATTTATTTCTTTATGGAAAGTTCTTTGGCTGAAGGGCATCTCTCTGCTGAAACGAGAGTCTGGCAGCTATTTTCAGTTTACTGGAGTTGACCAAGTGCATTATCTGATTAAAGAAGGCAATAAGTGTACTTACCAAATATTTCCCCTCCGCTGGCGTACTCTGTCACCAGATAAATCATCCTCTCCGTCTCCATAACCTGGACACAAGGACAGAGAAGTGACAGATAAGGAGACTGCCCTGTGCAAAAAGAAATGCAACTGAAACAATGTTAGTTTTTCTTTCTCTAAGGCGTCTATAATTGCTTTCATCAAATCAAAAAATATTACTCTCCCAGGCTTTCTGGAGCTCAGCAAAGGAACAGACAGGAGCTGGGGACACCAAGGACCAAAGAGCAAGTGTTAGATACTAAATCTGTAACTAACCACTCCACCTGCACCTTCCTCCTCTTCTGCTTGCCCTCCCTTCAGCATTTGCTCCCAGGTCTTGTCTGGCTCCAGCCACCAGGGCCACCTTCCCGGGCTGCTCCAACCCAACCAGCTCCCGTTTCACACGAACCGGCCCATGGCAGGCACTAAATTAACCCCCACAATTTTGCCAAAGGGGAATATCTGACTAATTGATGTGACTTTCAAATGAGCCGAGACCTATTAGAAATAAACCAGAGCTCAGGGGGTACTTTAGGGAGCCCACACGCTTCAGTCCAGTAATATCCTGTTTTTAACACACATTTTTAAGGGAGTATTAGGATTTTGGGGCTGTAGTGTCCAAGAGGCCAGCGATTTCTTAGGTGGGATTTCTTCAAAGGGCCAGCACCATGCAGACAAGCGATGCCACACTGGGCACAGCAGCACGGCCACCGCACACCCTGAGCTAAATCCAGCCTCCAAAGTCACCTCAGGGGCCGGGACAACTTCCAGGGAAGTCCCCATCAGGACACAGAGGAGAAGAAAAGCGCAGGGCAAGGCACCGGAGGCTGAAGACCGGCCTCGGCCACGTGGTTCACGCTGAGCAGTCAGCGGGTGACGTCCGGTCACACCGAGCACACGAAACGCAGCAAATAAAGGTTTGGGCAGGGTGGCTCCGAGGGCTGGCTGTCCCCGGGCGGTGTGCTGTCACCCGCCTGCAGGTGAGCACACACCTGGGGTGGATCCCAAAACGCCACGCTATTTATTTATCAGGCTTCCCAGCTCTGCCCATGCAAAATCGCCCCGTGTTCCGCCTCCAGCGCCCGGCACGGCCAGTCCTTTTCCGCACTCGCTGTTTAGAAAAGACCTGGAAACATTCTGATTTTGTTTTGGTTTTCCTCTGCTTCAACGACAAGTGCAAGTTCAGCTTTTGAGACGAAATAGACTTATCCCACCAGAGGAGCTGGGTACCTGGAGCCCAACAGGGCTCGTTCCTGCTAAGAACTAGGACTCGAACATGGAGGCTTTGTATTTTAAAGCAAAACGTGCCTGATCCAGGCAACGGCAGCTGCTTAAACAGCTGGATCCCTCTTATTCTGAATGTTAACACAAGAGCGTAATAAAGATGAAGCTCAGTTCTGCTCCATTGTCTCATGGCAAGACACACACCTCCCACTGACGGGTGACACTACAACTCCAGAAACCCCTTACCTTATGTAGATATTTTTAAGCGCATTTCTGTTTCCAGGCAGAATCTCTTGTATCACAGACTACTCTGTCATTATAGACACTTCCTCCTTTCTCATTTACACATTTTAAATTTTATAAGCTCAAGGAAACGTGATTTTTAAACTCAGATTCCTGATGAAGAGCTGTGAAATACCCTGAATTCCCAACTCTGGGGTTCTGTAGTTTTTATCTAAAAATAAACGTCACCAAAAGTACCCAGAAAGAACATGCTCCTGGGCGGGTGCTCTTTTCTCACCTTAGCAAAGCCGAGCCACAAGTGTCACCTGTCCAGTATCCCATCAAAATCTTTAGATGGAATAAAACAGGTGGAATAATGGATTTTTTGACTCAAAAAAAAAAAAAAGCTTTAAGGAGTCAGTTTGTGGAGAAGTGCTCCTTAAGTACTTTAAAAATGCCACAATTCTGCAGTGCCTGCTGTGGGCATCTCGCACCGGGTGGTTTGGCCAGAACAGCTAAACATTAACCCCCATCACTGCTACTGGTTTAACTCTTTGGATGCCAAAGAAAGACTCCTGTCTATTGGGCATGGGTGAGAAGCAACTGGGCTTGAACAGACATGAGCTGGTTCTCGGGAACGGCAGCTTCTCCTGAGGGTCACCACAACTTCTCCCTTGAACACGCGCACGAACATTACATTGCAAAAGGAATTAACCCCAGCGTATTTCCCCTAGGATTTCAATTTTTTTAAACATCCCGAGACCTGCCATCCGAGCCGGGCAGCCACAAACAGGAGCTCACCCATCGGAATCAGTCCTTGCACTCAAACACTTCCCCGAGGCCAAGGTCCCCGGGCAGCCCTTGGTCCACATTGAGCACCAGCCCAAAGAGCTGACTTTCCATCCACAGCTTGGATGGAAGTCCCCTCCTTTCCCAAAAGAGCCTGTGAGGCCTCTGGCAGCATCCTGGGAAGGAGTCCCTGCCCCACGGCTGCCCACAACTGGGACAACAAGCAACAGGGCAAAGTTTGTACAGAGCGTTTTGGCACTCTCCGGTTGTACATCACTGCTTGAGCCCTTGGCAGCCTGGGGAGGGAGTCGTTCGTCTGTCCAGCAGCTTCCAAACCAGCATTTAGCCTTTCACCAAGGTGTTGGGTTCCTTTATTTCCCTGCTCCCATCGCTCTGCTTGTCTCTGGCCTCTTGCAACCTCCTTGCTGTTCCATCCGACCGTGCAGCCGGAGGGGCACCACCAAAGACGTGCGTAACAGGCGACGCAGGTGGATTCTGTCGCCGGCGGTTTTGTTTGCAGACTGAAAACGCCAAACAAGCCAGAGGAGAAGTCCGCAAACAACATTCCAGAGCAGGCCTGCCACTGCTATCGATCGCCTTCCAGGAAAGCGGAGAGCGGATCAGCAAGTCCTGGGAGCCAGGGGAGCGCAGGGGGGCCACACGCTCCCCGTCCCGCTCCCGCCTGGGACTCGCTCTCTCCCTTCCATTGAGAAGGGGAACCCGCATCCGGTTTCAACTGGGAAACTAAAAAGCACACAATAGCCATAAAGAAATGGCAAGGGGCCAGCCCACAGCGGAAGCGCCAGCTCCCAGAAAAGAGAAGGATCGGCCACACTTTCCCCCCCTCTAATCAAAGTACTCTGAGACCTTGAAAACACAAAGGACTCTCCCAGTTTTTCACCTGGGAGAAACGGAGAGATAACCCCAGAAAAACCGCTGCTGCAGGGGTTAAAGCTCCGGTGCAGAGGGCTGGAAACCCACCACGCAGGGCTCCTACCTGGTACAGCCTGATGATATGTGGGTGGCAAAGCATCTTCATGATCTGAACTTCTCTAAATATCTTCTTCAGGTTCTCTTCGTCCAGCTGCGTCTTATCAATGATCTTTATAGCCACCTAGCAGAGGGGACACATAAGAGAGGTTACTGACCCAAGCGTGTATTAGGAAAAGCATTTTAAAAACAAATCCTGCGCATCAGGCCCTGCTGTGCCCAACACTGGGTAAAAACGGACAAGGTTGCCCCTGCCTCAGAGTCCAAACGTTTGTGCTATTTCCTCAAAGGAACCCATTTTTCTCCATCTCAGCATCAGCTTCGCTCTTCGGCCTCACTGCTGCCATGTTCGCTCACGTCTGGAAGATGTGTCCAAGCACCAGCCTGAGAGCTGCTGTGGCAGCAAAGCAGGGGGCCAGCTGGAGAATTTGCCAGCTGGCCACCCAGAGGGACCAAAATCTGGGTGCAAGGCTCCTGCCAATAACAGGGAGGATAAATACCCACAGGGATGGAAGTGGGGGGTTCAGGCTTCCACCAATTGGGGTATTTATTTATCTATTTTGACCCAGAAGTGTTCTAGAACACTACACTAACAGTTTAAACAAGTCTAAATGCTTCCAGTCTGCTGCTCTCCAGCCTGGAAGACCACCTCACTTCTCCTCCCTTCACCTTCCCCAGCGCTGGGGGCTCCCAGCCCTTTGGGGCACAGACAGTAAAGCCCCTCAGCCTCCAAACACGGGGACTCTTCTGCGCTAAGAAGTACCTCCCGTCACGTCCACTGTAAGAAAGTAGTTTGTTTCATCCAACGCGCACAGGTAATAAGGGAAGGCATCTATTCCAGAAGGCCTGATGTAGCAGGGGGAAGAGCCTTCTCTTCCTGGCAGAGGAGCGTTTGCACGGCATCTTCTAAATGAGATTTCAGCCTCCAGTTAGTGGGTACCCTCCTCCCCACCAAAACACATGGGTGGGAGCGAGCAGCCCCAGCGTGCCAGCCTAGCCCAGGATTTGTGGGCTGAATTACCATCCACCAGCAGGTTCTCTCGCTTGGAGACGGCGCTCGCTCTGGGGAAAGAGCCGCTTTCACAAACCCCCTCCTGGCTGCTCTGCTACAGCATAATTCACACAACTTCTGTCGAGGAAGACTGCAGAATCATGCAAAGACGTGGGGAAGGGCATGCAAAGCAGCACTGCGGTAAAAAATGCTGATGATGCACAAGCAGGGAGATTTGACACAGGAGCCCAAAGCCCAATTACAGAAATGCTCGTAAGAGCTCCAGCCAGGGACGAGGACAAGTGCCCGGCACCCAGAGACGTGCCACGTCCCTGGACAAAAAACCAGGATCTGAAACATGGGTATTTCTCTTCCAGCGCCAAACCCCAAGGGCAATGTAAATGATGTTCTGACAGGCACGGTGCTGTCTGGAGGAAAAAAAAAATTAAAAAAAAAGGATTTTTAAGGGAACAATCTGGAGCACATGAAAATTAAGCTTCATGTTTTATCATGAAATCCCTGCCAGGGGAGTAACGGCCCTGCATGTAAGCAGGACACAGCAGAATCCCCAAAAGGCACCAGTACAATAAGCTATTTCTTTCCTTTGAAACCCGTAATTCCGAGCGCAGGAAGGGTTCCAGACCTCGAAGTCACCGAGCTCCCTGCCGCAGCCAGGGCTGGCGCTCAGCGCTGGAAGCCGCCGGAGGAGCGGGGTTAGAGCCGAGGCACAAGGTGAAACGGCAGGACGGGACCTCATTTGGTGACGCGGTAATTAACGGAGCGAGGAGCCGCCGCTGCCCTGCTCCGGGCTGGCAGCATCCCGGGCTCCAGCTCCTCCTCCGTTTCATTAACCACGGCTCCGGTGGATCCGCAGCCGGTGGCTTCAAGGACAACGCTCAGGAGCAGAGTGGGAAAGTTAAGAGAGCTGGGGGGGCTTGGAGAGCTGCGTGCTTTTCTCCAAGGGTTTTCCCTGCAAGAACAAACTTCTGTAAAGCTTAAAATCTATCTCTCTCTATATATAAAGCCAAGAGAAGCTTCCTTAAAGAGTGAAGCCAAGATGCCTACCAAGAGACATGACTCATTTTCAGGCGCAAAGACGTAATTGAAAATCCACGGATCCGGAGTATTCCTAAACTGCTTACTCGCCTCCCAGCTCTATCTGCTCTAAGGAAATCTCCTTTCCCAGCTTAATTCCGTGGCTGGAGTTGACACTCTTGGCCGAGTTCAGGGCATGCAGAGGTCTTGACTGACCAGAGCTTGCTCAGCAGGGGCAGAGGAAGCAGGAGGAGTGAGTTGCTCTGGCTTTCTCTCCGTTAACGTGGGGCAGGGGGACCGGACGCCGTCTCTCCCGTGTGCTTTACCCGCCGTGCCCCGAAACTCCACACCCACAAGACACACAACACCCGAATGGGCAGCAAAGGAACGCAAACACCAGCCAGAAGGTGTCTTCTTGGGAAGGACCTTATTGTGCCCTCGGCCCAACGGGTGGCCCTTCAGCAAACCTAAACCCACCCTCGGGGAGGAGGAGAGACCTGGGGTTTCTCAAGAGGCTTCTCCCAAATGTTTTCGTTCCATTCAACTGCCTCCAGCAACTGCTGCAACATGAAAGGTAAGAGTCTCCTGAAAAAGCCTGGGGAAACCACCTTGTGCTCCGGTTTCAGGAAATTCAGAGCTTCCTCAGGACCATGCGAGGGTGGAAGTAGGAAATCCCCTCCGCGCGCGCTGCAGAAGGGAAAGTGCAGGGAATTTCAGGGGTGGGGGCTTGGTTTCACCGGGGGCTCTGCCCGGGGACTCTCTCTGGTGCCTCTCAGAGGACCGATTTTTTTCCAGAGGGAAGAAGTGGTTTAAAGGCTTTTCTCCTCCTCCTCCTGGGTCCTGCTCCATCCTCCAGGTGCCCACCCAGCTCCTCCCACCCAGTTTTTGCTCGCAGTTTTTCCTGCTGCCATCACAAAAATCACCTTGTCCCGAGAGAAAGCACTGAGAAAGTAGAGGCAGAGAGGTCTCCTGCTCCAGGCGAGGGGAGCAGCGATGCTCAGGGCACCACTCGACCCAGAGCTCTGTAATATCACTCATGCAAAAAGAACCGTTTTCAGGCAGTCTCACGAAATACTAAAAAACCCAAACCCCAAATCAAGCGCATTCCCTCCTGCTTAGAAACACCACATAAAATAGAGAGCAAGACTGAACCTCATTAAATAAAGCATGAGTTCGGCTACAACTAGAAGTGGAAGAAATCCATGATCTAATTTCTGAAACAATGAAATACTATAAAAAAGGAGACTGAAAAATTAACTATTCTTTTATCAGAAGTTAATGAAGCTTACAGGCAGTAGGAGATACGCCAAGGCTGGAGCACACACGCTGCTACCAATTAACAAAATGTTCCCTCCATTGCTAAACATCTCTTCTTTTTTTATTTCTCCTTCTGGGATCCGTGTAAAACTCACACTAGACATTTGAGGATGCAATTGTTATTTGGAAGAGACGTTAAGCTACTAAAAGGAGGGGTTGGCAGAGAGAAGGTGAGGTTCAAGCTGATGCCAGTGGAGCTTCTGCTCTTCGGAGCAGAAGACCTGTCCATTGGATTTCCAGATTTTCCTTCCTCTGGGCACTGCTCTGCGTGGTTTGGTTCTAAAGCCGTGCCCGGTCCGGGAGGATGCTCGGCAAACGCCGCAGGAGCAGCAGGGGCAATTTCAACTCAGATTAGGAAGAAAGCAAAAGGGGTAGCTGAGGAACTCAAGGAGAGATCCTGAAACTCTGGAAGGCCGAAAGGGGACAAGCAGTTACCACCGACATCGCACGGGAACCCCGGAGGGACAGAAATGACACTGCAGAGCAAAGCGGCGAGTGGCTTTCACCGCACCCCAAAACGCTCAGGGACTGGAACCCTCAGGTGTCCCCAGGGAGCCCGGGCCGCCCCAAACACCCACTGGTTTCTGAATCCCAGCACATGGAGCCTCTGCATTTCCCAGCTACCAAAACCACAGGCTTCTCCTGAAGTTCCTGAAGTATAAACTAAATTCCAACTTCCTCTTTTGCACTCAGAGATCACATTTTAAAACCCAGTAGCCACCAGAGCTGGAAGATCACACCGAGGGTGAGAGCCTTCTCAACGAGGCACAGGTCTTGGGGTGGGAGAGAATTCCTACTCACGGGAATTAAATTTTATAGAGACATCCTGTTTATCAGCTAAGTGTGGCTAATACCCATACAGGCTTCCTTGAATCAATCCTGCCCGGCCAACAAGAAGGGAAATGAATCGCTGGGTGCCCAGGCGGGCAGGCAGGAGGAGGACGGGGTGGCACGGGGACAGGGAGAGGACAGTCACCGTGCTCCGAACTGCTTCGGCTTCTTGGAAAGTACACGAGGGAGGGGAAAGAGGCAGGAGCAAACAGTCTGTTTTCAGTGGAAAGGAGCCATGAAACAGCAAACAGTTTCCTTTTTCTTCTGCGCAGGGAACAAAGGAACAAGCGAAAGACCCTGTCCCGGGCTAACACCTATTACTTTGTGCCACACGTTTGCTTAGATCTAATTATAACTATAATTAAACTATAATTAAAATTTCCTGCATGGATGATCATTCCATAAAGAAACCACCTTTTCCATTTCAGTTCAGTTGTTTCTATACAGCTTAAGTTAAAATCAGGAAAAAACCCACTTCTTTGGGAATGTGACCACATGACCGGTCTAATCAGTAATAGTGATAAAAGCATAATTATGTCAGTAAACGTTCCCATAAGTCAGCGATTGATCTCCTCAATGTAACAAGAGCCAACAGATGGCACCGACAAATTGACTGCATTGCAAAAAATCAACATGTTTATTTAGGAGAAACACATTTCCTAGAATTGTTCCGAGGAGTCCTCCTGCTCGAAATCCCTCCTGGAAAACCCTCAATCAAGGTTCTCTGGATGTAATCCTGCTGCAGAGCACCATGTCCAGGCAACGTGGTCCCCGGGGTGCCTCCCGCAGGACCACGTGGCAGAGCACAACCCGGTGTAAAGCCCCCACCAGGGCAGCTCTTGGGACTAGTAAATGAATAACCCTGGAGAAGAAAGGCAGACACCTCAATTCCTTCTGCGCTCGTAAGTCAGACCAGCTAAGAAGCCCTCTCCTTCCCACCCACTGGAGCTACAGTCTTGCTGGGCTGACAACAGGAGCTGTCAGAGGGAAGGACAGAGAAGACCTTCTCCTTCCAGCTGCTCCTGCCTCCAGAAACACTTGGGGAGCTCAAGAACATGGCCTGATTGGATTCAGCGGCTGCTGGAGAGGTGAAAGTCACTCCAGCAAGCACTTACTGGACCCTTCAGGAGAGCTCCAGTAGCAGAGACTGGACTTAAGACAGAGTAAATAAAGTAATAAAGCTGACCTGAGCAGCGGCTGCAGAGGGCAGAGCGTGGCAGCAGAGGCACAGGGGTGACACGGTGACACACAGCACACCTCAGGAAACCTCTGGGGCACGATTTCCATGGTAAAGGCAGCATCCTCCACATCTCCTCTCTGCTGCGTGTGGGACGGTGGGCACCGAGCTGCTGCCACGCACCCACCGAGGGGCTGGAGCTCGAGCGTCCCCTCTCTTGGGCTGACCCCCACGAGCTCCAGTGCCCTCGTGTGCCCCCAGCCCCACACCAGCCTCCCCCGTTCCCCTTTTCCCCGCAGCGGAGCTGCCTGCTCGGAAGATCTCTGCCGAGCAGACAAGGCAGCACACACAGAAGGCAAAATGCAGATGAGCTGTGTGGGGAGGCACTTAGCTGGCATATGGACACCGGGCTGCGAGGCAAACAGAGCCCGAACTGCAGGCACCGGCGGGTCACGTCCCCTTTGGGGAGCCGGGTGCGATAGATGTCACTCGGCAGCGACGCCGCGTTCCCGCGCGGGCAGTCGGGTGGCAGAGGCACATGTTTTTCAGGCAAGCTGTCATCACAAGTCTGCCTGTGCGCGGAGGGTCGCTAAAAGCCATCGCTCCAGACGCAAAGAGGCAATTTGTGCCGTTTTTTTTTAGTCGTAAGAGAACGCTCGACAAAAAAGATGGGCTCTAACTGAGATTCCCAGACAATGGCTCGTTACTGAGCTGGAGGGACTTCTCTTGACAAGCTCATGGGTAAGACACTGGCATCTCCCCCTCAGAACAAGCTAACTAGCAGCATCCACCAAACTAAACGTGATGCCGCCACAGATAAAAACCAGGCCATTCTGCAGCAAAATGGCTTTTGGAGGTGGCACAAATGCAAATACTGGCAGCAGCTGAACGCAGGAAACCATGGACCAAGATGCGCTGAGCAGGGTTGCATTTGCTCAGGAAGGAAGTTATCACCTCGTCCACATCCCTCTTCAGAATCAATGCAGGGACTCGTGTCTCGCAGAAGGTGAAGAAAACACTGATGATGTTCTGAGAAAAGTCAATACGTCCAAATCCTCTTGGCCTGCTCCAACGTTAACGCGCTGCTTGTGCGAACGCCGTACTCTGCTGTGACCTTCCCTCCTCCCCGGGGGAACGGAGCTGGGATTTCAGTGACAGAAGCACAGACCCCACATTCACATCTCCAGCTCTGCAGAGCAGCTCAGAAAAAATCTCATCATCTCAGCGCAATGAGCCCCTGATCAACTTCTTTCTCCTCTGGCGGCGGATGCCAGGGCTGACAGGTCTCCTCTCGCACACCCAGCCCCGGCCCATGAGACATGATGTTCTGCGAGCAATGATGAAGCTTGAGCGCGGTGCTAAACCTGGCTTCCAGGAACTGTGCTCTCCTCCGCTCCTCACAGCTGCCCTGCATCACCCTGCAGTGCTGGAGAGCTTTTCCTAATTGCTTCATCACCTGGGGTCAGAGCAGGGAACAGAGCGGAGGTAACCCACAGTCTCCAACTCCACGCTAATATAAGCTACAGCACAGGCTGGGCACCACTGAGGGCACCAGGGCTGCAGAGAACGGCAGGGGAGATGTGACTGGGGACACCGACCAGATGAACAAACCATTTCAGCCCACGAAGAACCTCCGTCTGGACCTTCTCCTCTTCTGCCTGCTCTCCCTCAGCCACAGCAGGAGATGCTGGATGGAACCGAGGGTAGAGCCAGCCTGATTTACACCTCACCAATTCTACCAAAAGCCGATATTCTATATTCACACAACTCCTGTCTCTTCCAAACCCCAGCACGTTGGCATCGTACTGTGTTTGTGTTACCACTGACCTCTTCATCTTTTTATTTAGCAGTTACAAGAAGGGAAACCCCTCCAGCTCCACGGCTTCAGCTGCCATTTCTGCCACTAATTCGGTTTTAGTTCAGAAGCCTTATAACATTACTATAACGCTTAACAGATGCAAGTTGAAGAACTCCACGGGAGTCGGAACCACGAATTAGAGGTGGTACAGAAAATTGTTTATTTCTCCTAGTGGAGGAAAAACAACAAACCCCACCCACAAACACCCCCTACCCTGCTGGTTCCTCTGCTCTTAAACACGGCCATGTGGAGCCAGCATGGAAAACTGGCTACGGCACTTAACTGAACTCCTTCAGACCTTGACTGTAAACGTAGAATATCTAAGCACTGGCATTAAACATTACTTTAAGCCTAAGGAAAAAAAGCAGAGGTAGAAGCCAAGTGAAGGCCCCTCTCGCCCCTCCAGCACCAGCTCTCCCTTGACTTCTCTACCTCTTGTTTCCACCTGGGGATCTTTGATCTTCTCACGAGAGTCTTTCTACGGCAGAGATTGCCATCTCCCCACCCAGGGCACGCTTTAACCGGTTCACAAACCCGAAGCTGCAAATGAGGCCACTATCTGGTGCCATCTGACCGGAGCTGCAGGTGGAAAACACATCACACGGCCCTTTAATGGGAGAGCAGCTTTTGCCTGTCACCTTAGCAGTGGCCCTACGTTAATTATCCGGGGATCTACGGAGGCAACTCCAACAAACCCGTGTGAGCTTCTGGAGTGAACCGAAGGGAAATTCAGCAGTGAACGCCGCCGTGGTTCAGCCCTACGATGTGCTGACAGTTTGAGGCGCTACCTCCATGGCTTCCATGCAAATTAAAGGCAATCTTGGCACTTACTACACAAAGACTGCACTCGCTAATTAAAACCGGTTCTTGAATGAGCTTAGACTAGCATGGAACCTCATGGAGGCACATTTAAATGGATGTAAACCGGTTAATAGTCAAATGTGGTGTGAAGAGGCAGATCCCGGTCACGTAAGCATGGCCTGTTCTCTAGAAAAAGCTCAGACCCTGTGGCCCTGAGCACCCTGGTCTGGTTGGAGGTGTCCCTGCCCAGGGCAGGAGGTGGAACGAGATGATCTTTAAGGTCCCTTCCAACCCAAACCATCCCATGATTCTATGATTTTTTTGCCTGGGCCGGACCAGACTCCTGTGTCTGCTACAGCTTGGCTCCCGGCAGCAGGAGAGAAGCCAAGAAGCGAATCAAAATCTGGGAGGACTCTCGCCCACCTTGGTCCCCTTCCAACACAGGTTATCCTCCATCTCGGGGCACCGCGTTCAAACTGTTTTCTTAATCCCCCTCCACCCATAAAGTAATTAGGCAGCTGAACTTTTGTCCAAAAGCGCACAAGCGGCAAGGTCGGGCCAGGTTCTGCGCGACGCTGGCCATCGGGACGTGGCACCGACCTCTCTTTAAACGGAGGGGGAGGGAAGGAAAGGTCTGGGGAGAGGAGGTGACAGCACGGGGCGTTCTTGCCGTTATCTGCCGCGTTTCCCACGCGGGCAGAGCGGAGCACGCCGTGCTGCACGTAGGAGGGGAGGCACAAAGCAGCCGGCGTGTGCTCGTCCCCGCACCCCGGCAGCCACGGAGAGAGCTGACATCCGAGGGGAGAGGGGGGGACAGGCACTGGGACAGGATCCTGCGGGAGGACGGGTTGCCTGGAGACGGAGCCAGGAGGAGGAGGAGGAGGAGAAGCCATCGCTGAGAAGAAAGTCACAAGGCAGAGCTCAATCCCGTGCCCCGGCACACGCTCACAGAGGGGACCTTAACCGGATCTGGTTAAAGGACATCATCATCATCCAGCTCTGCCACCGTTGTTCCAGGTTTCTCCCAAAATCTGCACTCGTGACTCTGCCCAAGAGTTTCACCTTGTCGTTCGTATTTAATGCGAAGTTTTCAGCAACCTCAAGTGTACATTAGATCCTCTCCCCGTACTTCACACCTCCGAACAACTCATTACAGCTCAGCACAGGGCAGAGTCCCCCAGACCACCACAAAAGGCCCAAGTGCCACTGGGTGAGACCAGACCCGACCTGTCAACCTCTAAGGGCAGCCCCGAGGCAGGTTTGTCACCGTTCTTCTGTTCACAGACAGCAGAGGGGAGGAGACTACAGTGAATTCATCCACAGCATCGGCCTGACGCAGGTGACAGACACTCCCAGTGACAGCACACGTAACGCAGGAGGCCAGAACAAGGGCAGGAAAATGAGACCAGTTCTGAGAAAAGCTTGGTGGGGGTCTCCCTGAGCTGCAGGAACGACACCCAGAGTGATGAGGACTGGCACCAGGCTGAAGACACGACTTCCACACTTCCACTCAATGCTGGTACGTGCAGCATTGTCCATGCAACACCCCCCACAAACACGGGGACGTTTCACTTGTCCCTACCTCACACCTCTCTGAAAAGCCCAGTGAAGGAATAACGAAACAAAATCCATATGGAGACGTGTGTGGGATCATCTACAACTAAAGCCACCAGCTTTTTCTTCTGGACACTTCCAGAGGTGCTCGCCTTCCATGGCCCAGCCAGCCCTTCAGCTTTGGGGTTGCACTGCAGCCTGAGCATCCCACACAGAGAGGATTGAGTTTACCAACACCTTCCATAGCCACTTGTCAATATTGTGGCAGGAGATGGCAGCTGCACATCCCAGCTGACCACCACTCAGAGCTTTGACTCCAAACATCCTAACAAATCCTAAGGGATTGCCATTTCAAGTGCTGTCCAAGAGCCAGCATTGCTAAAACCAAGGAGCCCATCGGTGTCCAATGGCCGAAGCTTCATTAACACGTACCACGGTGAAGTGAGAGCATCTCCCAAAAGCCCAACTGCAGACTCTTAAACAGCAACTGATTTACTGCTGCTTTGCCCAGAAGGAAGCGATAGCTGCAGCAGCAGCGTGCGCACCAATTAATCCACCCTCGTCAAGCGCTGCCCGCGAGCCGATCGGTAGCTCCTCACATGTGTAAGGCTCCTGCCCGCAGCGTCGGGGAGCGCGTACTCGCTGGAGCAGCACCAGGCTCCGGGAGGGAGTTGCTTAGCAGCAGAGTTTTGGAAAGGCAGTCGCAGGCAGGAAGAAATCCGTCACGGCAGGCTCCGCAGCGAGAGCCGCAGGGCCACGGGTCCGCCTGCCGCCAAAGCCCGCGGGCCACCTCCCCTCACACAGCCGCAGGCAGTCCCCACAGAACTGCTGGGGCACTAGAGCAAGCGGGTTTTAAGTGTGACTGAAAGTTCCCCTGGACTGTCATTTGGCTCCGATTCGGTCATGACCTAAGAACTTAAGTGACAACGAAAAGCAGCACGTTTCAGGTCCACAGCTCAAAAAAAATCACACTTGGGTTTGAATGGAAGCGGTCGGATTATTTAAAAACAAAAGCTCAGAAGTGAGGAAAGGCAGGAGATGGTGGGCATGAAGTGTTACGAAACATACTGTACTTTGGGCGTTGGGTGTTTCTAAGCAATACTTAGGCTGCAAAGATCAGCACTGGGACAGCGAGGTCTCCAGTGAGAAGAGGGAATACCTGACATCTCTCGCGTCAGAGACACACACTGAGCAGCGGCTGCCGCAGAGACACAGCTCTCTCGGCAAGGAAGGAGTAGCCGGCTATTTTTTAAACGACCAGAGCAGCGTGCCCACACCAGGAGCATCTCTGCTTTGGCCCCCCGGTCTCGCACACAACACGAGAAACCCCACTGCCCTAATTGCCATCAGGAAAAATACCTGGCGCCGTACCAGGACGCGCAGCAGAGCCACGGGGAGCCTCCACGCCGGTTCCCAACTCCCTTCCTGAGGCTCCTCAAGGGTTAAAGTGGAGGACTTCTGGAAGATATTAAGCACTGATGTCTTGGCTTCCCTTCTGCAAACAGAAACAATCTCGGGAGGAATCTGTCATCCCGTATAACAATCCCTTTCACTCAGCCTCAGCACCCGCTCCCTCTGCCCGGCCGCAGCCGCAGCGGCGGTGGCTCCGGCGGTGGCTCCGTGCTGAGCCATTACACTGAATTATGCCCACATTCCAGGGAGGAGGCCAGGTTCCGCAGCGACGCCAGCACACACAGCGCTTTTCACATGGAGCTACGTTATGTGCAGTCGGAGTCAGAAGCCTAATAGCTCCTGGGTAAAACAACAAGGCTGTAAGGACGTTAAATGGCACATTGGGATCACAGCAGCAGCGGAGAAAATCCGAAGTGACAGGTAGGATGGAAGGAATCCCCATCCCGCTTCAGATGCCATCAAGTCCCTTTGGGAACATGGTATTCTGCAAACTTGCACAGATACCTTCCTAAGCCTGTAAGCGTTAGGTCTTTTCTATACTGATGTGAATATTTGGATATTCCAGATAAACCAGAAGCGCGTGCCTCTGGCTCCAGCACACGCTTGCAGAGAAGGGAGTCACGCTGTGATGCTGCCACAGCTCGGTGACTGCAGAAGAGTAAAACCTTGTACTGGCCTTCGCTGCCCTCACGGGCACAGGCAGGGCCAGCAGCACTTCCAGGGGACGAGGGCTTTCCCCAGCTTGGTTTCTGCCGTGAGCAAACGCTGCTCCCTCCCCCAGGACACTTAACATCACCGTTAGAAGGTGACACTACCGCAGTTATTTCTGCCGTTATCTGTAAAGGTGCCGACTGCATTAGTGCCACAGGACCCGGAGTACCCCGAGCGGGAAGAGAACCACAATTTTGACAAGGAAGCGAAGGATAAAGCAAAATGCCAGATCTACATGACGTATTCATAAATTTTTAGACGCTGCGTTTCCAGCAACAGCCTTTGTACGTTTGCCGCGATTAGATGGCAGTTTCTATGGGAACAAATAAGCAGTGGCCCCGTCACAAGATGTCTTGTAAATGGCACTCTCTTACGGCGTGGCGTGAAAGGCACCATCCACCCCGTCCATCGAGGTGTCGGCTCTGGGCTCCTCGGCGTGATCGTGTTTGAAATGCCGAGGGCAGCCTATGTACGGATTTATGGTGGTATCCACTGCTCTGCCAGCCGGGACTGGCCGGCAGGACGGATACATTCCGCGGCAGCCGATCCATCCCACCTCTCCTTTAATTTGGGCAACTTCTGCCGGTATAAACCTTCATTCTGGGAGCATTCCTTTTTTTTGGGTGAAAAACACGGCCAGCGCCACAAGCCAGCGAACACAGACCAGCCCAGAGGAGGTGCCCACCTCTGGGAAAGGGACAGCATCTCCAGGGGGTGCCAGACCCACACACCTCCCGAGGGGAGACCCGAGCAATGGCCAACATCTGCTGGTGCAAAGTGAGCCTGGGTCACGGACCACCAGAGCATCTCTGCTGCAAATCTCCTGGCTCCTCAGGTCAGCTGCTGCCTGCTGGGAAGGGCTCCTGAAAGGCTGCCATTTACCTCTCCGTCAGTAATACCTTTACTACGTGCCTGCAAGATCTGGTCGCTTTTGTCTGCCTTTGGCTCCAAAAATATTAGAAGTGATCAAATCAACATGACACATTCCTAAGCCTTAAAACATCAGAATTTTCATCGCAGTCACAAGAATACAGAAGAAAGCAATTTTCCTCTCAAAACCATTGCCTCTACTTAGTATTTCCACTCTCCCAGTTAATTAAAAATCCCTCAATTAGCTGATTTAGGGAGGGCTAATGTTGCTGTCAGGAAGATGTGTTCCACGCTCCCCTGGGCCTGACAGCCACCACGGCCGCCTCCATCCCCCCGATTACACCAAAGACCCCTCCCAGCTTCAGCCGAGGTTCCCGATGTCGCCACCCCTCACTCCAACACTGTTATGAAATGAAGTGGAAATTTCTAGGAAGAGAAGCCAGAAGTGAAACGGTTCGGAATGCGAGCCTTCCACGCGTTAACCCTCCACAACCAGGACTAAACCAACCCCTTCCCCGCCCCAGTCTGGCACAGGCAAACCGGATCACGGTACCACCACAAATTTCAGGAAAGCTGCCCCCTCCATGCCCCCGCCCCTGCTATTTCTCGTTATTGGCACTGACTCAGAGGGACATTTACTGGGTACATTAAAACTAGTGACCTTAAAACCCCCATCCGGCCCCAGCAGCATCTCTGGGGGAAGGGAGCAGGGGGTCCCGCTGCCCATAGACCAGTGTTCCCGGGGACCCCCCCGTCTGGGACCTGACTCCACTGCTACCCCCCCTTTGTGGGGGGGGGCGGCTGAAAGATGGGCACAGCAGGAATGGCAAAAGTTGAAGCTCAACCTGTCTGGGGTTCACAGCCTGTTGGTCCTCCTCCAGCCCCCCCGCTGGGTGGGAGAACCACCGGCCGCCCCCACCCTTCTGCTTCCAGCAGTTTATAAAAGCACAAAGGAAGAGGCAAGGTTGGCAAATTGTGGGGTTTTTGTGATTATAAAGTTTGGCCTAAAATAAACCCATGTTCTGCAGTGGTATTTCCACCTGAGGGCTGGGGGGGAATACTTCAGTCAAGTCAGAAATTTCCTCACTCTCACCAAGTGAGACGCTCATCGCCCGGTGAGGACACCCTCCCTTGCAGTTATTTCCACTGAGAGTCACCACAGTGTCAGAACCCAGTGCCTGCCTCAGCTCTAGGAAGCTTCTCCCCCCAAAACCGCAAAGATTAGCTTCAAGCCTAAATTTATTTCCTAACAGAGCAAGCTTGATGGAAGCTCCTTCCCCAGACAAAAGTTGGAAAGAATCACCTTTCACTTGGGCGCAGAACTGAACTGAACACCCGAGAAGCCTCCAAGCCACTTCCAACAATAGTATCTGATTTCCCTTATCATTAGAAAGGACTTAAACCCGCAGATAACACACTCAGGGGTTGAAAACCTACTTCAAAGTCAAAACACGATACAGCAATGACGGCCTCCGAGGGAAGCACGGTACAGCGTGGTCTGAGCCAAAGGCCACCGGGACGGAGAACTGCCGCGGAACAGGAAAAGGCTGCCCAAGGAAGGAAGGTGGGTCCCGTGCAGGTGGCTGTGCTTCCACCCGTGCCAGGTGGTGACTGCTACTTCACCAAGAGGGAAGAGCCTCAGAGATGAAGGGCACTGCTGCACATCTCCCATCCTCGAGGTCCCCTCGGTCCTACAACACATGGCACCTCTTTGCACCGCTCACACATCAAGCCAGAGCCTGTAAAAATGCACGTTTCCCCTTCTGGAGGTGGGTTAAGCCAAGGAATCTTCCAACAGCTCAAGAAGCAAAGGAGGTAAAGCCTTCCCCTGCAGAGAGGTGTGTCATAAGGGACAGAGGGGAGATTTTATTTCCAGCTCCACCGGCAAACCAAGGGCATCATCATCACCTTCCTGAGAGAACCAAACCGTCCTGGCAACTGGGACGTCAGATCTCGTGCTCCTGATTCACCTTTCTGTGCGCTGAAGAGCGACACAGCTCCGAGGAGGAGCTAATTCAGGGGAGGACGGGACAATCCCAGAGCCGCACACCGAACACCAGCACGACCCACTGCTTTCCCAATACCCCAGCAGGGAATTAACCCCAGGGCTGGTGACAGTATGTGGCAGAGGGCCAAAAAAAAAAATAATCACAAAGAGCGAGGGGTGTCACCGCCTTATCGCTGCCGCTCCATCTCGGCAAATTAAACACGGCGCTGTTGCGACGAGCTGGCAGCTTGGGCTGGCAAAGCGGGAGCCCAGCAGCCACCTGGTAAAGCCAGGGACGACGGAGTGAACTTCTGGAGCGCAGAGACACTGCTATTTTGAAAGCAGACTTGAGTAGTGCCGAAATGCTAATTGTGGCTGCTGCTTTGCTTTGCCACCGTAAATCCTGCTCCGAGGGAGTGCGGCAGCAGCCAATACACGAGCGTAGGCATTGCACAACTGGGCTTCCACAGGCACTTGGTGTGAAGAATAATGTTCTTAAAAGATTTAATTTCTAGGGAATGTTTAAATACTGGAGAGTAAACACTGAGTCAGAGACATGCACTAAATACAGGTAAAATGCAGCAGGGGCACGTGGAAGCAAAGCCGCAGCCTGGAATTCACTCAATGCCTCTCCTTGTACATGAGAGATTCGGGGCCCAGCAGAGGACAAAGCCCCTTTCATACGTGCAGGAACTGCAAGAAAACAAAAACCAAACAAATAAAGCCAACCTACAGATCTGTTTGGGGTCTTAAAACAGGTCTGCAACACACAACTTCCCATGTCTGGATTTTCAGTATTTGAGCTTTTCCCATGTATAAAGCAGAATGGTGGGAGAGCGAGTACTTACAACCCGGGAATCATCGAGCAGAGCAGCAGCACAGAAGAAAAGGTGGGTCGGTGACCACTGCAAACACCTAGGAAACTCCTGGGCACCTCTGGGGAGGTAACCGTACAGTAAATATTGCTCCCTTCCACACCTTAAGTTTAACAATCTAAATATACAGCTGTTTTTCCCATTTCACTGTATTCCCTGTTTCTGACAGCGAACTGGTCAGCAGTAATTACACCGGGAAACAGACACCACCTTTTGATTCTTCTTTCAGGAGACTGAAAGTATTTACTTTCAGAAGAAACTGATGCAGCCATGAATTCTTTTCCTTATCCCAGATCTTACAGCACAGTGAGATGCCCATAAAAGAAGAAGGACTATATATTAAGGTAACTCTCCAGTTCAAGTGGCCACAAGACACAGAAGTGTGTGTATTTTGTAGAATTCTTGCTAGCCGTAGAGCACAGGGATAACAGGCATTTTCTGTTACCAAACCCCCCTTCCTGAAGCGCCCCACCAGCTCTCGCCCTTCCCCAGCTGAACTGTGATTGCAAAGGCAGAAGTGGAAGGCGCAGCTGGACGCTCACACAATCTCTGCAAGCTCAGAAAGGCAGAGAAAGCGGGGTAGCTCTCCCTCTCCGCTCGCCAACCGGCCACCTTGGGCCCCTGCCCTCCCATCGTCTCCCAACAAAGTTCAAACCGCTCTCGGCCAAGGGCTTTTTGCCTCCCCAGAAGGGGAAAGGGGAGCAGAGATAGTTCTCTGCAAACTTGGCAGGCCACGTGGGAACCGGCGCAGCCAGGGTGGGCAAGCTGGAGCCAGGAGAACAGTTTTGGCTCCTAAACTAGAAGCCTGAAAAATTGGAAGTGGCACTCTATTTGTTTAAATTACCTTCCGAAACCCTGCTCCATATGTGGGAATAAACAGTCGCTCTGGTAGCCCTGAACACAACCAGGAGAAAATTGTTCCAAGATGCACATCTGCATTTACCAAAGATTAGATGGACAGGCTGCCAAGTCAGGATTTCATTTTCCTTACAAGATACTTTTTTTAAAAAAAAAAACACCTCTTAACTGAAAATGGCAGCACAGAAAGGTACTACATAAGGAACAGGAACAGATCACCATCACCCCCACCTCATTCAAATAAAGGTCTCAGTCTGTCCCACTGCCTTGTGTGAGCGGAGCCCACCGAACAGAGCACAGCCTGTGCCTCTCGCAATGCACCTCCAGAGCCCACGGCACCGGGAATGCAGGAGGAAAACACCATCCCTCCCTCCGAAACCAGCAGAAAGAGAGGCTTCGGGAATTCACTCGCATGTTTTATGCCTTGCGGTACGCAACAGGGAGCAGCTACCTTTTGTTTTGCACGTATCGGGGGGGTCTAGAAAGGACAGATCCTCAGCATCACTCCCAAAAACTTTGGCGTGAGCGATGTAAACTGCAGGACAAACACCTCCTGGAGCTGGGAATGCTCCAGTGGATTTGGGCAAGGCCACCTGGCTGTGGCACAGCCAGCCAGAGAATCATGGATTCATCACTTCCTCTACAGGGGCTAGTTCTACCCAAGTTCTTTATTCATCATTACATCACTTAAAAAGCAGTTTTTTCACATTCCTGCACATCCATAAAACACAAGAAGATTCAGAGTACAGATGCAAGCTTTGAAGCGATTCTTTCTCAGCATAAGGACTCCCAGAGTGGCAATTTGAGGGCAAGATCCCCATCGCAGAGCAAGCCCACTCCATCCTCACCAGAAATAGCGCCAGTGAATTCAGAGTTTTTCACACGCTGCCTAATCCTTGAGCTCTGAAGTCCTCGTCCCCTCTGCACTGTGGCACCAGCGGGGATTTTAGCGAGGAGCCCGTGCTGTGTGGCTCTCAAGTGACACGGCCAGGAAGACACGCCGCTGGAGTGTCTGAACCCAGTGTCACAAGTCACTGCAGAAATGGCAAGAGCAGCCCCGAGCTCCCTTGGTGCTCGCTGGCAAATGAGCACCCCATCACCAAAGCTCTGCAGCCCAGCACCCACAGCATCCCGCTGATTTAAGGCTAAGCATCACCTTCTCTTTCTGAAATTCTCTATTTCCAGTGCTTTAACCGACTTGGAAAGCTTTAGCTCAATCACAAAAAAAAGAACACGTTAGCAAATCCCAGGTCTGATTTGAAGAAACTTTTGCCTTCACACAATTCGATCTGGTTTTATTTCCAAGGCCATACTCTGTAGCTACAGCAACGTTCTTTCGCGTGGAGTCTCTTCCTTTTGTAATTCTGCTTGTTTGGCGATGGAGGCATTTCCAAAATGCAACACTGTTTCTAAAGTGCATGATCAAAAAAGGGAGGAAGTTGCTTTAACAAGCAATTTACGAGTGTTGGGCAAGATGTTTATGGCAGTGGTACAAGAAAGCCTGGAAAAAGTGTAGCAATGTGCTTGTTCACACTCAGTATCAACATTTTACCCAAATATTGACTCCTCGGCCTTGGGCAGCTCATTTACAAGTCCGCTGCCCTCCTTCTGCTCTGTAGTGCTTTAACCCAGGATGCACTGAAATCCAAGACCTGAGACAGCTGTAAAGCCAGAGAAAACGGAGATATTAAAGGAAAAAACAAAGGGATCTAGAGCTGCGTAAAGGCTCCACACCACCGAATCTTTCCGTGCGGCTGCAGAGCCGTACGTTAGCGCCGAGCAGAGGCTGAAGCCGTTCCACAGGAGCCCCCCCGGACCCGCAGCACCTCGGGAGCTCTGGCGTTATGGATCCTTACGTAAAGGCCAGTGACGCAAATCCCGGCTCCCCTGACACAGGCAGGGCGCGAGAGGAGCCAGCCTGCAGGAATTTCAGATCGCATTTCCCATCTCCCCTCTTCATTCATTCCTATCCTTTGTGATGACCTTGCTCTCCGGGGACATTTATCACCAGAAGCAGATAAATGAGATTTCTATTAACTTAAACTCTACCGGCAAGAAAATAAAGGCGCTGTCTCACAAGGTCGGCTATTATTTTTTCTCTCTTTAAATGCAGATGAAAAAAAAAAAAAAAAAGAAAAGCTTATTTACCAACTGCAAGACTGGTAACATTAACAACCATCGCTGCCCTTGATGCTAGAAACCAGATAACCGGGAGAGTTTGCATTTCAGCTGCCCTATCTCTTCTTGGGGAGAGAGAGAACCATCCTGAGAATCACCCAGGGTAAGGAAGAAGCCTCCAAGGCAACGTGCTATTCCTCCCTCCCAGTCCTCCCCCACTGCCCCCAACAGATCCCAACAAATTTATTTCCATGCGGACAGGCTAGTTAATCTCTTATCCTCTAGTCATGTCCAAGTAAATTTAAAACCACGTATCAAAATCCTAACCAGCCAAGATCAAAAGATGGTGCTAAAATAGACCTTGGGCTCCTTCCCATTCAATGCCAGCACCATCCAGCCCAGCAGCAGGACGCAGGAGGGCGTCAGCCGCTGGAAGGAAGAGGAGAACATGCCTGAATACTGCTTTTTACCTCGTTTCAGAGCACGCAGCGGGAACATGGAGGCCGGGGAGCCAGAGTGCACACACATCTTCCAGGGAGGAAATCTCTTCAACACAGAGATCTTTCCTGAGTGTCTGTCTCGTGGACATAGGAGGATGCGAAGCCTAAGGGGATTTCTAACCATGATGTTCAGCAGAAATACAGCTTCCCCTTCCTCACCAAGTCAACCATGCCCTGTTTTCTTTCAAAGGCCCATTTAGAAACGTCTTTCAAGGGTTACTCACGCTCTATAAAGAGCTTAGAGTAGGAAAAGCGATGTCTGTTTTCCTTACCAAAAACTGTTCTGTCTCCATCAAGGCCAGTGGATCTTGGAAGCAGGCATGAAAAACCTCGAGAAACCTTTTCCCAAGCAAAGTCACCCAACCCTACTGGTTCCAAGCCAGAGCGCAGCCGCGCAGCGCGCAGCTCGCCATCCCCTCCCTTCTAGCTCAGAGCACATAAATGGATCCATTTGCAGAAGCGACCCACTTCCAAATCCAAGATTTCAAATCAAAGCCACCTCTGCCGCTGTGGTGGGTGAAAGGCACCATACGGCATCTCCAGCGAGAGGCAAAAAGCCTCCCACTTCCCCCCTGCCACTGGGCAGGAGAAAGCCCAGCCCCAGAGAACCGCAGCCCCATCAAAGGGGATTTCCCAGTTTGCCAGTTCCAGTTTTGCTGGAGTGTGGGGGGGTGGGTGGGTGAAGAGAGTAAAGAGTGGAGCGGAGCCAGAGCAGCCACAGAGTTTTGTGTGGTGCAGGAGGACTGTCTCCAGAAAGGAGCTTTAGTCGCATCAGCCTGACTTTCCACCATTCAGGTACAAAATGAAAATGAGCTTCTATTCTAGCACGTACCAAAAAAAATTCCTTAAATGCAAGAGCTGCCTCAGGGAAAGCAAGAACTTTTCCCTGGTTGTGGAATGTGGTAGAGTCTTGGAGAATAAATAACAGTGACATCTGAGATAACTACAATGGGCCAGGGCCAGTACGTGCACCTTCTGCAGAAACCACAGGGCTGCTGGGGAGTAACTGCCTCCCGTGGGCAGAAACGGGTTTCTTACGGGCTGCAGCTCCCACTCCTCACGCGCCACATTCCTCTCCTTGTACCCAGACACAACCTGCAGGATCCGAGGTCACGCTATAAAACCTGCCCATAAAGTAATTAGTTGCACCCTCCTATCACACAAACGGCCTGCGGATCCCGGGGAGCTGCAGGAAACAGACCCATCATTCCAGCGGGATTAACAACTTGGAAACGCTTTAAAAAAAAATAATTTCTCATTAAGAGGAGTTAAAGTTTAAATAATAGAGTTTCCCTGCCTAGCCCAGGTGAATCCAGCTTCAGGGTCAGCTGTCGGGAGTGATGGAGCCAAGAATCCAACCACTACAGCCAGGGCAGAAAATGGGATTAAATGTCACGCGAGGAGCAGAAGAGGGGCCAGGCTCGGCACGGCAGACACAGCTCCCGCTACAGCCTGGAACTTCCAAACTACCCACAGGCACAGAATATTTAAACACTGTCCAGATGAAATGATTTTCCAGTTTACTATCCCTGGACCGCATCTCACCAGTGTGCAGGTCACGATGGCAAGGGGCAATGGGTGCACCTGAACCCACCGCAAACCGGAGGGTGGGCAGCACGGTGCGCCACGAGGAGAGGACCCAGCTGCTAACGAGCAAGACCGACAAGCAGCTCTAAGAAGATACGGTGTACGTTGAGCGCAGTTTCACAACAACCAGGAAAAAAACCCCCACCGTGCTAGCGAGACTTGAGGAGCATCGTGGAATTACGTGGCAGCAAACCTTCCAGGACACAGTCATCTCTCACGGTCGTACCCCCGCCGCGCTGGCAGCGCTAAGACTGTGCCTGCGAGTCCAGAACGTGCCTGGTTTCTGGGTAGTGTGTTTTGCAACCGCCAACGCTGCCCAAAGGACAGCATCCAGGGCCAAACCCAGGCTGCAGTAGATGGTACTCGACCACAAACGGGCACAAGCAGTGACGGAGTCCCCAGCACAGCCCCACAGCCAAACGCAGAACCCCTCCCTGCGCTCGGCACAGCCCAGGGACCTGCCGAAGCAGAACGAACGGCACCTCAGAAGGTGAGGATCAATCATCACCGCTTCCCTGAGCCTCCCTGGTCACCCCCTCCTCGCCCCCTCCTCAGGTCCAGCCCACGTACTCGCGAAGCCTTGCCTTCCGCTGTCGGAGGGGAGCTGGCTCGCTGAGGGTAAACAGTTCTGCTTAGTCCCTCTGGGGAAAAAGAAAGAAAAAAAGCTCCCGTACGTCACCGAAATGGAATGCGAGGGAACTGAGAGCACTGGGTAGGGGGAGGAAGAGGACGGCCTCACACTCCAACCTGCTTGTACGCAGCACTGGGCCATGGAAAACACAAACGGAGCCCTCAACGATGCATCTGGGCTCGTGCTCGCCATCCCCTTCGCTCTCAGGGCCTGAAGAGATATTTTGGTTCACAGAAAAGTTATGTTAATCAAATGAATCACTGGATAGGAATGTACAGTCATCCCAGTGCAATGGAAAATCTACAGATTAAAATGTTCAATCTACGCATCCAGGAGAAAAGGTTAGAGTAACACTTCTTTAAAAAGCATTACTCATCCCTGCTTCAGCTGTACCTCACTGCAGAGGTGCGGAGAAAGGAGGATGAACAGCATCAATAACTTAGCAGCTGCAGTACAAAACAACCAGGGAAGAGTCATAAAAAGCATCACGCAGGTCTTAAACCCCAGGAATCCAAGTGAATCGTGCAGTAGGACCCCCCCCAGTCACTGAGCCTTGAAGAGGATGATGCTGAGGCAGGTTTTCCCCTCTACCCCACTCTCACCATACCCAGACATCCATTTAATGGTGGGAACTGCACCCTTCTGTGAGCATTACAAGAAACTCCCTGTCTCTAAGAGCTGACAGGGGGTTTGCTGAAGTGCTGTTGCTATTTACCTAAGGAGAAAAAGAAGACAACAACGCAATCATTGGTTGAAAATAGCAGGGATTCTGCATTGCACACACGCTTTTCCAGGCTTCTAAAGCTCAAGAAGTGCAGAAACACAGCTACGGTTTTTGCAGTGGCTGTTTAAGGAAATTATTTTACAAGGATTAAGCACCACAGCAATCCTACACAGGGCCCATTCTTCACCAGGGGTTACACAATGAGTTTCTGAGTTACCTATTCCACCTTGATTTTATGCTGCCATGACACGTTAATATCTAAGAGGCAACAGCACAGGAGCAGATCTCCTCACACAGCCCGAGATCCCCATCCCGCAGGCTGTGCCGAGGCCAGGCAGCGAGTGCATCCCGACGGCAGCTCAGCCGGAATCAATCCCGTGCCACGCACCCTCCCAAACCCCCTCCTCGTCGCATTCGGGCCCGTTCAAGAGTCATGCAAGGAAGAGAGCACATGGATGGATCCAAAGACGTTCTGATTCATTACCGAATGCCAGCAGACACATCACTGTAATCAGCCCCTAGCTCAGTCGTAAAGTTTGCTTCTGAAAACTCTTTGAGTCAATAGATCTGGTTGTAAAAAGCTCAGACCTTCCTCTTTCACAGGAGCCGATAGTCTTCTCCATGGGTGACTCTGCTGGGAAAACATTCATCCCTCCACAGATGAAGATGACGTATTTAATCAAAACAATTTGCCCATCCAACAGCCTGCTGGTGGTCCAGCCAAAACTGGCACTGCCAGCTCCTGCCCCACCACAGAACATCTGCCAGAGATGAGGGTCTCCACCAGAAGAGGTCTTGCTGGGAAAAGCAAGGACCGACCAGCCCAGCGAGCAGCCAGCACCAGGGACTGTTTGTTCTGCACAAAAATGTCCGCGGTACCCTCAATTCCAACATTTCAGAAACACCAACTCTTGGACCACGAGCCCATAGACATGTCCCTTTGCGGTGACAGATCCTGCTGCCATCAGGGCAATGCATCCGTCGTTGCCTTCGCCAGCCCCACCGGCTGAACGGGCTGACCAGGCAGCCCCACAGAAGAGGTTCATTAAAGTACCCAGCGCTTTTAAATGACTGCAGGTTACTGCTGAGTGCTCTTTGTATCTTTTATCTAAACAAAATGCTACAGGACTAGGCTTGTTTTATGCAACAACGCCCTTGTAGCTTCCACTCCTGATAGCAAGGGAGCAGTTAGCTCTGTACACCTTGCTGCGTGACCAACTGCCTTACCTTCAGCCACCTTTCACCAACCCATGCCTGAAGAAACTCAAAGATATTCTGTCTTCTGAGCCGTGTCTCTCCTTTTCAGTTTCTTTACTAATAAATACATAGCAAGATCCTTCCCCTCCCGCCCCCCCGAGATTCTGATAAACTCCTTGTGGTTTTTGCTTTACTGGAAATCGTGCTCCTTACCTTGCTAGTTATTCATATTACTGTCTCTCTCTCATTAAGCAATTTAGATACCCGAGTAGTAAGTTAGAAGTGAAAGGAAGGTTCTTAATCATGAGATCTAAACAAAACTGGTCCTTCGTCAGCTCGTAGCTCCTGACAACCACCTCGCCTTCTGGTAAAGCTGTCTGACACACTACGTTATCTTTACACCTTGGGCTGCCTGAAGGAGGTCAGACACGCGGTACTTCCCTCGCAGAGGGCTGTAGAGCCCCCGAGGCTGGTTAATGCTTGCAGTGGGGATGTATTAATTCAGCTGCCAGCTGTAAAAAAACCAAAGTCCCTGTCCTAAAAGCCATAGTCTAAAGAGCCAAGTGCAGCCGCCACAGCGGTGGTGAAACACTGTGAGCCATCCCAGCACACCCTCCCATTACTCCTCAAACTCACTGGCCTCAGCGAGAGACAGCTCGGGATGTGCTTCATCCAGCAATTCTCAACACAAAATACATAAACAGTCCCTGGAGCACAGATGGAAACCGATGCCTATCCCCTCCCAGGGGAGTTCCCTCATCACCAGTCTACAAAATCATGTTCCCTCTTGCTTTCAGTCTTTGATGATACAAATCTTACGTTCCTTCCTACACAGTACCCCAGTTTCAACATGAGAGGGAGAGCATCCCCTCCCTTATTAGCCTGTAGCGTAGCCACCAGGGCGCTCTCAGGAGCCAGAGTCACGGTTGCCCCAACGCTGGAGGGGACGGCTCATCTCTGGTATCGCAGTAAATGCCATTTCCCACCTCCCTTTCTCCCACCGATGGGGCACCATCGTTCACCACCGCAGTGACCTCGGGTGCAGCTAAAGAACCCCACGTGGCTCCGAGGTGGAAGCCTCTCCAAAAGCACATGCATCTGCACCACGTGTAGATCTGCTCTTCCCACGAGAGCAGGATGCCCGAGACAAGGGCTTAAGAGCATAAGCCATTCAGTTTTTCTCCTCGCAACAGCATTTTGCCTAAGGAGACTTGAGAAAGGAGAGGAAACCCTTAAAAACCAGCTTTTAAATAAACAAACAAGAGAAGAAAAGAGGCACATTGAGAGGCGCTGTCTTATGTATGAAGTTTTAAGACTTAAGCCAAAATATTTGGAGCAAGATGAAACTCCAGCCGCCCAGCGCCACCAGTTACATCTCTCTCCAATACAAGCACCTCGATGTGAAGGGGGATCTGTGTCCAGCCAGCACACAGGTATTGCTCGTGTTCCTGCTCTCCAATGCCCCCGTCCTCCACACGTCCTGCAGATCACTTGGCACAAGGTCGGCTATTTCTCCATTTTTAAGGAAAGCCTCTAATCTTCGGAGTTTCAAATAACTTCTGAAATACTGACCTTGCTCTCTAAAAATCTGGAAGTCAAAGAAATCTGTTACTTTTTTCCCCATTTCCCCCAGTGCCAAGAGCACAGCAGGAGGTTTCACCGGTTACTTTCTCAATGCATGCACAGTGACCCCCGAGGTGCTTCCTCCGCAGCACCAGAAAGGAGGTAACGACACAACAGCTTTATGAGCTCCAGGACTGTTTGGGTGGCTGACAAAATTTGGAACTCCTCAGGTCCCTGTTCGCTTTGGAGAAAGCCACTAATCCTGACCGTTAAAAGCTAACTGAGTTAACTGTGCTGTCGGCGCTCAAAGCCACTGCCAAGCAGACTTCCCCATGGCTACTGCCCTAATGGAATTATCAGCTGAGCTGGCCACCAGACTGATTCATTCTATCAGGATGAGCTATTCCTTCAGCGCATTTCCTGGGGTCTACGTTAAAAGGGAGGAAACGAAGATAAAGTCAACAAGATGAATACAACAAAAAGCCAGGGGATTTAGGAGCTTACAAACAAGAAGTGGGTTTCCCTCTCAAAGTCTTCAAGCCTATGGCTCCACCACCCATGGAAAATTTAAGACATTAGAGACCAAAGAAGCCCAGCTGAAAATAAGTCAGGAAGAGAAATGGCAGATCAACACAACTCGATGTGTGTGCCCTGACACTGACGTGGGACCAGGAGAAAAACAGGAGTTGCCCAGACCATCTCTGTGCAGGCTCCCTGCTGTCCCCTACTCTGTCACTCACTAACTCAGCCTTTTTCCCTGGCCAGCCCCGTCAGTTGGGCTCCTCAGACCCAGCAGCTACACCAGCACATCCTCTCCCAGGCCACAGCAGCTTCTTGGGATAATCCAAGAAAAAAGCATGAGGCTCGTCAGCTCTGACACCGGTCGCTACGGGCCACTGCCTTTATAAAACATTTATCACTGCAGTAAGCACCTTCCCAGCCATCCCAGTGAATCATCTCCCCCAGGGCCACTGCACGGCCCGTATGGGATGGAGCGTGGCCACTGTCCAGGGATCACCAGCAAGTCACCCATTAACACCTTCGTCAAAGAGCGCAGCTCCCCTGGCGCATGGGAGAGAAGGCAGGGGTACAGCGAGGTGGCCTGTTAGCAGAAATCACCAGTTTTAACCAGGAGCTTATGGAATTCCGTTTCCAGGACAGAAATTAACACCAGTTCCCAGAGCTGAACGCTGACCAGCTTTGACAGCGCTGCCCCAGAGCTCTGCTCACCTACACCTTCCACCCGGAGGCAAAAATTCATAACCTTCAGAGATCAAACTGTTAGAGGGAGCTTATCTTGCTCCAAGCACATTCAAATTTGTCTCCCAACACACATTCCTGACCCCAAATCTCCACAAAACAGAACTCTCCTCATTCAACTCCTTTGAAAGAGAAGCAAGTTTGACACCACACGAGGATCTTGGCTCTTTCAAAGGAAGATGGAAACAAAGCAGTGCTGTGAGGAAGGTGAGCTTTAAGCCCCCAAATACGTAAGTTTTGGAGGTTTAATTCAGGTTTTTAGCATTTTTACTACCACACCTTAACACCAAACACAGGTACCTATGTAAAAAGAAGTCTCCTTTGATCTCAGCCACTGACCCATCCTTCTTACCGCGTCCAGTAATGATTCACTGGAGAAAATGTGTTCCACGGACAGGAGAAACGAAGGAAAAGTTTTCCAAAACTACATTAGTGGTTTCAGAATATTTCCCCAATGACTTCTAATTAGACTTCTGACTTCCAACTTACTTTTTATCAAATGTGGATCTAAAGTGCATCACAGGTGCACAAGGCAGCTCGCCCAAAGATGAAATCCCAACCGACATGAATTCATGAGGCCACAGATCACGGCTGCAGAGCGAGCGAGAGCTTACAGGAACTTTGGCTGCAATTCTTATAAAATGACATGTCAGGCGGAGGCTCTCCCTGTGTCCCGTGGTCACACAGGCAGCCCCAGACAAGCAGAAACCTTCTGAGGCCGAGACGGAGGGGACACGTGGGCAGTGTGACTCCAGAGGCCCCAGAAAGCATCCATCACGGCGGCAGGGAATCAAAGGCTGACTTGTGTCCCTGCCAACAAACGAGTTCACTCTTACATTAGGCACCTTCTTCTATGGAGTTACTCAAAAGCTGGCAGCTAACCGCCTCCTAGAAAACAAACTGCTGACGCCTGACGTTATCTTGTTGGTTGTTCCTGCTCACGCCAACATCATGAGAGCCTGTGACGTTCTGCACCGCTCCAGATTTCTTCCACTCCGTCAGCCGGCAGCGAGGGCAGGGATCCACGTGTTACAGCTACTGCCTTTCCCATCGCATTTCTGGGGCTGAGCTGCCTTCAGCAGTTTGTTTTTCCTCATCCTCTCGCACCTCAGAAACTCCAGAAAAGAAAGCTGGAAAAGTCAGGCTGATCTTGCAATTCCTAGGTCACGGCCACTGCTCCCACGCCTTTATTGCCGTGGTCTCTATTAACGAACTCTTCCTCCGCTCTCGTTTGTGCCACGTTAATCAGCAGCCTGCGCTGACGGCCCTGCAGCATGAAGGGGAAAGATGTGCCGTCCTGAAGTGGCAAGGAAGCAAACGCCATCCTTGCAGCTGGCAAGGCCCCAGAGCCGAGACGGGGGCTCTCAGCAGAGGCAGAGCTAACAAAGTGGAGGGCAAATGTGCCCCAGAATTAAAAATAACCACCCTGATCCTCCCTCGCCTGGCTGCGCAGCTTGCCCCGGCGTTCCCTGAACGAGTAGAGGGAACCCCCACTCCAGGTCCAAGCGCGTGCAGTTCACTTGCTTAAGGTTACAGCAGCAGTGGATCCAGTAGCTTGAATTATACTTTAAGAAGGATATAAATCAAATTGAAATTCAAGCTCTATCACAGCCTCATGCTGCAACTTCACGTAGTCCTCCAGCCATTTGTTCTCTCCAGGGAAGACAGATAGGTTGCCAACCAAGAGCTGCGCTGTGGGATTAGCCAATGTTTATGAAGTGCTTTAAAGATTAGAAGTGTCACCTATGTGCTAAATATTTCTCTGGCACTATCAGCTCCAACAGCAACCAAGTATCTTGTATCTGCTCCTGCTGATCTTGAGCTGGTTGCCGAAGGCGTCGCTCAACCTGCCTCCCAACCACCGCGCTTGGCATTAATTCCAGGAGCGTTCCGAGACACGTCGCAGGAGAGGACAGAATTAGGGAACTGCTTAAACTCTAACTTCTGAGAACTACTAGCAGAGTAATGACAGTAACATCACCAGAAGAGGCTTAGGGATTTATTTTTTGAAAAAAAAAAACAACAAACAAACACATTCCCAAACGTGTGCATGAGCGTGGAATACTTTGGAAGGAAGCCCAAGCGTGCGAGGAGAGGCCCTCGCCGTCACTCACCCAGGCAGAGCCGGCAGCGCTATGAAAAGGCGCTTTATGCATGTCAGCTTGATAGGAGCTAAAGGGATCCCAAAGTCCTTCATTCCCCAAAAAGCTTCCTGCAACGCTCTGGCAGCACCTGAATTAAGAGACTGAGACAGGAGCCCAAGCACATGGGACAGGGGTTCAGTGTTGCTCACGCCGGACAGTCTGCATTCCGCCCCGCGCCGCCCAAACAGCAGAGCTGTTTTCACTCATTTTCACTCCTTTCCTCCTCTTGTCCCCCCATCACCAAAGTGTCCCTTCCAGCCAGAACACAAGCAGAGTCTCTCTGTGCCTACAACTTCTCACTAGTGCCGGTATCGCACACAGAGCTGAGCTCTAGGTGTTCAGAGGACTTACACTGCATATAGGCTTAGAAACATCTAAAATACCCAGAACTCAGCCCTCCCTTCAGTCCGTGGGTTTGAACCAACAGCAACAGGATCCAGCAACCATTATCCAGCAGCTGGAAAAGGAGAAACTCAGTTCCAAGAGTTTACTGTGCACTGGAGAGAGAAGAAAAACAAAGCTGGAAATCCCTCGCTTTATAAACAGCCACTCCAAAAGCATTGTCACTAGGAAGCTGCTGCTCTAAACTGTGTCCTCATTGGGCTCACAATTTGCCAACGAGGCAAATTAACTGCAGGGAAGGATCACCACAACCTGAGCTCAGTGCCACAACGGGAGAGGTCATGCCACAAATTCAAGAGGAACGTCATTCTGTGATTCTGTCACCTGAGATGGATCCTGCATTGCAGAGGGCTGGTTTTTACAGTGGCCCATCCTGCGTCCAGATGCAATTCCTCTGACTTTGAGTTGGCACAAGCCCTTGCTCACGGGCCACGAGCATCTGAGCCTGACAGTGCTGAGGGCCAGGTGGCCACCAACACCTCCAGGAGCTCTTCTGCCGGGGCCAGAGCAGCCAGACCTCACCAGGAGGAATTCACTTGCCCCTTGGGGTGAGAGTGGGGCAGGATCCTCATCCCAGCCTCTGACCAGCTGTAGGATGGTCCACCAGCCAGGTCACCACCTTAGCCAAGGCAGCACCAGCACCCAGATGTCACTGTGCCAGCTGACGGGGCCCACCTGACCATAAGTTTTTGGAGCTGCTCTAGACATACCCAAGAAGGTCCCTCAGTCCCGTGCCTGACCTGTCTTAACACCATGGTTGCCCTCCCAGCACCAAGGCAAATTCCAGACACAAAGGCAGGAAGCCCAAGGCCAGAGGAGCCCATCACAAAGAAAAACATCACCCAAAGCCAAAACAGTGTCACCGCGATGCCTTCTGCTCAGCAGAGGAGCCAGAGGACAGGCGGCTTGTTATGGCTTCACTCACTCAACACAGAAACAACAGCAAGAAACCCAAAACACACCGTGGTCATCACTCAGCTCCTCTGCAGCCCAGGAAGGCATTTTGGGGAGAAATCCCATAAAAGACAAGAGGTGTGATGGCTCCTCTTGTGACAGAGGTACAGCTTGGCCACCGGAGCCTCAGCCAGGCACCTGACGGAGGTGCCCTTTCTTGGGAGAGCCTCAGCCAGGTGTATTTTTTACCAGTATCACTGGTTTGCACAGGGGGCTGGGACACGTGCAGGTCGCTGTGGCTGACAGCTGCCTCCGACTTTGCATCGGGTGACTCACTGGAGTCACACATCGTAAACGGCTCTTGCTCAAGCCAGGAATTAGCAGCACAGGTTTGTAAGAGTCTGAAAACTCCTGGCCGAAGACACAGCTCGGTCCAGAGAAGCCTCCTTCCAACATACACCCTTCCCGCTGAGCCACTCGCACCCTGTTCTGGACAAAACCAAAGGACCAAAACAAAGAGAAGACTGGAAACACATTTAACAGGAGGAAAAAAAAATAAAATTAAAAAGCAATCTTACTCATCATTTTAATTGAGAGTTGATCTTTCTATTCTAATAACCAACTGGAGCATCCGAGGCACTGGATTTCCCCACTTTCTAAGAACTGGGACGCACAGCAGATTTCCACCTGCACCACGGAGGAGGTTCCCCGAGAGCCGTGCTGCAGAGCAGCCTTTGTTTCGGGACCCAGCAAGGAAAACGCATCCGCTCGGCCCAAATCACTTTTCCCTCCAAGTCGATAGGATCTGAACCGGGAGGACAGGAAGCAAGCTTTGTTCTGGGCAGCAAGAAAGGCGGCCTTATCGCACCGACTAATGCATCAGGTTTTTGACTTTGGAACCCTACATGTGGTAAAACAAAAAGCGTTTCGTTCTTGACCTCAGAGAGATGTAACTTGCTCCAAAATAGCCTGCCCGGGTGCCTCCGCAGAGCTCCTCCTGTTTGGACAGGCACGTTCGCTCCAGTGACTATTTGAATGATGACTCACTCCGACAAGCCAGGGCACCCAACCGCACGCAGCCCCAAACTGCTGACTTAGGGCTTGGGATGCAAATCCGCTGGGAAGCACGTTTCCCCAGGAGGGCCGGGATGCCCAGACCTGGTCACCGCTGCAGGTCGTGATGGGACACAGCAGGACAACCTGGCTGCCCCCAGCACACTCCACGGCCAGCTCCGAAAGAGCGGCTTTCCATCCAGTACAGGCACATCTGTTTGTTAGTATGCACTTTCAGGGGGGTAAGACTGGTATCTACAATGACATAGTTAGGTCAATTCCAATGCTATGAGACTAAAAAATAGCAAATGTAAAGCAGTCGGGTAAAACGCAGCTCTGCACAGAGGAAACCCCTACATCACCTGCAGTTCTTGCCTTGAGGACAAATTCAAAGAGAAGACGACAGGAATAAGCAAATTCTATAAAATATTCTTGCTTTCATAGCACTTCTAAGGTTGCTTTTTTTCCCCTATTAATATTTGTGTTCCGCAAAATTGACATCCCAACAGCAATTTCCTTGTTTGTCCCCAAAGGGCCCGTGACGTCGGGTGCAGGACCTGTGACGTGGGGTGCAGGACCACCTGCCCGGCACCTCGGATGCCAGCCCTTGGCCACCCCGCTCGCCTGGCTGGTGGCACCCCTCCAGCCACCTCCGCTTCTGTCTCACCAAGCATGTGAGAGAGTCACAACCCGTGACCGGCCCGGCACTAATTGCCGTATCCATTTCGACGCTCCTCCGGCCGGAGCAACGCCTGTAACTGTAAACCAGAAACCTTTTAATATCCCGCTCAACGAGGAGGAAAACAGCCCTGGGAGCAGCAGCAGTTCAGAGCCCGCGCCAAGGGCAGTGCACGCCGTCTCTGCCACCACGGTGTGGGACCTGGCCAGGGACGGCCAAACCACGCGGGGAGAAGTTGGGTTGAGACACACAAGCAGAGACTGCGTGTCACCGGGGATGTCGGCGTTTCCCAACCCTTCTCCTGCTGACCTCAGTGAAGAGCTGAAGACGCTGGAACGCACGGAACGAGGAGACAGAGGAACGACCTGCCATCAGAGGGTGATTTGGTGCTGGCGCAGCCCATGGACTGTTTACAAAGCCAAGCGAAAGAGCTTGGGAATTAGGCAACTAAATAGGGCCCTGCCCTTCAGGGTACTCTTACAACCCTTTCGGTTATTTACAAACAATTATCAAGGAAAGGTAAACAATCCCAATGACTGTTTGGAGTTTATAAAACATTCCCATCCACTGTAGCCTTTAAAAAGCAAGTCAGACACTTTGCTGAAGCAAGGAGGAGATGGGCAGAGCTCACCCAACGCCAAATCCTGGCGTTCATCGTGCCCTCGCGGGCCCTTTACCCCAACAGCAGCTTTTCTCGCCCGGGAATCAGGGGCAGGTTTGGGAGCCGCCTCCAGAAGGCTCCCACCTCGCTCGGCACAGGCCTGACCTGCTTTTGTCTCGCTGCACTGAGCTGGGCTTTGTTGCCATGGTGAAAGCTCTGACACATTTAGTTTTCCCACTAATTTCCTGCTGCACTACGAAGCAGCGATGCTTTGCAGCTCCCCGCTTCGCAGCAGGGCCCGGAGGAACCCCACCGCCCCCAGGCAGACGGGGAAGGGAGCCACGCGCTGTCCTCGCCTGGTCACTCCGCCAACAAACGGCGTTTTTCAAGGCAACTTTAGTCACACCTCCATGAAATAAAATCTCT
>JAOXJM010000010.1:6854341-6872746 GCA_026413425.1 Tringa solitaria | reverse complement strand
CGCGCGTGTCCCGGCCACCCCGGAGCCACCCCGCAGCCCCGCACGAGCCCCGCGCCGCCACCGCCGCCGAGACCCTTGCGAACGGGGAGGAAAGGGAAAAAATTGGCCTCGGTTTTGTACTTCGTTTTTGTCAAAATTAAAAAAAAAAAAAGGTTATTCATCTAGCACCGCCTGACCAGGTTTCCTCCCGGCTGCCCCCCATCGCCCCCCGTGCCGGGAAAGGCGAAGACACCCTCTGGAAAGCTGCTCAGGGACACCTCTGTCTTCTAGCTCTGAACCTGGGAATACATGAGCTGGAGACTTTCCTCCTCGCTCCTTCCAGCTGCTCCAGAGCAGCCCCGCTTATCCCGGTTCCCAGGAGCAGCCCCGGCACCCCACCGGTGTCCCCACGGGCCCCGGGGCCAGGAGGTGCCGGGTGACTCACGTCTCCACAGCCAGAAAGCGCTGGGAGGGCCGAGGAGTGACGGATGGCGGGGGAGAGAGCAGGGGATTTTCAAGACTTTATTTGGAAAGCTACACAAAAGGGCTTTGCTGATTAAAAAAAAAAAAAAAAAAAAAACCAAACCCAAAATCAAACCCCAGCTTTAAAAAAATAAACTGACGAACCCAGAGAGACGTGAACAGGCCACCCCTGCTGGCAGACCAGCCTCCCCGGCCTCATCCCTCCTGGGCACCGGGCACAGCGAGGTCCCCCTGCCACCAGTCCTGCTCTGTGGCCCCCAGGGCAGGGCCAGCCCCGTCCTGCCCACCCCGAGAAAGCCCTGCTGCCTTCTGCCTCCTCCCTCATCTCCCTCGCCTGCCTGCGGGAGAGGAGCAGCCGGTGGGGTGACAGCGCTGGGGACAGGGAGCAAGCGCTGGCTGGAGACGGGCAAAATGACTCCCTCCTTCTAAACTGGGCGTAACTGGTGGGTACTGGCCCCCTCCCAGCCCAGCGGGGCCGGCAAACGACAGCACTGCAGGGTCCCTGCCTGCACAGGGCCCCTGCCACCTTTTCCAGGCTCACTCTGCAGAAATTAGGGAAAAGTGACACTTCCTCCCGGTGGCAGGGCCACGGGGAGCAGGGGGCAGGGCCCTGGGACCTTGTTCCACGCACAAGGGGAAGCCCTGAGTGCCGGCGCGGGGCAGGCTCTGTCAGGAACGGGATTAAGGCTTGCTTTGTTTTCCAGAGCGAGGGAAAGGGAAGCTCCCCTTCCGCTGCCAGCACTCTCCCTCCCGCTTTCCGAGCCGCTTCCAACACCACCTTCCGCAGGACCCAAGGGCAACAGTCCCCAGTGGCTCAGAAGTCTCTGCCGCCCGTGCTTGGGAAGGACGTACCAAAGGGGGGGACGCAGCCCCCGCTAGCACTGCTGGTGCTCCCTGTCCTCCGAGAGCAGCCCCGTTGTCACCTCCTGGCCCAGGTACCCTGCTCCGGCCGGGGCTGCCTCGTGGAAGCTTGTGGCTCTGCTGGGAACTTTGGGATGGCTGGGGGTCCAGGACCCCTCCTGCCCCTCGTCCTCCCAGGCAGGCGGCGGGTGCTCGCACTCCATCTCGACGTCCTCGATGTCCTTCTCCCGATAGAGGGGCACAGATTCCATCTCCAGGCCGCTCTCCAGGGCCCTGTGCTTCCCGCCCTGCTGGTACCAGGGGCAGGCGCTGGAGCCGTTGCAGCTCAGGTCCAGCCCCACGTTGTTGCGGGTCAGGCAAACCTCCAGCATGTAGTAGAAAGTCCAGAACACGGCAAAGCAGCCCAACAGCAGGAGGGTCTGCGGAGGAGGAAGAAACCCCTTAAGAAACAAAGCCCTTGACCGCCCCAGAGCCCTCCCGTCACCCAGTGGAGAGGGCACGGCCCCGGGAGGACCAGGGGGGCAGATTCCAGCTCCTCCTGTCCCCCCTGCAGAGGACGGGGTGTCCCTGGCCCACAGGAGGACTCACCTTGAGGGTGTTGGCTGTGATGGTGTAGCGCTGCTCCTCGGGGATCTCCAGCCCTGGAGGGCAGGGCAGGGAGAAGTTGCTGCTCAGGTATTGCCCGCTCATGGCTTCCTCCAGCAGCCTGGGGGACAGAGGCACCCTGTCAGAGTCCCACAGGCAGGGTCCTCCCAAAGGGGCCAAAGTGCCTCTGCCACCACCGAGGGCTGCCCTCCTGGGTCAGACCCCGCCAACAGAGCCATCTTCTACAGCCCACGGCTGCCCTGTGCAGCTGCAGCCTCACCCTGCCATGCACCCCGCAGCGACGCTGCTCCAGCATCCTCTCAGAGACCTCCCGTGACGTCCTTCAGCCCCCCAGCTCCCGCCTCCCCACCAAGACAGGGCTGAGTTGTCCTACCTCTGCCGGTCCTTCATCTCTGCTGGGGACCAGGAGGAACCGTAGAGGGTCAGCTGCCACTGCTTCAAGGTCCCAGGCCTCAGGCTGTCATCTCCTGGGGAAGAAACAGGTTGGACCAGTGGGGAACTCTCCTACTTGGCCAGGTGGCACCCTTGGCCACCCAGGTGCTGAGCTGGCAGCTCCCCAGGACAGGGCAGGGAGCTGCTGCCACCGCCCTGACCCGGGGCAGGCAGGACTCACCGATGTCCCTGACGACCAGTCTGTACGTGCCCTGAGCTTCCTCGCCCCAGCACCGGACTGTGGAGAAGGTCCAGTCAGCAAAGCCATTGGGGTCCCTGCCACAGGGAGAGGAGAAACAAGCCATGAGAGGGCAAGGGAGCCCGAGCCACCAGGCTGGACACGTGTCCTGGCTCTCCTGCTTGGGGCCAGCTGGGCTGGGGTGCCCTGCCTCCGCACCCCTGTCCCCCCCAGCACTTACGAGTCCATGCTCCGGGCGGTCCCTATCAGGGACATCATGCCGCTGGGGCAGAAGAGCCTGATCTCCAGGTTGCCACGGCGGGGGTGGGTGATGGTGACGGTGACTGCCACGTGCTCCAGGGTTCTCATGCCGGAGAGCTCCAGGTCGGCGGTGGTGACTGGGAAAGGGAAGGTGGGGTTTGCCAAGGCTGGTGGCCGGGATGGAGTCCCCACTTCCAGCCAGCCCTCGGGGGCTGCTGTGCCACTTAATGGGACACATCTGTGTCCCCAGAGCATCTGTGTCCCCAGGGTGGCCATACCCCACACGGGGAGGCTCTGCCAAGCGCCTGCCTGGCAGCAAAGCCATGCTGTGCTTGGTGGCCCAGCTCTGCAAGGAGCTCCTTGTCTGCCCCAGCCAAGCTATCCATGCTCCTCCCGGGCTGGCACAGGGAAAGGTGTCCTGGCAAACTGCCCCCCGGGCACCCCATGTTGTGCTCAGGCTGCTTGACACAGGGCAGGAGAAATCAGGCCCTCCCGAAGCAGAGGTGAAGGAGGCACCCAGCCCTGTGTCCCCTCCCTGCGTTCAGCCAGGACCAGGCAGGATGGAGGAGGACAGTGAGAAAGGGGTGAGGAGGAGGGAACAAGGAAGGAGGAATAAAAGGCAGCAGCAGCATTAGCAGCGGGAAAGCTGACTCCTGGGCATTTCCAGCACAATCCCAGAGCAGGAAGACAATAGGAACCCACGCTTTCCTCTTCACACCTCCCTCCCCTCTCATCTCCAGCAGCCTCTCGCCTGCAGCCGAGCCGAGCCCTCATTTCACAAGCGGGGCTCAGCCGCTGCCTACGCGGCTCGTGCCACCGCCCCGTGGGCTCCCCGACACCCAGCTCTGCCCCGGTCCTGACTCAGGGCTTGTGGGTTCAGGAGCCCACCCAGAGAGCTTTGGCCACTGCAACGAAATAATCCCTCATCCTTCATGGAATCCTTCCTGCTCTGGATTGGTGCCAGCTCCTGGCAGCCCCGCAGGCTGCTTCGAGCCCACGGTTACGCAGGAGCCAGGTTTGGAAAGAGGACCGGGGCGAGAAGCCTGGTGTTCATCCCAAACCCTCCGCAGCTCCGCAGATGCTCACGGGCCCGGGGCCGCTAATTATAGCGAAGGAAATCCTGGCGCCCTTCCCAGCGGATGGCAGCCCGTGGCTCGGCCTCCTCGGCAGCCCCGGCAGGTGGGCGCTCCCCTGCAGGAGCACCCCGGGACCAGGCATTCATTCACCGTGGGGAAGGCGTTAGCTCTGAGGCGGCCCGGGGTACCTGGGGGACAGTAACACCCCCAGGGCCACACATTCCTCTGCACATCCTTCCCCAAAGTGCCTCTTTTCTGCCTCTTCCGAAGCGCCGGCAGCCCAGCTTTCAGCTCACAACTCCTTCTAGGGCAGAAGGAACTCCTTGACCCCCAAACCCTTGGGTCTAAGCCCGCTGCCGGCCCAAGGAGCAGGATGTCGCCCCTCTGTCCCTCTTTCCAGGGGGACCTCTGTCCTGGGAAACAGCACCCAGGCGCTGCCAGCCCAATGCACCCCTGCCAGGAGCTGCAGCTGGGGCAAGCCAGGGGTGCAGCCCCCTCGGGACAGCATCTCCGGTGGGACAAGGAAGGGGCCGGTGGCCTGGCCTCGCTGCAAGAAGCCAGAGAGCCGGGCCCTGCTGGGGGGCCAGGAAGGGCTTGGGGCCAAGCTCTCCTTCCCACTGGTAGCAGCCCGAGCAGCGTCTTGTTTATGTGGCCAGAGGGTGGCCAAGTCGGGAGCTGGAGCATTACCTAAAATGGTCAAAGCCAGAGGAGCAGGTCTGGCTGCTGCCCAGCCCGGCCCAGCTCCCTAATGCCTGTCTGGCTCCTCAGAGACATCAATCCATGGGATGGAGTTATCAGGGAGGGGACCACATCATCACACGGATCCCCTGGGGAAGGGCAGCGGAAAGAGAGAGGAAAAAGCCCAGGCTGACCAACGCTTAACCCCTTTGTGGCCCCACACAACCCAGGGGACCACCAGCACACCCAGTTGCACCCCGTGCCAGCAGAAACGGGCCGAAGATCCCCAGATTTGGTGCACAGGAGCATGTGCTCCCACATGGCACACCTTCTCTTACCGTTCCAGGAGACCTCCAGCTCCTGTGGGAGTAAGGGGATGCTCCTGCCCTCCTTCAGCACCGGGCTCACGTACGAGGCGAGGTACGGGACGGACTCCCAGATCTGCCAGGGGAAAGGCAAGAGGATTCAGCAGGAGGTTGCACCCTCTCTGCACGTCCACCTCCCAGTCTCCCACCTCCCTCACAAGCTGCTCCTGTCTGTAGCACATCTAATGCTGTGGACGTGGGCTCAGCTTGGGACCAGGCCAAGGGACTCTCCCGATGCTGGTCCAGGGCTCGCCAGCCCAGGCAGCAGGCAGGGCCTGCAGTGAGACCACAGGGCTGGGCAGGGGCGCCCGCGCAGCCAGGAGTGGAAGGAAAGCGACTGCCTGTGGTCTGGAGGGGACAATCGGGACTCAGGAGCTCTCAGTTTGCCCCCACCACCACCCGAGAGGCTTTGAGCAGTTACTTGAAGCCTTTACGTTTCAACCCCAGGAGCAGCGAGGCAGGAAATGTAGCGGAACCCAAAGCCCTACAGGAAGAGAGAGCAGCCTGAAAACCCCTGTGAGAGAGGGGGCATTGCTGGCAACCCACAGCCACCCGGCAGAGCTGCGCAAGCGAGATCAAGTGCCAAAGGGACATGCCCTGGTCTCCACATGACTGGAGGCACAGGGAGGAAGAGATGGGGATGTCCCTGCTCTGACCATCCCTCGGCAGCCTCGGGGATGCGGAGCCGAGAACGCCCCGTTTCCTCGGGGCATGACGCCCTCCCCGGAGTCAGCTGTGTAGGGAGGGAAGGAAGGTGCTGGGGCTGCCCACAGAACTCCCCAAGCCATGAATCAAAGCTGTCGTCCCCCACCAGAGAAGGCTCTTGCCCATGGCTATATATAGTGCTGGGAGAGCAGCAGCTCGGGGGCAGGTTTCAGGCGTCGCCAAAAGCCTCATTACTTCATACCGAAAGCAGCCTTATAGCGAGGGCCGGCCAAAGCGCTGGCCCTGAACGGCAAGTGTCACGCCACGGCATTGCCAGTACAGGACCCGCTGCCACCACCGGGATGGGGCTGCTCTTCGTGCCTCCTGGGACGGGGAGGGGAATTACCTTGGCAGCGTTAACGAGCCTCCAGGCATTGAGCAAGCCGAAGCCATGCTGATGGCTGTGGCTGAAGCCAGCCTGGTTGGTGTCCCACTTCGCGTGACGATCCTCGTACTGAAAAGAAACGCAGGAGACTCCTGTCACCTCGGGGGACAACCAGCAGCCCCGCAAACCAGAGGCCTGAAAGGAAGGAGGCTCAGAAACACCCTGCAGCAATGAGGAAGCAAACCCTCACGGCCTTATTAGAAAGAAACAGTTTGACCTTTATCTGAAACAAGTCCCAGGACAAACAGGCTTCTCGGCTCCTCAGAAAGGAAATCGAGCAGCACGAACGGGCACAAATGCCTCTGCTCTGAAACATCCCAGCTGCTCCCTGCTGCCCAAGGCACAGCCCGTGGGATGGCAGAAGCCCTGGGGAGAAGGAGCCGAGTCCTTTAAGTCAACAAGAGCTGGGCCAGAACAGATCTGGGTCCCATCACTTCTCAGGTCGTAGTACTCTGGCAGTGCTGGCTTGCAGTTGTGGAAAACGCTGCCCTGTGCCAAAGGCAGTACAGCACGAGCTGGACATGGATTCCTGCTCCCCAGAGGGCCGCAGAAGAAGACCTGTTCCTAAGCCGAATGGGGCAGCTACAGTCGGTTCCCACTCCCGCTCTCCGCAGTGAAGCTGAGCTGGAGTCGAAGAGGAGCCAAAGGAAGGGCTGTGTTCACCGCCGCGCTCTCTGGGATGTCTGGTTCCAAGAGCCGACTCTCTGGAGAGCCCGAGGAAAGGCTGGAGGCAGAGCTCCTCGCCTGCCCACTGCTCAAGCCACGGGGTGGCCCTGCAGAGATGGGTGCTGGCCCTTCGGCTGGGCCAGTTGCACTGCACACACACACACACACGCTCCCCAGGCCTGTGTGAGGCACAGTGAGCCCCTGGAAGACGTGTAGGGCTGGCAGATGGAGGCCTTCCTGGAGCAAATACCCCATTTATTATCATGACAGAGGAAAATGCCTCAGCCGCATTCCTGGGAGGAACAAGGGGCGAGGGGAAAACGCAATCCCTTCGCCAGGAGCCAGACAACGGAGAGATTTATAGAGGGGCAGGCAGACATAAACAAGGATGTGCTCAGCAGCACCTCGGCCATCCCGGGAGGGAGGGAGCGGGGGGCCACTCACCTTGGTGGCAGTGAAGACAATGATGTGCTGGACGTCTCGCCAGGTGAGACAGGGCCGCACCTGCAGCATCAGCGCGATCATCCCGGCGGCGAGGGGAGCGGCAGCCGAGGTCCCCGTGTGCCCCTCCGTGCAGCCCGTGCCCTTCTGCAAGTCCCAGTCTGTCGTCACCTTCCCAGAAAGAGGAGAGATACCTCCTGTCAGGCCACTGGTTGCCATGCTGGGGTGGCTGGGACAGCCACTGAGCGTGCAGTCCAGTCCCCGAACCGTGCCCTTGCTCCACACGCTCAGTCGGTGACACAACTGGTGAAAAGCCCTGGGGACATGGGATTGTGTGACCCACCCTCACTATGCAAAGGGCATGAGAAGTGGGGGCTCCGGGGCTCCCCCCGGGCACACCAGCAGCCCGCAGGGTGGTGCACAAGCTGGTGGGTTCTTGAGAGCCCTGTAGCGCTGATCTACTTGCATGTTTCCATCAACAACGCTCATAATTGCTATTGCTCTACCACAACCTGATGAGGAGGACAAGATCCCCTACAGATGATCCCAGCTGGAAAACTGGGAGAGAGAGGGAAGAAAAGACGGAGTCAGCAGCTCTCCTCCCCTGCAGTCTGGGTGCCCCCGGCCAGCCCTCTCCTCCAGCACCCTCAGGGGCACCCGGTTATTATTTGCTGTGAAAACCTTCTCCAGCGCAGGGTGCCTTCAGCCAGGCTGGGCCGACTCAGGGGAGGTGGCCCTGAAGGCCCTGCCTGCAAGAACCACATCTAATCTGTCCGTCTCCCAGCCGTCTCTTCTGCACGGGCAGCTTCCCCCCCAGACCCGAGGGAGGAATTTGCAGCACATGAGCTTTCTCTCTCTCTGTGGTTGCTGAGATCAGGCTGGGAGACGGGAGGGGCAGCCAGAGATCCCGTCATCCTCCCTCAGCCAAGACCAGAAGAACAACAAGAGCAGGGCAGCAGCAGGGGAGAGGGTCAGGGATTAGCTGCTGAAAAGCCTGGAAATATTTCCCAGACAGTTCCTGGCTGGGAGACGGGTACCCAGCAAAAACCAGTACAAGGTGGAAAAGACAAAAGCACAGCTCCCCAGTCGAGGTACGAGCCCGTGCTGGGAGCTGGGACACAAACAGTCCAGCGTGGGGCTGAGCAGAGCAGCTCGGGCAGCCCAGGGCAAGGGCAGGAAAGCGCCTTTGCTGCCACTCTTCGTACAGAGTTTAGCTGAGAACAAGGAACAGCAGCTTTACACCACTCGGGACCACGGACGGGTGCTCTGGCCCATGGCAGGAACAGCAGGCACTGCTCCCCTTGCCCCTGCTCGCAGCCAGCTGGGCTCCAGGGGCTGGACTGGGTCCTGCAAAAAGCCCAGCAACTGGGTCTGAACTAAGCAACTTCAGGAGAAACTCAAGGCAGTTACGGTTTGGGACCTTCCCCATCTGCAGAGGGATCACACGGGACTTTGCAGAGCACACAGAGCCTCCGAAGAGGCACCGGGAGGTTCCCAAATTATGCCACCCCACTGCAAACTGAACGTGTCCATCCCCCTGTGCTCCCCACAGGGACACAGCCCAAACGCCAGAAGCCATAGGTCTTGTTGCCTTCTATGCTTGACTCCGTAACGTTCTGCCAGCCAGTCGCAGCTTCAGCTGGTGCTGGGACGCTGCACGTCCTCCACAGAACACCCTGAGCAGCACAAACTTGCAGTAGGAAACACAGCTACTGCCAGAAGCCGTATTAAATTCTTCCCATTAAGGAAACCACACAAAGTTTATAGTCTGGTAAAAGGAAAAAAAACCAAAAACCCAGCAGATTGCTGCTGAGAAGTTAACTCTGACATCACCGAAGCACGGCTAAAGGGCATTTAGAAGATCACCCTCCAGAAAAAGGAGTGTGAAAGTTTTAACGTGGCACGGGCATGCTGAAGGAGTGATCACAAAGGAACAGGACGGCTCTCTGGGACAGGACGTACCTAGGCTACGTGTGGCATCTCATCCTGGCTCCCAAATGGAATACCAGCTCCTGCATCAGCATACCATAAGGCCAAAATTCAAAACGAAGGGGCATTTGAGACCTTCAAAGTGCTCCCACCAGCAGCAGGCTTGGGGGAAGCTGGACAGAAGCCTGCAGCTCTCTAACTCCCGAGGAAAGTGAAGCAGAGCCCATGTTTGGCAGCCGTTTCCTTTTTTCCAACCACCAGGAGTTTCCAAAACAGCTTGGGACAACCAAAGTTATTTCTGAAAGGAAAAACTAGCTCCCACTCTGGTTTTGCTTTCCCTGCCACGTGAGCCCAGCTGTAGTTATCAGGGATTCCTGCCCTGGCCCAGGACTGCGAGAGGAGCTTTGCTGAGTCCCAACCAGGTGGCTGAGGAGCCCAGGCTCTTCCCGTTTCCCCAGTTTCCCCAGCACGCAGGGAAGCCTGTTCGACAAGCCTGGATTCAGCTCCTCGCTGGCAGGCACAGAGCCACAGCCACACGTCCCTGCTCACAGGAACACCCAAGGCACCATCCCTCATTCCTCAGGGCCCCCCAGGACCCCTGAGCACACGCTGCTGGGGCTGATCTGCCACTGGGACCTCATTGCCTCATCGGCTTTGCCTGGAGAGAGGTTCTGGGAACTGCCCATCCTGACAGGAGATCCTCCTGATGCCTGCTCAACCCCAAAAAATCAGGCCTGGGGGCCACTGACGTTTACCCCAAGGTGCCCCAGGGTGGCCTGGGTTCTGCAGCCCCCGCAGGATGGGAACAGGTCCCAGCCACAGGGGCTGGTCAGCCTGAGAGCCCCCCGAGCACACCAGCACCAAGGGAGGGACACGCCGGGTCAGGCCTGGGGCTGGTGAAAACAGGCCTGGCCGCTTGGCTCGGGCAAAAAGGACATTTTGTTGACAAGAAATCATTTTTTGGCAAAAAAAAAAAAGAGGAAAAGCTGATAAAAATATTCTGAAAAATTCAGCTGGGAGAGGCACACATACCAGAAGAGAGAAGGAGCTGGGGCCAAGGACTTTAAAGAGCCCGATGCTGCTCCCAGCCCTCCGTGCTCCCTTTGGAGCTACGGGCTGACAGACAGCGATGACACGGGAACAACTAGAAATAGGAACCTCCCTCTCAGAGCACTACTTATGCAGGTCTTAGATAAAAAGCATCTTCCCTCCCTGCCTCAAAAAGGAACCCAACTACCAGCCTACAGCAGACACGTGGCACTCGGAAGGGACAGAGCTGTGTCCTTTCTCTGCATCGGGCCTGGTGTGGTACTCACAATGCTCCTCATCATCTTGTCCCCGCCGCTGAAGGTCACCGCTAACATGGAGGCACATTCCTCGGCGTAGAACGGCATGGAGCCCGTCTCATCCACTGCACCTGGGGAAAATGGAAAGGCATGGACTACGTGAAGCTGAAATCACAAGGTGCTGAGCCCCTGAGGACCCATCCTGCTGTGCTTTGTCACAGGCTGGCAGCTGGGCAGGAAAAACGGACCCAAGCTTGTATTTTTCATGACTTACAAATCACTGTGCTTAATATTACACAGATCTTCTACCACTTCCTGTAGCTTCTCCCCTCAAGAAAATGGATGAGATGTTTCTTTTCTAACACACGTGATGGGAATGCTGGATTTCAGTCACTCCCTCAGCATGGCAGTGTCTGTCACAGCCCCAGTGATGGAGGCCTGAACAGAGGCAGGAATTTCTTTGGCCTCCTCTTGCTCTGTAGCTCAAAAGAAAACTTGAGGGCTGAAGGCCAGCATCTCTAGACACTGCCATATTCGTTCCTAGAGGACAGATTCCCACTTTCCAGCCAGCTTCCTGCTGGGCAGCTTTTGGGACAGTCTCCTTTTGCCATGCTGGGAAGGAATAAGAGAGAAGACACGTGGTCTCACCTATGGTGACAGTGTAGATGGAGTTGGCGTACCCATCGTAGTTGCAGTTGTCGTTGTGTTGCCCACCGTTGCCGCTGGCCACGACGAAAATGCTGCCGAAGCCCCTGCGACCCGCTATCACGCCGTGCTGCAGGGCGGCCTGCGGAGAAGGAGCCGTCCTGGTCAGGGCACATAGTCAGAGGTCCCTCCCCATGCCCGTCCGCTCCGAGATTTCAATAGCTGGCCCTGCCAAATTCTCGGGGTGACAGCGGGGACAGTCACAGCCCCTCCGGGCCACATTTCACCCAGAGTCAGGGAGCTGTGTCTGTTACAGCCCCGAGCAGACACCGAAACTCCAGAGGGAGCTTGTTACAAAGGCAGCGATGCGGCCAACGTCCGGGCTGGGGAACGGCTGCTCCATAGCTCACTATGATTTAAAGTGGATTCTGCCTTAGAAATAAAAAAAGGAAAAGCCCCCTTCCAGGCCATCACAGCACAAGGACTGCCCAGCATCTGAACCCCAGAGGAAACACAGAAGCCTCCCAGCTTCAGCAGGGCTCGCTTTGGAGCTGCCTTTTCTGCAGCATCAAGGCTTCCCTGCCAACAGAGATGACCCACGCGTGGCCGCTGCCCTTCTGCAAGGCTCCAGCCCCCACCGAGGAACACAACCACACCAGCCCTGCTTGGAAAGCGCATCTCCAGGCCCACTCCTTGCACAGACGTTGTTCTTGCCTAGATAAAGGCTATCTGTCTGATGGACAAGCAAGAAAGCTGGAACCCAGCCCTCCTCCTCTGCCCTCCCTGCAGCAGGAGAAGGCCCCTACTGCATTGTAAAAGCCCTCCGGATGCTTTGCTTTGCTGGTGCTCTGTGTCCCAGAGCTTGTTAGGGCTGTCTCTGCCACGCACAGGAAGAGAATAAATTAAGTTGCAGAACTGGAAACCATTTGTCACCGCGAAGCGATAGCTCAGCTGTCAGCGTTGCTGCGAGCAGCACAGTAACTGCTATCTTGTGGTTAGAAAAGTACAGAGAAAGGCTGCCAGGCAAAAGAGGAACAAAACAGAACCAGGTCCCACGAGCAACACAGTGTCAATTTGGGGACCCCCCTCCGTGACCCCTCGCTGCAGCACCTGGACGCTGTGAGAATGCTTTTACAGCCCAGAGCCATTCAGCTCCCACTCTGCCACTACCGTGTCCCTGCTGAGAGCAAATGCCCAGCCCCAGCCCCTTATTCACTCCTAACATTTAAGCCACGCTCCCTGCCTGGAGAACCACCCTCAGCACTAGGAAAGCTTGGTCTCCTGGGCGGAAAGCGTCCCTTGGGTCGTAAAAGTTGTCAGAATAACACCACAGATTGTGAAAGAGCATTTTTCCTGCTGGAACCAGCCTCTTCTTGAAAAGCTCATCTAACAGTGCCTGGACGCTGCCCTCCCGCAGCAACGTCACCTCTCCCCACCGCACGGAACATGCAACACCTCTGCTGGCAGCCATGGGAGCAAACAAACGTGCGCTGCGCCACAGCACCAGCCCTCCCGGCCTGTCCAGGCAGGGAAGAAGCCACAAGCACCAGAGAGCTAGCCCAGGGGTGGCCCGTGCTGCTGGGATTGTTTTTTACCTTTCCCAGTTGATGGGGGCCATCCACGGTCTTCCCATCGTCATCTGGACCCCAGCTGCAACGACAGACACCATGAAGGGACAGCCCCAGGAGTCGCAGACGGCAACTCTTCCTCCCATTACAGCGAGCTACAAGCAGCCACCAGTTACTCCCAGCACCAGGACTGGGATCGGAGGGCGCCATACTTTCCCATGGGTCAGGTCGGCCCCTGGCTGCTGGGATTATCACTGTCATGTTTGCACAGTGCCCCTGGGTCAGATTCCAGAGGACAAAATGTTTGATTTTTATTTAACAACCAGCTTCTCACACATTCCAGTCCCCGCCACGCAGCTCAGCTGGGGCTCCCTGACCACAGCGGGGGGCACACTGGCCCCTCCGGCTCAACCGGCCCGCAGGAGGTGCTGGGGCAGAGCTCAGTGCTGTGCACAGCCCGGCCCAGCTCTCCAGTAACAGAAATACTGATTTTACTCTTAACACCAGTAACAGAGAGCCCCGCCTCACGTGCCCAGCTGCAGACCCCCTCAAGGTTCACCCAGAGTCCCAGAGACAGTCTGACTGTTGGCTACAGGCGGGTCCCCAAGCTCAGGGGGACAGGCAGGGTGGCCCCTCGGTGGGACAGACTCGCTACCTCACCGCCTGCCAGGCACGCTCACAGGACCCACACAGGCAGTAGTGATTCCGGTGCCTCAGGGCCAGCTGGAGCCACAGGAGGAGAGGAACTGATGCCAGCATTGGGCCACGAGCTGTGACCACGTCCCCAGGCAGAGCGGGGCCCGCGGGGCTTCGCTGGGTGTTGGTGTGGCCTGGCCGAGGGTCCCCTCGGGGCTCACCTGCAGCTGTAGATGTCATTGATCTGATAGTGCTTGTTGAAGGCGATGGCCTCCATGCTATCGGTGAGGGGTCCGTCCAGCACCCGGATGCCTGCAGGACAGAGGACAAAGGACGTGACCAAAGTGGATCAAAGGAAGCTGTATAAACAATGCAAATAGATCCCTCGGCATGTTCACAGCGGGGACACTGGCTCTCCCAACCCGATGGAACCGGATCTCCCTCTGCTTAACGTGGCTTTTCTGCCAAGCAAGTCCTCCAGTCCCACTGCCAGAACCAAACTGGGACGGGGACAGCACAACCCCACGCCAACTGGGCTCACCTCCGTGTGCCCCCCTACCCAGAGCACTGTTCCCCTGGGGGCTTCCTCACATCCCACCCTCAGTTATCCCACCGCTTTTCAGGGCTAGTCCCTGCCTGGAGCAATCGCTTCCCCTCCCAAGTGGCCAAAGAGCCAGGCAGGGCTTTGGGAAGGACGACACGCTGGCCCACAAAGGGAAGGGCTCCAGGGATGCAGGAGCCCCCAGCTGCTGTGCTCAGCCCAGGAGGGCGAGGCCACTGCTCCAACAAGGCCAATGAAGGCCAAATGCTGAGCTTCCAGTGACCCAAACCATTAATAATTACCGGTTTGCATCACAGTTTAGGCTGGCAAAGGGTGTTACAAATGGAACCCAGGCAGGCATCTCAATAAAGCCTATTTATAAACAGCGCAACCGCCCACCCGTCGCAGCTCCCGCCTGACACCGCACACGCGGCTTTTCCCTGTCGGATCTGAGCCTCCCCCGTGGAGGAGCCAAGCAGCCCAGCGAGGGACGTGCTGCCTCTCCTCATCCCGGCTGGCACCGTGCTGGCTCCAGCACTTCCACGCTGCCAGGGCAGTGCCCCTGTTCCCCCCCAGCACTCGGGGCTGCCCCGCTGTGCTCCCCCTGCAAGGCCAGGCACAGCTTCGGGAAGCTGAAGCCCAAAGAAATGCCAGGTCCCGCCTGAGCAACTCAGGATAAACCCTCCCGATTCCCCACGCTGCGGTTAAACTATGAGCTCATCTTTCCTTCTGTCAGTCAGGCTTTGCTCGCAGTGTCTGCCTGGGGACCATGCTGTGTCGCCATAGGATCATAGAATTGTCTAAGTTGGAAGGGACCTTTAACATTATCTAGACCAACCATCAACCCAACTCTGATAAAAGCCATCACAAACCACATCTCTAATGCCATCAGGGTGTCCGCTCAGGGAGTGTCCCATCGGGGAGAGGCAGGGACAGGCAGAGCCACCCACAGTGCCCTTGGAGGAGCTCCTGGGTCCCCAGCACCCTGCTGGGACCCCATGGCCCACCCGCTCCCCAGCCCCGTGTCACAGCCAGGGAACGTGGCACCATCTGCCGAGTAGGCAGAGAATCATGTCCCAGGCTGTGGCACAGCAGCACCGTCCTCTGCTCTGCCAGGGATTCCTCCTGCCCAGAGATCTCACCTCCCTCTGAAGGGGCGCAAGAGCTCTGGGGACAGCTCGTTCCCTGGCCTTGCAGAGGAGAAATGCACGGCTGGACCTCCGCACCCTGTCCACCCCCAAGGATGGAGACCTGAGCCCAGCGGCCAGGGGAGCACAGGGGATTGGCAAACTTTTGCTTCCCCACTGCCTGCAGATAGAGCCTGCAGCGCTGCAGCAGAGCGGGCATGTCGTCGCACGTTCCCCTGGCTTAGGCTGGGCGATACGGATGTGTATCTGCTGAAACATCTGCGGCCACGCAGGTGGGGCACTGGGAATACTCTGGAAAAGCTGCCCCAGCAACACACCTCTCCCGCCTGTTCCTCTGGAGAGCAGCTCAGGCAGACACCAGTTCCTCCCTCTGACAGCCCAACCAGCCTGGGCAAGGCACCGGGTGACTCAGAGCCACTGTGGCCAAGCCACCCCCCCCCCCAGAGCCGTGCCCCGGCCCCACAGAATTGAGATGAGCCAAGCCAGGCATGAGCACAGCACGTCGGGGTGCCACGGCGCGCACGTACCTGCGATGCGGCTCCCGTAGGCAACTCCCACGGTGCAGAAGCTGTTGTTTGGCACTGCAGCGATCTCCCCGGCGCAGCGGGTCCCGTGGTGGTTGCCGTTCTCCTCGTCGGGGTGAGGCATAGGGTCGGGGTCGTTGGAATTCAAGTCATAGCTGCCTTCTGGGCTCTGAAAACAGACCCACCATCAGGAAGCAGGGCTCCGCTCTCCTCTCTCCGGGAAAAGCAGGGCTTAAGAGCACACTCCGCAGGCTGAAACACAGCCTGGAAGTCACGGGAGCTTCGGGGCTGCTTCTACACAGGGCTGCGGCTCAACACTGCTATCTGCTGCTGCGGGAAAGGGACCAGCAGAGGCAGCCTCTGCAACTTCTGGGGGGCAGAGGGAGGCCAGCTCTTGCGTCTGAGCGGCCACCTCCCACAGGTAGCGCCGAGGCTGCTAACCCTGCAGCTCAGGCACGGAATCTCCCAGGGAAAGGTCTGCCATTGGCACTTCCCGCCCTGGCCGAGCCCGGGGGAGGCTCTGCCGGCAGCTGAGCACTCTCAGGCTCATGCCACAGAGCCGGCACTCACGTAGTTTGGCTGGATGTCCTTGATGGTGTGCTCCACGCCGTCATCCACCACCACTACCGTCACGCCGCGCCCCGTCACGTTCTGCTCCCAGACGCCCGTGACGTTGATGTCCTTCCCGGGGCTCTTGCGGTTGTTCTAAGCAGTGGAAAGGAGAGCGAGGGGGGAGGAAAAGCGGAGGAGCGGGTCAGCTGTAAGGGAAGGAGCCTCCAGACTTTTCTGGGAGGACCATGGCTGGGAGCGCAGGGACTCACAGGACAGAGATTTGTTTGACGTGGACAGACAACAATGGCTGCTTGAGCCACAAAGAGGAGTTCCCAGTGCTGCAGGGCCGACACCGTGCTCCAGCCTGCTTAACCGTACAGCGTGGCCCAGCCAAAACCCCTCTGCCCACCCCAGCGCCACTGCTGTGTGGCCAGTTGTGGCCAGCTGAGGTAGCCAGCTCCTCCCATTACGGTGGTAAGCTCTCAGCGTGCTTCCTCCTTGCCGCAAGGACAGAGAGTGACCATCCAGCCCACCATATAACTGCTCGCTTGTGGCCACAAAAACAGCCTACACACAACGGGAGCTGGAAAAACCACTCACCAGGTGCCACTGCTGGGGGTACTTAGGATCGTTAAAGTGCAGGCTGCGCTTGGAGCGTTTCAGAAGCTTCTGTTCCGAGTGCCACCGCACGCTGTCGTGCTGTGCAAACAAAGTGTCCACCGACCTCCTTATTGCTTCGGGTTCGCTTGCCGCGCGGCCGTCAAGCCGGTAGGTGAAGAGGTAATGGCCCTTGAGCTCCCCAACACGGCCCATGTTCACCAGCCCCGCAGTCCGGGCCAGCTCCTCCGCCTGCTGTTCCAGCTCCTCCTCGGGCCCCTCCAAGCTGACAGCCCAGCTCAGCTCGCCGTGCCGGGCCTCAGTGCCGGCAGCGCGCTCCCCACCGCAGGCCAGTCCGTCGGCCAACGCCGGGGGCAGCCAGGCAGCGCCCAGCCAAAGGCACGTGTGGATACAGAGCGTGGCCTCCATCCCCGCGCTCCATAGCGGCGCCCTCCGCTTCCAATGCGGCATCAGACAGGCGGGCTGCAAGCGGCAAAATATCAAACCGGTGAGAACCACGCTCTTCTGACCCGGAACAGGGTGGCCCCGGCTTCACCTGGAGCTCCTAAGGAGCAACCCCGGCACACCTGGGCTCGCTACCAACCCCCCCCAGCACAGCAGAGAGAGCTCTTCCAGGGAAACCCCAGCCAAGGCGGCTCAGCCCCGGGCAGGGATCCCTCCTCGCTGCCCGCCCGGGCACACCGCTGCTACTGGCAGAAGAGGGGCCACTTCCTTCTCTTCTCGTGGCCAGGCACAGAAGACGCCACCACCAGAAAGGCCACGCTCCGTGAGACACCCACAGCCAGGAGCCGGTTCCTCTTTGGAGCAAGCCCTACCGAGCACCTTCCTCACCAGCTCCATGGCCGGAGGAACGCGCTTTCACCTGGCACGGGGGGAAACCACCCTCCAGCCCCGCTTCAACCCCTGTTCCACGGCACCGCACGGGGCAGGGGGGGGAAAGCACCTCCCGAGATTCCACTCCGTTTCCCACAGCCCGGCACTGCCCAGGGCTCAACACCCCCCAGTAGTTTGCCGGTAGTGACTCCCCCAGCTGCTCTCCTCTCCCGGTGGGCTCCCAAGCCCCTGGAACAACTCACCGGCTCCGGTCCACGTTAGACATGGAGGTCTACATATGGCTCCCTAAAAGAAGGGCTTTAACTGCCCGTGGCTGCCCTTGGGCTCAAGAGACCGGCACCCCCGGAGAGCGCCTGCACCCGCTGGAGCCCTGCAGCAGCCCGGGGCAGACTCAGCGCCCTCCGCTCCACCGGGGAGGCCGGGAGACAGGGGCACGCCCCGGCACCAGCCGCCACCCAACTGCCGGTGGCCAAAGCTCAGGGACGCCCGGGGCAAGCCAAGCGCCGCCGGGCGGAGCCGCAGGGCAGACCTGCCGCCGCTCCCCCCCACCTCCCGGGGGGCGGCCGGGCTCCCCGGGCCGAGGCCTTCAGCCCCCGCTTGGGTTCACCAGGCCCCCAGTTGGGCTCACCGAGCCCCCGGGGGGCGGCGAGGCGGTGACAACCAGTAACCCCCAGGCGAAGGGGCGGGCAGGGCCCCGCGGAGCTGCCGGACGCCCCGGGAGCCCGTCCCGACCCCTCACATCCCCGTCCCGCCGCTCCCGCCCCCACCGCCCCCTCACCGGGCATGGGCCGCCGCCGCTTCCGGGTACCCGCGCTCGCTTCCGCTGACAGCTGCGTCACATCCGCTCCGGGCGGCGGCGCGGCCTCCCGTCCGCCAGGCGGCGCTCTACCGGGGAGGGGCGCCGCCGCCGGAAGGGGCGGGGCGGCGGGGGCGCGGGCCGTGCCGCTCCGCTCCGCTCCGGCCCGCTCCGTTCCTCTCCGTTCCGCCGCCGCGCCCCGCCGGGCCCGG
>JAOXJM010000010.1:6805729-6839629 GCA_026413425.1 Tringa solitaria | reverse complement strand
GGGGGGGGCACAAGTGCTCTGAATTCCCAGATTGGAATCTTCAGCGCCGAGCCAGGAAATCCTTCCTGTAAGCATCCACAAAGTGCTGTCCAAAGCAACCGAGAGGCAAAAACCCCCGAACTGTGACGCACGTTTCAATTCTTGGAGGAGAAATGTCTCAGCTTTGGGTGCTGCCATCTGTACTAAGCAAGCAGGTTCGGTATGGAGGTTCACACCGAGCCCAGCTGTCCGCGCTGCTTTGTGCCTCTCCTTCTGTTGTTTCTCTCAGCTTATGTGGGGACGGGGCAGAAGTGTAGGCGAGCGGCCAGCTGTGGCTCCAGAAGGATGCGCAGGGAGGTGTGAGGTTGGAGCAGAGAGGGATGGTACCTCTGGGCTGTAGCTCAAGTCCATTGAGCACAATCCCTCCCAGTCTGCCCACAGTGCTCTCTGGGAGGACTGGGGAACAGCTGACTGCAGCAGTTCAATGAGGGTGTTTGATGGTTCTCTGGCAGGAGAACCCCCATTGAGTGTCTCAAGGTGCAGATGGGTTCATGGCCCGGCCCCTGCAACTGGGGTGCCAGACAGACGCACTCCATCCATGCCTGGTCAGAGTCTTCCAGAGATCTTAGAACAGGAGATCTGAAAAGCTGTCTCTTCCCAGTCTAACTGCCTTCCTGCTGATTTTGATGATTTTTTTTCTAGTTCCATTGATGTGCAATGTCTTTAAGAAGTGATAAGCTATAAAGCTGAGCCTGGAAAACATGCTCTGTCCTGAAGAGCTTAAAGTTGGAAGCTTTGCTTTTACAAACACTCACCTGTGCACTTGCTTTGGGTGGCTGGGTACTTCTGCTGGAGCCAGCAGTGCTACTTGGGTGTTCGCATTGCACAGCTACATGTTGTTTCATGGTGGCCAGGAACATGGGAGTCCTTGCTGCAATGAGGAAGGCACGACAAGGTGTACTCTTAAAGTCCTTTTAAGATGATCATACTGTCCTGTGGGGCTTTACCCATTTGTGTTGTGGCCCGGGGAGCTCTGAGCTGCAGAGATCCTTGCAGAAGGAGCAGAGGAGAGTAAGCAAGCGGCCTTTATCAGAGGTGTTTGAAGAGCACTTCTTTGCCCTTCCCAGTCCCTCCTCCTACCCCTGCCCTCCTTCCCCAGGCCTTATCTCTGTGAAGTGGTGTTTTGTGCTTGTCTTGTGGGTCACACCCTTGGTGTCTCTCCTCTGACATTCAATCACCTCTTCTTCCCTACATTATAGAGAGGACAGATTTGCCTTCTCATTAACATTTGTCATCTTGTTGAAAATGCCTGGGTGAAACTGAGGGGTAGGACATGTACAGGCTCTAATGCATATCTTCTCTCAGCTTTCGAAGGCATCCGAGACCAGCGACTGTGGGGAGGACCTGCAAGTCTCTAACCGCTCAGCCCGGCCTCTGGTGAGTCTCTAAAAGCTCCTTTGGGTGTGGGAATGTGAATTCCTCGGGGGATGTGCAGCCAGTTACTGCTATGCCCACCTCTTGCAGTCCTGAACTGGTAAGCCATGACCTGAGAGCCCTGGCACAGGCCAGCGATGCCATCCTGTGCTGAGCGGGTTCTGTCTGTGGGTGAGGTAATAGCCCTGGAAAAGTAGGTCACTTAGAGCTGGGACCGCGCTCAGATAATTGCAAAAAGGAAAATAATAAGCAATGTTGAAATTATGCTTGAAGGGAGTCGGCAGCTTTTTCTAAGGGGACTCTATGTGGCTGGGAGACCTGGCTGCTGAAGGTCCCGGAGGGAGAACATGCGGGAGGGTAGCCCTGAGGTGGGGGGAGATGCCCATCAGCATCTCTTCCTCTCCATAGGAAGCTGCCACTGCCATCTGCCAGTGGGAGCAGGGGCAGCACGGCCAGCAAATGGCTGAGAATATCATTATTTATCGGTGTTAGTACAAGCTTGTGTGTTGGCAAGTGTCTGCCGCCTCAAACAATACCTTTTGTAGTGCTTGCTTGTGGGCGTGTGTGTGCACAGACACGTGTGCGCAGCTGAGTGTGAGGACCCCTGGGGACTCTGTCAGGAGGGAGAGCGAATCGCTTGTAGGGAAAAAAATCTCAGGAAATGTGCAGTGGTATCAGAAATGAGAGCAGGAGAGGCTGGAGGAAGATCTGCTGCTTGCTTTGGGTGTACCCTGTGTCACGGTGGTGTCCCACGGTGTCCTCCCTGGGTGGCATCGCTGTCCCCTGGCCTCACAGGGAGTGTTTCCTCGGGACCATCAGCGGAAGGAGTCCCTGTGCTGCACGCTCCCGCTGGACAGGCCTGCAGGGAATCCTGATGTCCTGAGCACCCCGTCTGCCATCGTCCCAGCCGGTGGCTCTGCGTAACCCATCCTGCCCGTGCCTCTGCAGCTCGAGAAAGCAAAAACCCACCTCGCTGCTGGTCAAGCTGCTGCCAGAGCCATCTGTCTGCAGCACAGATATGACCTATGCTTGGATGCAGGCCAGAGTCTTGGTGTAACCTCTCCTGTGTCCTGTAAACCTCTCTGATTATTCCAATATCCAGTGCTACAAAAGACTTGCTGGCTGTGGGTTGGTGAGTGTGGATTCCAAGCTGTGTTAGGATTTTTGGTCTATTCTCTCAGGATTTCTGACAAAACCTGCGCCTGCCGATCAGACTCTGATCCTTTTCTGCTTTCTTCTCTAGGGCTTTGGTTTCCAGAGTCAGCTTTCTGAGCAGGTACTGGACGTGGGGGCTCTGTCTCCTGTTTTGGACAGCCCCACGTGCAAGGTGAGTGCTATATCCATGGTGAGGGAGCAGTCTGTGAAAAGGCAGGGAAAAACGCTGTGGTGTGGTGCACTAATCACAGCGATGCTCTCGGCGTAGAGGCTTTGCAGAGGCAAAGAGAAGCGGTGTGTTAAGTTTCAAGGATTAGAGCAGTGCTGCTAGTGTGTTGGTTTTTCTCAGAGATGAGATGCAGGTAACTCCACAAAGAGCACGCTCTTTGAGTAGAGGGGGTTTGTGAGGGGCAAGCTCACGTGTGCTTTCCCTGCCCCAACACGGGTGTAGATAAAGGGCTTTCCTGGGAATGGTGGGAAGCAGACTCTATTATACTTTTTTTCTTTTGTGAGTATATTTGTCCTTTTCCTTCTCTTAAGCAGATGGGAACGTTTTGTGTAACAGACCACGATAGCATAAATGGGAAGAAAAGGAGGTTAGCTCCCTCTGACAGATTTGGGTGTAGGGAAGCTTACTTATACGCGTGTGGTTGTCTTGCCTGCCCGCACGTAGGGGGGGAACTAGGCTCTTTCCAGTGAGTGTGGTGTATGAAGGAGCGTATGTATGCGTGCACACATCTGGGCTAACGGGATGTAGGAGGAACAGGATGTAGCTGTGATGGGGCAGTCCTCACCGCGAAGGTTGCTGTGCATCTTGAGGCTTTATCGTTGGCTTCTCAGCATGTTCCTGAGTTGGCTTCCTTGGCCCTGACGTTCCTGTGGAGCCCTCTCAGCTGCCCCTCTCCCGCAGCCTCTCAGCCCGTGGGGGTGTGCTGTCTGGAGGAGCACAGCGAGGCGGAGGGTCGGGCTCCAGCTGGGGCTTACTCAGCCTTGCTCTGATTGTAAGTGAGTTGATCAGCTGCACCGGAGGAGACCTCGAGTGGCAAACTCACCACCTGCCCGGCAGAGAAGAGCAAGCCGGTTTGTAAGGTTGTGCCTGGAGAATACACCTGTCCTCTTGTGCCTGATAATGAGCATAATCAGATGTGAAGGGAAAACAAAACACATGCCCGCTGTGTTCTCCCCCTCTCCCCTTCGCCGCGGCGGTTACTGTGCATACAAATGTCTTGTCGGAGCAGCCGCGTTGGGAGTTTATTACAGCCCTGTCTTGAGGAGAGGGGTGGGTTTGAAACGGTGTCCCTGCAGCTCTGCAGCTGCTCTTTTGTGTCGGCAGACAGAGGCTAGTCTGAAATCCCAACTCTGGCTTGCGGGAATGCGTTTGCATCCACGGAGTGAGCTTGCCTTGCTTTGAATACATTGGCAAAATATTCTGTTTTAAAAAAAGACCCCCTCTGTCAGCTCCCTGAGCGTGGTGTTGGGGGGTTTGGTTAGTGTCTCCTGGCAGGAGCTTGCGGAGGCTGCGTGGGCTGCTCCCTGCTGGACCCGGCTGCTCTGCTGCCACCGGGGGGGCTGCTCCTTTCACCCTTCACTTAACAGGCGTTTCCAGTGCTGGCATCCTGCTCTGCTGGCCCCGTTGTGCAGGGGGACGGTGTGAGGAGCTGGAAGCAGGCGTGCAAGCAAAGCTGGTGTGTGTGGAGACCGCGGAGGAGATCCTGCTGAGGTCCCTTGGGAGGAGACAGCCTGTTATCTGTCATCCTGCTTTCCTGGGGACACCGGTCTGCTCTTGTACTGGCAGCGTGTAAGATGTCCTCTGTGGGACACAGCCTGGTGTTTAATCTGGGCAGAAAACCAAGCTGCCTGCAGTACTGGGGCTGCTGGGGATCCAGAGGCAACAGGAGAGGCAAGGTGCTCTGGTAATTTCACAGACAAGGCTTAAAATCAGCCCTTGTTCTATCAGGCAGGTGCTGTCTTCACCTTCTCAAATGTGTCCCGAGATTCCTGCAGCCTGTGACTTCTGGGGAGGGACTGCCCTCCCAGGAAGGTGTGTGGGGCAGGAGAGCAGTGGTGGCCCCATGCACGGGCTCAGCAGCATTTCTGTGTGACCAGTTATCCCTGTTCCCAGGAAGATCTGCTTCTCCATTTGTCTGGCTTCTTTCCTGTCACGGGCGGCAGTGACAGAGCCCGTTTTGAGGCAGGAAACATTTGCTGAGCTCCTCGGTTCTGGGGAATTGGAGTCATTATTTACAGCGGGGCAGGAGGGAGGCTGGGAGGGGGAGAGCTCTGCCCAGGCTGATGTGATGGAAGGTGACAGCACTTGCAGGGAATCCTTCTGCTGTTTGCTCCACTGAAGGTTTGCATAAATTACTGCTGGGTTAGTTCTGTGGTATTTTGGCCCCGCTCCACAGCACGCTCCCGCGTGGCAAGGGCTGAGCTCACCTGCTGCTCCTGTGGTCCCCAAGAATTTATGAATGGGCTGCTCTTCTGGGGACCAGAAGCCATAGCAGGGAGGAAGAGCCCTTTCTGCTTCCTCGTGAGTTTGAAGAGGGAAGTTCTTCCCTTCCCCGGGTGAGCCCCACAGAGCGCGTTTGTGTGCACCTGCTGCAGGGACAGAGGTGCCTGGCAGGGGGGAGAAGGAGCAGCTCGACTAATTCACATGCAAATATTTGCTGTTCAGATTTCAAGTATTTACTGTGTCACAAATAAGCCGAGTGAAGCTGCTCAGACTGCGCTCCCGAGGGGGCTGGCTTCCTCGGCAGCACCCGAGCCGATGCGCTGCGAAGCCAGTGGTTGGGGATCCCCGGGTAGGTGTGACTGTGTGGGAACTGGCCCTCTCTGAGGTCTGGGATGCGAGGCAGGACCGGGTCCTCTTGTGATTCCGCTCACAGCCAATATATCAGTTTGCTTTATGGCCTCTGCACACTCTTTTGTTTTCGTGTGTGACGTTCCTGTTTGTTTTAGGAGACTTTTTTTTGTCCTGTACTTTTCAGAGGGGTGTTACTTAGATATCTAAGATGACCTTTAGGAAAAAAAAAAAAATCCAAATCTGTGCCCAAAGTGCTGAGTGCCGGCAGGGAGTTCGTCTTCTGTATGGAAAAAGCCACCCCCAGAGCATCACCTAGCCCAGCCCGGAGAGCTGAGCCCCCCAGCCTCCCAGTTGTGCTGCTGGAACTGTTCCGTTAAGGTGTTCTTCTGAGGCTTTGAGACCCTTGGGAGAGGAGACCCGTGGGAGAGGAGGCTGCTGGCTGAGCGGGGTGTCCTGGAGCAGCCTGTGGATGCTCTTTGCTCCGTGCTGACGCGCTGGACCAGAGCGGTGCTGCCCTTCAGTCGAACCACTGTACGGCCCTTTGGTGGGGAAGGAGCCAGCAAACTCCACACTGTTTGCTTTTACCTGCAGGCCCAGGAGCTGGGAGAAGAGGAAAGAGACCAAAGCAAAGCCAGTGTAGAGGAAGAGCAAAGCAAAAGAACAAAAGCTGCTGAGAGGTACAGTACAAACAGAGCAACAGGGGAGGTGTAGGCAGTTCTAGCTCCGGGTCACTCTCCCGTCTTGTCTGTCCCTGCTCTGCTGTGGTCACTGTAACCTGTTTGGGTGTCCCCTGTAGATGCTGCAGCTTCTCACAGGACTTTCCCCACTAAACCTCTCGCTTCTCCTGCCACCTCCGTAGTACTGTCTCAGCAGATTTCAGCTTTGTTTCTGGCTGGGCGGGCAGCAAAACCGGCTGTCTCTCACTTCCTTGTGACTGCCCCAGATGTGGAGCTGGCTTCTGTGTCCCTTCCAGCTGTCTGACTTTAAGGCTGTGAATGTCACGCTCTTGCCAAGATGGTCCAAACCTGTTAATGTTGTGCCCTGTGGTGCTTAACCGTGGAAGGCTTAGTCACTGCCGTTGCCCTAGGACGGACCCCAAAGGTCTGTCTTCCGTGATGGACCATTCTGGTTGTGAGGCAGCCCCCATTCTCGGTCAGCACTGGTCCTGCTGGCCTGCCAGCTCTTCTCTGGGCAGAGCTGATGGGTGAAGGTGCCTGTTACTGGTGGCAGGAGAGTCCAGCTGTGGTGTGAATGGTTCTCTTCCGCTTCCTTCCGTAGGGTGGCCTACAGCAAGTCACAGGTTGACCAGGTGTAAACATTAAGCTATTTTATATCATGGTATGTGGGCAACTGTCTCTGGAGTGCACCCCAAGAGCAATGCTGGCTTCCAGATCCTTAGTTACTGCGAGGACTAGACTGTCTGGGGGAGCTATTTTCAGCCTGTTTGTGGTATCTTGTTTAAAGCTGTTGAGATACTGTGTGGAGCGGTGAGCTCCGTGCTCTCTCGAGCCCTTCCCCTCTCTCCGAGAGCTGCAGCTTGTGGCGTTTATAGATAAATTGTGTCAAAACTCAGCCTCTGCGCAGAGTTACAGATACTCTGGAGCACTGGCAACCGAGAAGCTGTTGCCTGTGCCAGGAAAACTTGTGAAGAGAGGAAGCTACCTCCCATTTTAATGACTGGCTGGGTGCGCTTGGTGTTGGCAGCCTTGTTCTTATAGAAGCTGTTCATAGGAATGTCCCTGAAAACGTGTTCTACCCGCAGGAATTGTCTCCTTATCACTTGGTACCTGCTTCCCAGCTGTGCATCCTCTCTTTCTCTCTGCCTGTAAAAGCTTAGCTTGTGCTTGCCTTGTCTCTGTGCTCCCCAGATGAAGTAGGACTGTAGATGTAAACGTGTCTGCCAGGATTTCCATCTGTAATTTGGACAACAGTGTGAGTATTGCTAATAGGGCCAACTTATCCCAGGGAAATTCTCAAAGGACTTGAAAGGAGAGGAGGATAATCCAGGGAAGGGATTCAGTACTTTGAGTCTGACACCCATTAAATCCTGGAAGGGCTTGAGGATGTGGGAACGGTTTGGAGCTTTGCTGTGCCTTTAGCAGCCCCATGTTGGACAAACAGGTCCTGTAGGCAGGCATGGTGTGGTGCCCATCACATCCCATCTTCCTTCTGTCTTGTCTACCTCTAGCAGCCACTAGAACCTGCTCTGTGCTAATCTCCTCTTCCGTTACTCTTTTTTTTTTGTGCTGCAAAGTGAGGGGGATCAAAGTGCTTGTGAAACACCAGAAGAGAAGTGTTTTGCTTTAGAAAATTGCAGTCGGGAGGAGGCCGTGGCCCGGGAGCCGGAGGAGGGGTCGCTGGATAGCCTAATCCATCCGGAGGAGCTTGCTGCCCCACAGAAAGCGTAAGGGCTTCCTTGGAGTCCCTGTGTCGTGAGCGTAACACCTTTTGTCCTATTGCTCCCCTTTGTGGTGTCTGAGGCTGGTGTGTGAAGCCGGCACACGAGGAGATGCGGTTTGGTGGGCACAGCAGAGCTGGAACATCTCCGTATGTGAATCCAGGCAGCTGTTTGCCTGGCGAGTGCCAAGTAAGCCGTCTGTGCCAGGGAGGGTGAGAACAGCAGCTCAGCCTCGGGGTCTGTGGCACGGGGCTCCCCGGGGTGGAGAGAGAGCTCTTTGCTTTGTACTTGGAAAAAACCTCCTCCTTCCCGGTGTCACTAACAGGGTGTAAGTGTTTGTACGCCTCTGGTAAACGCTTTAACACAGACTCCTGAGTTCACTTGCCGAGTGGTGCCCACATCAGGGGAGGAACCGCAAAAACCCAACAAATTGCCCCATTTTTGCAGTCACTGGGAACATGGGTTGCTTTGAGAGAATAAGGTCAGAGCGCGGGATGGTGGCGCTCAGGCTCCCTGCAAAAGCCAGTGCTCGGTTGCCGTACTAAATTGATGGTCTACGTACCCGCAGCTCCACTGTGAGAGAAGACCTCAGTGAAAGTGGCTGTGCTGACTCTGCTCTCCACGGCAAATGACACAGCAGCAGACATAACTGGGGGAAAACAGGACCAGGACAAAGTGGTGGAGAAGCAATCTCTGATGTGGAGACCAGCACAGAGTCTCCCTTTTTCTGTTAGGAATTGAGTTGTGTCAATGCGTGTGAGTTGGCCTGAGCTCTTTTTAAGCAAGAACTGGGGCAAAAGGAAGAACAGGATAAAAAGGTGGAAGTGGCTGAATCGCTTTGCGGAGCAGATAAGTGACACCTTCTGTAGCCGTCTCTGCGGTTGGCCCAGAGCACACCGCGTCATGGGGGAGCACTGGAAAAGCAGGATTTTTCCAGACCCCAACTGCTTTCCTCTGTCTTGTTCTTTTCGCTAATGGTGGCACAAGTGACCTTTTCCCTTTGAGTCAAGGCTGAGATATTGGGGCTGTTACTTCCCTGATTCCTGGCAGAACAGAAGTCCCTCCACTTCACGCTAGTGGTCTCAGAGCACGCTGAGACCTTGCTGCTCCAGCTTTCCCTAGCAAAAACTAAGAACCTTGTTCCTATACTAATCTTTACTTTCCCCTTCAGCCTCTCTCAGACCTTATAATTTTGCTGCTCTCTGAAAAAAACTTAATTAGAAATAGATTGGTTTAGAATTTTTGGAGCGCTTAGGGCTTTCTGTTGCCTGGAGCTGGCAAACTCCCAGCGCACTTTAGATTGCAACTGCAGAAAAATACCTGGTCCATCAGAAGGGCACTGCCAGGCCCTGGGCTGCCAACAGGGGCCAACTGCATCTGCTTTGGCAGCCAAAGCCAGGGCATCGTAGCTACTACATCCTTCCTGAAGCGAAGCCGTGCCGTCCGTGCAAGGTGAGCTGCAGTGGGCCCAAATACGAGTTATTCAGGGCCTGAGCGCTGCTGAGGCTGGGTTTAACTTCTCAGAGTTTCTCTGGGACTCAACGCAAGGGCTCACCCGTGGTGTGTGGAGGCAACTCCAAGCTGTTCCCAGAGACAACATGCTCCTCAAAACCCGGAGCACGTGCTGCATGTTCCCCACCAGCCTTGTAAAGACTCCTTTCCTGTAGCAAGCTTCTCTTCTGCCTGTTCCCACCTATGCTGCTGTTCCTTATATCCTCTGCAGCCCCTGCCCGTGACTGCAGTCTGGAGGGATTCCGTGTGATCTGTCCCTCTGTCAACTGGAAAGCTTCTAGAGGAGGTGGCTCTGAGATTTTTTTTTTTTGGTTTGGAGTTGATACTGGTTGGGGGGATGTTGCTGTTCCTCTCATGTTACTCGGTTTTCTGTCACCCTTTTGCCAAAGGAGCCTTCTCTTTTTGGTAGGCAACCAGAGAAGGATGTTAAACACGAGCAGTCCTTGAACCAGCCTAGTGAAGAATCCCTGGACGAGATAGCCAAGGACCTGGAGATGGAGCTTGAGCAAGAGAAAATGCATTTATTGCAAACAAAGCAGGAGAAAATTCAGCAATTCCAGGAGGAGATGAGGCAGCAGGAGGAGGAGGAAGCTGAGAAGCTTCATCAGCAAAAAGAAAAATCCCTCGGGTACTTTCCTTTTTCACTCCATCTCCCCTCTATTTCTCCCCTGAGCCTTTCCTAGATGTGATTTCACTGCGGTGGCCACAGGCTCGTGCTGTTATAGGCCTCCTCCTTGGAAGTGGTGCTGCTTTGCAGAGCTGTGGGCAAAGGAGGCAAGAAGGTGGCTTTTGGGAAGGAGGAGGAGCGTGGGCCTCTCTGCCTGGCACAGACAATCTTGTGTGTGAGGATCTGCACATCTCCTGTAGTAACAGGACTGGAAATTGGAGCGTTAGAGGAGATGAGGTTACCCCGGAGGAACTAACAGAAACTCTAGAGCTGTATGTTTTACAGAGGGACTCACAAACAAGGCTTTAAGGAATAGGACATGGATGTCTATGAAACCCAGCCAGAGCGTGAGGATCTGATAGCGATCCAGGGAGTGGAACAGCACTGGAACCTGTGTCCTCTTCCTGGGGGTTCTCTTAAGGCTTGTATTTCATTTGAGGTGGCCTTGATGCTTGTGTTCTTAGCACACCGAGCCAGCCAGAAACACTACCTTGACATGAGATGCCATGGGAATGCTGTCCTGGGTGCAAAGGAAGATACAGAAACCGCACCTGAAGGGAAAATGTCTATGCAGCAATAAAGCAGTAGTAAAGAGGGTGTCATAGGAAAATACAAAGCTTACAGATGTGCTAACGCAGCCAGGTACCCCGACTGGAGTCTGCTTTCATTTAATAGGAGCTGATTTCAATTACCTGGGAAAAAGAACCCCAAGTGCCACCTGTACTGATGTAGCGCATTCTGAAAATGCGCCGCACAAGTTTGATGCTCAGGGGCTGTCTCCTATGCCAGCAGCTGGGTTCAGAAGGCAGGAAGGAGAATTAATGGTCTGAACCTTTTTTTTTTTTCTTTTTCTTTTCTGGCTGCTCATCTCTCAGGATTCTAAAAGAAGATCTGGCGAAAGTTTCTGAGGAGGAAGAGCTGTGTGTCAGAAAGGAAGAAACAGAAAGACTCTCAAAGCTCCGAGCAAGAATCACCTCAGAGGCCGAGGCGGAGGAGCAGAGGATAAGGTGAAAAGTTTTGCTGCCATCCCTGGGGGTGTGAACTCTGCTGGTTTGGGAGAGAAACAGCTTGTGTGCCACCAGAGAGCACCCAAAGAGGAGGTGCTTGTCCTCCTGAGACCCCATAGCTGGTGCCCTGACTATGATGCTGTACGTGCAGGGGAGCTGTGTGGCGATAGAAGGTAAAACTGCTGGACCCTCGTGGTAACAGCTCTGCTCCTTGAAGCTGATGAAATTTTGCTGAATAGACATGGTACTTAAGTGTCCTGAAGAGAGGTCTTGCTGTGAAGTTGGACCAGGCGCAGCTCTGGGGCATGTAAATGACAGAAATGGCATCTCCAAGGATGATGCTTGGTTTGAGTGGCGTCTCTGTCTCCTGGCTCTTACAGCCTGTGAAAGCAGTTGGAGGAGGCAAAGAAGCAGACACTGGAAAACTTAACATTTTGCTATTTCTTTTTTCACTTGGTTGACAGATATGTCTCCACCTGACTGCTTTGCTGTTTATTCCAAGGCTTTAGTTGATACACTGTGAATCTGTGCTGTGGTTCTTGGTTCCTTCTGGTTTCCATGTCCTGTCCCGTAGTAGTGTCTTCTCTCGGCTCTGGTTCCTCAATGGAGTCCAGTGGTAAAGTACCAAATTCTGACTCGCTTCTGTCTGTTCTTGTTGCAAACCTACCAGGGCAGAGCAAGAGGTCGCACTGCAGAAGCTAAGAGAAGAGTGGGAATCCCAGCAGGTAATGGAGAAGGAGAGGCTGGAGAGGCAGCAGCAGCTTGTCTTGGAGACAATGAAGCTGGAAATGGAGGAAGCTCAGCAGAAAGAGAAGATGGGGCTGGAACAAGAGAAGGAACAGTTCCTGAGTGAGCTCAAGGAGAGATTAGAGAGGGAGAAGAAGAAGGTGAGATGTTTATTGCCAGCTGGGGTCAGACCCACCCTCTTTATGCTGACCTGGCTTGCATTGCAATGCTGAAGTGTTGAGATTAAATAAAATAATCATGACTTACTTAAAGCATACAGGGAAGATGCTAGGCATGCTGTTAGAGGCAAGATTGATGTGGGGAAGAGTCATCCTCCAATTTTCATTACAGTGGTGATTAAATAACAATTATTTAAATGGCCATATTGCATCTGAAGAAAAGAGAAAGACCACTGTGTGTCCCTGCCAAGCTAAACCCAGCAGCTTTACCAGCTCAGAAGAGCTCTGTGGCTGCTGCCTCACTCCTCCAGAGCCTGGGGGGTTCTTGAACAGAGGCAGTTCATAGTCCTTCCAGCACAGCATGAGTGAGATCCTTTGGGATCTCCTGGGAGGGAAAGCACATAGAAGGTGAAGGTATGTTGTATGAAATCTGGTTTGAAAGGGAGTTACCATTGTGCTTTTTTGAATGCTTATGGACAGACATTAATTGCAAGTGCATCTTGCACGGCATGTCCCCACACAGAGGTTTTCCAGCAGATTGTCTTGTTCCTGTTCCTCTAGGCAGTAGAAGAGCTTGAGAAACAGTTTGCAACTGAACTCCAGCAGCTGAAATCTGCAGCAGAAGAGAAGCATCGTAAGGTAAAAGATTATGTCCTTAGAATGTAACTGTTTCTTTCCCCACACTGTCACCAAAGGTGACCAGGGAGGGTGGCATTAATTTTTTTCCACTTCCTAAACATGGTTCTGGTCTGGCTCAGCATTTGGGCACGTTCCAAGTAGGGGGAGGTGAGACTGCACACACGAGTCTCTGCCGTGCTGCTTGCTCGCTGTAGAAGAGCACTAAATGGATCTCATCAGAAGGGTGACAAGTGTCTGTGGGTGGCTTTCATGGCAGGTCATTTCCAGCCTGCAGTCCCAGCTGGCAGAGGCGCAGAGCGGCGAGGAGGCTCAGCTTCGTGAAGACTTGCAGAGAGCAGAGCAGAAAGTGCAGCAAAAAGCCTATCGAGTAACAGAGTACGAGCGCGAGGCGAGTATGCATCTTGGGCTGCCGAAGGGTTTTCAGCCTCTCTCCTTGGGTGTTTGGTGGGGTCTGAGAGGCCACGTCCCCTGCCTGGGGGTGATAGCGGGTGCCTTAGGGGAAGGGACAGCCCTGCAGCATCTGGCCTCATCGGGGTGCCTGCCTTGTACTACACGGGCCACAGCCTTATCCTACTTTCTGAACTCCAGTCCTTCTGCTCGTGTGAGAGGTTGCTGTCCTGGGGGCTGCTGTAGTGCTGTGGTTCTGACAAACCTCTTTCTGTGTCCTCCCTGCAGCTCAGCGAGCTTCTGAGGGAGAAACGCCAGGAAGTGGAAAAAGACCATGAGAGGAAAATGGCAAGGATGAAAGAGGAGCACCAGGAGGTCCTTGCAGGGATTCGGGATCAGTATGAGGAGGAGGTACGGCTGGGGGACACGCAGTTGGGCTGGCACTGCTGCTTGCTGGACCTGCCCATCTCAGCCACTGCTAGAACTGGAAGTCTCCTTTCTTCTAGGAGAACTGTAAAGTGAATTTGGGCTGGGGTTATAAGGATAAGCTGCCAAAACATTATCTGTGCAGGGAACTTCCACATGCACGTGTGGACTTCTGTACGAGAGAAGATTGTTCCCGCTTCTGCAGGTGCTCTTCTGGAAGCCTTCTGCCTCCCACCTCTGACTATACAGTCAGCAGGGTGTGACACAACCTCAGTTTCATGGGTTGTCTCTTCTTTCTTGAGCCATTCCCTTAAGTGTTGTCCCTGTAAGCAAAAAGGGCTTTAATCTGCTGAGTTCGGTGTTTGCTCAGGAGTTTGCTCCCTTTCCAGAGGGTGCGTCCTATGTGCTCATGTCGGCCCCTGGAGAATCCTGTGCTTCACTCAACGCCTTTCCTTGTTTGTGTTTTGGGACAAACAGGAGAGAAAGCAGAGAGCAGAGCTGTTGGAAGGCCTGCGAAGCGAGATGGGGCGTCTCCGACAGCTTCACGAAGTGGAGTTGAAAGCTCTGCAGGCGGAGCTGGAGGAGCGTCTGACCGCACTGCAGCACAGGCACAGGGAGAAGGTGAGGAGAAGGCTTCATCGAGCTTGTGACTTGGCTGCTTGGGGATGGCCTGCGTACCGTGACACCTTGGTGCCTCTGTAGCCCAGAGGGACACAAGGACATGCTTTCCCAGTTTTCATTGTTCCTCCTGGTGAGCGAGGAACTCGTGCTGTTCTCTCTTTAACTCGGCTCCTCTGTGTAGGAAAGAAAACTCCAAGATTCAGAAAACGAGCTTGAAATGCGTATGAAGAACATCAAAGCCAGATCAGTGCAACTTCTTAGCCAGGTGAGTCAGCCAAATAGAGGGAGGGGAACTTGTGTGTATGTGTGTGAGGGGGGGATAAAGCAACACTGCCAACAGTCCTCAAGTGTTTTGAAATGGTCTGGAGGCTTAGGCCTGACCTCTGTCCTGCCAGCACTGCTCGGCACCGGCAGTCTCCTCACTCTACACTCGCCTTTCTCATCCCTATATAGGAGGAGTCTCTGAGGAAGAAAAGGCAGCAGCTGCTGGATGAAGACAGACGGACCGAGTTGGAAAGAGATGTACGTACGCCCAAGCTGTGGAGAGCTTCCTTGCTGCTTTTGGGGGTGAGGGGAGTGCACTGGGACTATGGATTTAAAAAAAATGAACTGTAGCTTCTAAATTGTGAGTCTGAAAATCCCTCCCTGCCTCAGCCTGGGGTGCCATCCTGCTGGGAGTTTGATTAGCTCTGAACTGTTTCCCAAAAAGAAGAGAATCCTGTTCTTCCAGGATTTGTCTGTACATTTGTAGCTCTGGGACCTCCTGTGAACTGTGCAGGCAGCAAGTTGTGTGCCTTTTATTTTGGTGTTAGGGAAATTACTGGTTTTCTCCTAGGAAGCTGCTTTCGCTTCTCAGCTCCGCCTGGAGGAGAGCAGGAAGGAGCACGCCAGCCTCCTGGAGTCCATCCGGCAGCTGCGTAGGTCTCTTGAAGAGCTCCAGGACCAGAAAGCTGAGCTGGAGGCCCAGGTGGACTTGCTGCAGAGCCGAAGCCAGAGGCTGCAGAAACGTATCAGGTGTGTGGATGAGAAATTCTCTCAAATCTACCATATGCCTCTGGCCAAAACCTCTCTAACCAAGCCCGGACCTACCCCTTACCCTTGAACTTCTGGTGTGCTGGGCCATGTTCCTTCAGAATCCTGATGGGGGTTTTACTGCGTGTTGAGGGCTTGGAGGTCCTGGGGTCTGTTTCCAGGTCTCTTCATGACTTGCTGTGAAAATGTGTCCCTTTGCCTCTGCTGGTCAGGTTCACTTCCTTGTCCTTTCCCCGTCTGTCTTGTGAGGGTGATAAGATGCTTTGAGAGGGACACTGAAATGCAAAGAAAAGATGTCTGGGTAAGGGTGTGAAGCGGTGCTTCCCTGCCCAGCCAGGGGCTGCGCTCGACACCACACCACAGACCCATACTGGTGTCCTCTTGCACATCTGTGGCCCTTTCCCTCCTGGAAACTGGAGGTCACTTTGGACACCACTGCAGACAGATGACTAGGCTGGACGGACCTGTCTAATCAAGCGCTGCCACTGTTCCCTTTTCTTGTGGCAGTGAGCTGGAGACCGCGGTCAGGAGCAAACAGGAGACTTTGAAAGAACTGGAGGCAGAAGAAAGCGTGGAATCTCCAAGAAGGAAAGCTGAGCTCCACGTTGAAGACCTGAGAGAAACTACTCAAGCTGTGAGTAAAGCAGACAGTGAAGGTGTTTGCCTTGTGAGATCTGAGATTCTGATCTGAGTTCAACTCCCTTGAAAATCCCAGCTCTTGTTCCTTCTGTGTGAACTCATGTGAGAGGCAGGACCGCGTTTTAATTTGCCAGGGGACAGCAGTATGTTTAGTATTTTTTGATTTCTGTATATTATTACTGTGGGGATAAGGAATGTGAAACTAATGAAGTTCAGCAAGGACAAGTGTAAGATCCTGCACCTCAGGAAAAATTAACTCCCTGCATTGGTACAGGTCAGGGGCTGACCTGCTGGAAAGCAACTCTGCAGAGAGACCTGGGAGTCTTGGGGGACAACAAGCTGCCCATGAGCTGGCAATGTGCCTGTGTGGTCAAGAAGGCCAATGGTCTCCTGGGGCGCATTCAAAAGAGCATGGCTGCAGGTGGAGGGAGGTCATCTTCCCCCTCTGCTCTGCCCTCATGGGGACACATCTAGAGCACTGGGTCTAGTTCTGGGCCCCCCAGTTCAAGAAGGATGGGGAACTGCTGGAGAGAGTCAGAGCATCTTCATGGCTTCCTCTGGACTCGTTTCCACATGTCCATGTACTTCTTGTGCTGAGGACTCCAAAGCTGGACACAGAACTCAAGGTGGGGTCTCCCCAGAGCAGAGTGGAGGGGCAGAACCACCCCCCTTGCCCCACTGGTCACGCTGCTGGGGATGCAGCCTAGGATGCTCTTGGCTTTCTGAGCTGCCATTGTGCATTGCCAGCTTGTGTTGAGCTTCTCATCCAGCAACACCCCCCAGCCCTTCTCCTCAGAGCTTCTCTCAAGCCATTCTCTGCCCAGCCCGGATTTGTGCTTGGGGTGCTGTGACCCAGGTGCAGGACCTTGCACTTGGCCTGGTTGAACTTCATGAGGCTGGCACAGGCCCACCTCTCTGGCCTGTCCAGGTCCCTCTGGATGGCATCCCTTCCCTCCAGTGTGTCACCACCCCACACAGCTTGGTGTCATCAGCAGACTTGCTGAGGGGTCTACTCAAACCGCTGTCCATGTCTCCTACAAAAATTCTGAAGAGACCCGGTCCCAGTACTGACCCCTGAGGAATACCACTCGTCACTGGTTTCCACTTGGACATTGAGATCTTGAAATGTCTTTGTTACTTTTGAAAAGTCATACAAAAACCATCCCTGGCACTGGGTTTGGGTCTGGGCAATACCGTGGTGATGTCATTTGGAATTTTTGCTCCTAACTGGATTCTAGGGGGATGTTGGGGTTCTGTTTCCCTTTCATATTTTTTACTCTTTGAAATGTTTCAACTCTTCAGCCCTTGTCTGGAGAGCCGGCTTCCCCCCACTCTCAAAGCCCCGAGGATGGCAACTTCCAGTTTGACCAGTGAGTATCTGCGTGCCGGCTGCTTTGGGAAAATATTCTTGCTTTGGTTTCACAAGCAAATGTTCTGACAGTCCGTTTTGGGGAGGGTGCTGCCCGAGGCTTGCAGGATGGCACAGCCAGTGCAGAGCCTGTCCCTTCCCTGCAGTGTCAGGAGCTACATCTCTGCCGAAGGGATCTCCATCAGGAATGCCAAGGAGTTCCTGGTGCGCCAAACCCGCTCCATGAGGAAGAGGCACACGGCTCTGAAAGCTGCCAAGCAGCAGTGGCGCCAGGAGATGCAGAAAGCACAGGAGGTGGTGCAGGATCCCGACAGCTCCCAGCTCCTGGAGGGGGTGCGCAAGAACCTGGAAGAGGTGAGCCCCCGAGTGTTGAGATATTGGGCACGGTGGCTGCATAAGTGGATCAGCCCTGGGATCGATTCCTGGCTCTGCTGTAGTGACAGGCAGCTGCGGGTCTTCAGTCCTCCTGGAAATCAAATCTTCTTGTGTGTCTTTTATGATAGATATGCAGCATTCGTCCTTGCTTGCGTCACCTTCTTCGTAACACAAGGCTCTGATAGAATAGGTCCAGTTCTGTTGTGTGTGCTTGGATTGGGAAGGCTCTGTGAAGCAGTCACTGCAGCATGACCAGCACTCAGTACCTTGCTAGATTGCAGGAACCTGATTGTTAATTGGAGCTCTTGGACCTTAAAAATGGAGAAAATATTTGGTAGAGGGGAAAAAGGGATTCCCGTGTCATGCAAATCCTAAAGTAAAGGAAGTGACAGGTATCTGTCCTGTCAGTAGGTACAAGTTTGCGGCTGTAGCTCTACAGTGACCTCGCTCTTGCTTGGACAGGGGTTCTGGAGTCTCTCTAAGTTCACTCACCAACTCTAATGTGCCAACCAAAGATGGGGAAGGTCACAATTTCCTTCACTGCTCATAGAGAGCATTCATGTTTACTGAACCGAAGCTGCTGACCCTGTTGGATGCAGGGTCTGGAAGTGAAACCTCCTTTTCCTTGCGGAGAGCTCGCTTTGAGACATGCTCTCCCCTCTGTGCACTCTGCTCCCCATGTTCTCAAAGACTTGGGAGCAATTTGACTCCAACAGCATAATTTCCTGTGCTGAGTAGAAGTGAAATAATGAAACTCACCCAAACCACTAATGCAGATTATTTCCTGTCATCTTTGTTAAATTTTCCTCCTTGGCTGTTGATCCACTGCAGGAAGCAAAGCAGCTGGACAAGATGAAGTCGGCCATGCGGAAGGGGCAGGTGCTGCTGAAGAAGAAAGAGGAGAAGCTGAGCCAGCTGGAGTCCTCGCTGCTGGAGGAGGTAACCACCACCGGGGCTGTTCCTTGGGCCTAGAGCTCTCGGCCTCCTCCCCTGGGCTGGAGTCTCGGCAGGGCTTTTGGCCCCTGTGAGGGCTGTTTCCCTGGTGGCCAAAGAGTGGCATTTGCCAGCAGAGTTGGATTTTAGAAACACATTATGAGTGTGTCTGTCTGAATGGTGGGAGAGAAGGCCAGTCACAAAGCTGGAGAATGACAGACTTAATTGAACTGTGACCCCTGTGATTCACTGGACCCACAGCCAACAGCACCGGGGGATGGACTTGGGTGGAGAGCACCTGCCGAGTGCGCTGGCTTGTGAGAAGCTTGTCTGTTAGGTCAACCACCAATGACTATGGAAACCAACACTGCCGTGCTGAAATATCCTGCAACATAAACTAAAACCTCACATCAGGATGGTTAGATGTCTTATTAACTGTCTGAGTCTCGGTCAGGATGGCAAGTGCTGTGCCTTCCCTCTGCTGATGGCATCTGGACTCAGTTAAGCAGGTGGCTGCAGGGTGAATACCGAAAGCAGCATGGTTTGAGCCTAGAGACAAGGGCAGGTCGCCTCGTGTGAGCTGGGATGGAGTCTGCTCTCCTGACCAAGGCGAGCCCTGGCATCTCTTCAGCTCTGCCAGTGACCACATGGCCTTAGGCAGGGCGGCAGCAGATGTGAGAGCAGGAGACCTTTGATGGTCAAGCACTTGTCCTTGGTGCAAAGAGAGAACCCAGCCCATGGAAGAGTTTTTGAGGCTTATTTAAAGCACAAAACACTTTGACTTCTGCCTAGAAGGGCTCATTCACGTGGCTGTTAGATTTAGCCTCTAGTGCACATGCGCTTCTTCTAGAGACCAAACGGTCTCTTGGCTTTCGGATTTTGCTGTCAGGGACTGAAGACGAGTTGGCCTTCACTTGCCCTTTGTCTGTGTGTTCTGTCCAGCCTGTGCAGACGAGCTGTAGGCAGGATTCCAGTGGCTTTTATGGTTCAGGGACAGAACAGCAGGTTTCATTTGCATTGTTTTCCTTCTTATAACCAGCTTTCAGACGAAGACACGCTGAAGAGTGCTGCGTGCAAGAAGATGGTGACTTTTGATCTCAGCAACTCTGAGGACACAAACAGCACATCCAGTGTAAATCTGTGTCAGCCTAAATGTAAGTGCCTGCCTGGCTGGATAGGCTGTGCCCAGTCTGCAATGATTTAGACCTTGTTCTGGCGTTGCCTCTCGCCTCTGATGTACCTTCTGTTGTTCTCACTGGCACTCGTTAGTGTTTAAAGCAGGTCTGTTATTTGTGCCTGGGACTGCTCTGTATATAACACTTTACAGGCTGGAAATAGATTTTTTTTTTTTCCAAGCAGTGGCAGGTGAGAGGGACAGAATCTGTATGTGAATTTGCCTTTTAAATCTCTACCTTTGTTTTTAGAGTGAATTATAAAACCTGGCTTCAGCTCTTCCCTCTGCTGTTGCCGAGCTGTTACTGCTCCTCTGCAGGTGCCTGGGCTTCCTCTTCCTCGGTCTCTGGCAGGAGAGGCTGCTGTGGTTCCCGCTGCTGCTTGTGCTTTTTTTGTTTGCCCTCAGTTGCCTGTAACTGCAGTTGTGCAGGTGGGCAGAAGGGCTCCCCACACACAGCCAGGAAGGCAGGAGGGTTGTGTTGCTTGCGGGAAGGCTGGCAAGGCTGAAGCTTAAAGAAAACTTGGAAAACTTCCCCACGGCGACAGACTGACAATCTGTCCAGTCTGGGATCGTCTCTCTGACCCTGATCAGTAAAATATCTGCAGGCACATGTGAAAATTAAGAGTTTTCTCTTGCCATATGAGAGCCCTTGTATCAGCACAGTCCTCCTGGTCCTACCTCCAGCCTGGCTGGAGGCCTAGAGACCTTGGCTTTTTTTGAATGTGTGAAGTGTAACCAGCCCATTCTGCCTCCTGCTCAGTTTGTGGTTTTTTTTCATTGAAATGAGGCCTGATTGCCCGTGCCAGGGGCAGGGTGTGCAGAGTGCTGGGGCTTTCAGCTCTTGAAAGCGCTTGCTGTTGGCAAGGGGATCGCCGTTATGTCGATGGCTGCATGGCACGGGGTACAGCAGGACTCGGAGGGACGGATCCTGCTTAGCACACACTAATCAAACCGAGCTCGGAGCACGACACGGTGGAAAGCGAGCCTCCTGCCAGGCAGGCACTGTCTCCTCTGCTTTCCCAGTGATCCCTCTTTTCCTCCCCTCTCTTCTGCCAGTTGATTTGAGAACCGATTTACGGCCTGCCCCGCAGCCGGACAAGATCCAGTACCTGTCAGAGTCCCTGCGGCGTATCACCAGTGAACTGAACGGGGTCCTTGGTGTCTTGGACTCTCTGAGCAGTTGCCAGTCTCCACTCTTCACCTCGACGCCCTGCGACGGGGTCCCTCTGTCTACGTATGCCTCTGTGGCAGGACTTCGGACGAGTGGCTCCGGGGTGTCCCTGCTGAGCCCCTGGGCCTGGAGCACCGGGCTGAGCACTGGTCGCTCTTTCACGGCGGGACAGTCAGTGGACACCGTCCTGGCAGAGAAATGGCACAAGTATTTCCCAGGTAAGTCTTCTGTTTGTAACCCTCCTGCTTGCTCGCCTGTGACTCTGGATTCCAAAGCCCTGCGAGTTCTCCCCAGCTCCTCCCGATGCTGCTGAGGCCGGCTCTGCTGATGCTGCTGATGGAAGGGTGCTAATGAGATAAAGAATGAGAAGAAGGTTTTTTCGTTCCAAGCAGTGCAGCATATGGCTGATCTTGTCATCTTGCTTCTGGAGCAGCTCAGCCTTTAATATACACCCAAGAAAGAAGTTAAGGAAGGGAGCAAAAGAGGGGCCTGGAAAACCTCCTGTGAATTGCCAATAGAGTTCACAGTCTTGGTTTCCTTAACACCGCTGTGTCCTCGGGGGGTGGCTCAGCTTGTAGGGACTGTGTATCTGGAGTACAAGAAAGCAGATGCACCCAGATGGAAAGACTGTGGCTGTAAAATTTTTTGGGGGCGTGTATTTAATGTCTGTTTTTCAGGTGGGTTCCCATCGCTCAGTGAAAGTTCCAAGCCTCTGGACAACAAGCTGGGATACGTACCTGCAGAGTAAGTGTCCTTTTTTTCCTTGAGTTGTTGTTTTGTTGTGCTTTTATTGCTCTTTTATTGGTTTTTATTTCTCACCCACTTGTGCTGTCTCTCTCTCATGCAACAGTGAGCAAATACGGCTGTTCCAGCATTCCCAGTTCCAGAGCCGCGAGTCAGAAGAGATGAGTATTCAAGGAATGATAGAGACCAACAAGAAGTGGCTAGAAGACTTCAAGAGGGATTCGCAAATGTATCCTTTGCCTGGGTCTGGTCTTTAACTCCGCTCTGGCTTCCTGCAGCAGGTGGGAGGAGACAGCAGGAGGTGAGTGAGTCAGGAGCTCGAAAGCGTTGAACAGCAATTTTGAAGCCTCAGCTTTTATTTCAGTGCCCGGTTCTGCAAAGGAATATGGTGTTCAGCAGCTGGAGCAGGAGTGACCTGCTTGCTCTTTTTTTTTTTGAGCTGTACTTGACAGAGTCTCTTCCCTTCCCCTCCTTGTGCTGTGATGCTCTTTAGTGTCGCTGCTCCGCTGTGATACACAGCAGTGGGAGCTTGTAATGTGAGATTTTTTTAAAAAAACCCAAAACTTAGAATGCAGAATGGAGGAGGTGGCAGGCAAATAGGGGACCTGGTCTTGTAGCCTGGTTTTGGTGTGACGGATACAGGACTCTGCTCCGGGCAGTCCCTGCGGGGCAGGGAGCGGTGTCTCTGCCCGGGGAAGGTGCCTGGAGTCCCGGGGACCTGGCACATGGGGTGGCCTCGTGGCTGGGCAGGGAGGGCTGGAGCCCTGGACCTCTCCCTCCACCTGGGTTCTGAGCAGTGTCGTAACATGGGTGGATCTTGAGCTCGGTGGATGAGATGAGTGAGACCTCCCGGCGCTATTAGCGGGGATGTTTCCAGCCCTGTGTTGTAACAGCATTACCGGGGCTGTCGGTATCCCCTCCACAGTCTGCACTGATTGTAGCAGCAAATCCCTCAGGCCTCCCCTAGTGCAGGGTGCTCCTTTGAATTCCCTAATCCCCCTATAATTCCATTTGGCTTGGAGGCAGCAGGCTAAATCCAGCACGTGTGCGTGGGGCTGGCTCCTGCCCCTCGGCTCCTGTCCTGCTGGCTCTGCCCGTCCTCATCCCTCCTAAAACCCTGGCCTTTCCTTCACCTGGCTGCCAGACCTCTCTTCCCAGGCACACAGAAGCCCCCTGCCAGCAGCCCCAGCCTACTGCAGCTAGGACTGGATGAAAACAGACAAATTAAAGTCTACCATTACTAAAAGGTGGGACTTGGCTCTGGAGAGTCGGTGGCTGAGGCCCCTGGCAGTCTCCCTGATTATACTTTGGGTTTCAGCGATGCCTGGCCATCTCCACCATCTCTTTGTGCCGTGCCCTTGAAACAAAGTCTCTTTACAAGAGAGCGGAGGAAGGAGGAAGCGAACTTCCCAGGTGGATTCTTCTAATCCTGTAATGTGTCCAAATATACTTTATAGACTGTTTAATCCAGTGGTGAAATATCAGGGCTTCAATAAATCAACAGTTCTCTCATTAGTATTCCGGCAATCGTGAGCCAGAGCCATGAATCATGGAGGACTTTGAGTAACTGGTCAAGGGGGAGGACGTGGATCCAGCTGAGACTTCACTAGAGGAAATGTGGCAGGAAATGAGCCCACACTGATGCCCAGCAAATGCTTAATTGCAGGTGGGGCAGGACATCTGGCCTCTGCCGTGTGTGAGCAAGGGAGAACAGGCAGCGAAAGGGCTGTGGACTCTGGGGACAGAATCAGGGAACGGCAGATCCTGACTCTCGAGGAATGTTCCTCTCTTTTGGGGGCGGCAGCAATAGGAACTGAAACAAGGGTGGCTTGTCCTGGCAGATGTGGGAAAGCACTCCCTGCTTTCCCTTCCTGCTGCGCTGCGGGAGCTCCTCTGCCACATTACAGATGCTCCAATGGCAACGTGGAGCAGGATGGTGCCCGCTGGTGCAGGCGCCGTTAAGGAACTCAGCGTAGTGTGAAGGTGGAGATGAAGCCCCAGCTGCGTCCCTCCGTGCCCTGGGGAGAGGCAGCTCGGCTCAGCAGCTGGGCTCTCCTTCCAGCCAGCAGTGCTGGGGAGGCAGGGGAGAGCCCTGGTGCCCAGCCCGGAGCCTGGCCTCGCTGCTCTGGGCACAGCGGGTCTCACCGTGGTCTCTGCAGGGCTGGGGACACGGCGGAAGGGCTGGGATGCATTGCTTGGACCTCAACTCTGAGGCGGCCGGGTGCTTTGCTCTGTGGGTGGCTGCGGTGGTGCTCCTCTGGAGATGCTGTATCCAGAACACGTCGCCATCCCGCTGGGATGCGCGGAGCTGGGAGGGGGCAGATGGTGCCGCTGGAGCCAACAGGGAGACGTCGGGCAAGGCTTTCCTACTGCTGAGTGGGAAATGTGGTGTTTTGGTTGCCTCTGTCGGTATTTCCTCTGAGCTGACTTTAAATATTTTATGCTTTAAAAGAATGCTGAACCGCTTGCCACTCTGCCTGATGAAGGCGGCTGCGTTTCAAGGGATCCCATCTGTGAGGAATCATCTTCAAAGCCGTTCTCTCCGGAGACGGTGGGTACGGGGAGGGTGGGGAAGCTGCTGCTCCTCACCCTTCTGTGCTGGTGGTGTTCCCCGGCGCGGCTAACGACGTGCAGCGGAGTAAAGCACAGCCCCCTCCTGCTCTGCTTCCCGGGTGCTGTGTTCCAGCACGGCACCGCACCAGCGCACGCTGAGCGTGGCGGGGGGATGTTTACATGCAAATAGAAATGTATTTTTGATGAACGTCATTTTAAAACCCTTAAGAATGTCTGTATATATATTTTATTTTTTTTATTTTGGCTGATTTTTTGTTTTCTTAGAATTTTTTTAATTACTTGGCCGGCCTTTGTCCTTGGAGAGCTCAATCCCTGTTGAGCGTGGGGGGGCTGCTGGCCTGGGGGCTGCTGTGCCCAAAGCCACCTCGCTGAGTCCGCTCTGTGTGCACAGAGGGCTGTGTTGTAGTGTGGAGAAATGCCTGTATTCTTAGCAATAACCTGGTCTGAAACACGTTCCACTCTCCTGTTTAAAACCCGTGATAGCGGCTGTATCTGGTTTTGTACACAAATTAAATCTCCATGAGCCTGTTTTGTATGACGGTGATGTTTGTAGCTATTTTTTTTTTTCTTGTTGAGATGTTCTGTTGTAGCCCAAGATACCCAACTTCCCTTTCACATCCTCCCCTCGCTTGTTTCTGGGTTATTTCATGTTTTGTCTGGTCAAGGTCACTTCTGGCAATTTCCAAGGCCCCTTGAGCTCGCTGTGGCTTTATCACCATTATTCTGTTAAGTGTGGCCAGGGTAGGCAATGCAGGGGCAGGTAGAAAGCTGAAAAGCAAAACTACAAAAGCAATTGTTGGTGGGGCTTTCAGCCGACAGGGCGGCTGCTCTCGGGCTCGGATCCTGCCCTTTTCATACAACTCTCATCCCTCTCCTTACAATGGTGGTTTCTCTCCATGGAAGTGGCCTTGGGAATTGCCAAAAATCAGGCAGGATTGGTGATGGGCTCTCCTCTCCTCTTCCCATGGCTTGTTCCTGTCTCCTTCTCGCCTCCTTCCAGCAGCCCTGGGGACCCCCGTAGCAGCCCTTCCCCACGGTGCATCTTTGTTCCTCGGGGATTTTTCCCTTTAAGGTAGTCTCTGGTGAAAGACTCGGCCTGTCCTGTGTCTCCAAGCACTGCAGCAAAGGCTCCCTCTGCCCAAATGGGGCATTTGCCACGTGTCCTGGCTTGGGGACTCTCCAGGGCTGAGACTGGAGGTGTGTGCCATGGCCAGTGACAGCAATGGTGGGGCCAGGAGAGGTTCAACCTGCCCTTATTTTTTCAGCTCTCCCTTCTGCCCTGCGCATTCTCCCTGGAAATCCTAGGTTCAGGTGGTGGGGACATGGGGATGGTGGGCGATCACGACAGGATTTGAGCTACTGGTACAGCAGAGAAACAAACTACCACCAGCACAGGCTGGCGCTGAGAGACCCAAAGTCCTGTCTGAGCTGTAGGCCCCTCCCGGGGGAGGGAGGCTTTGCCGTGATCCTGCCGAGCGGAGGAGGATGCCCCGGCTCGTGGGTCGGAGGTGGGGGCTGCGTGCGTGTCTGTGGGCACTGGCCTGCGTTACCTACGTAGAGAAGAGGATTTGCTTTTCCTGGAATGCCGTATGTGTTGGAGAAACGGGGCGATTAGAAGAGCAAAAGGACAGCGCGCGATTACTCTGCCAAGATGAATGCAAGCCCTAAGCTCATTAAGGGGCTTGGAGTCTGCCCGCTGGAGAAGGCACCTTCCAGTCCCTGGCTGTTGGGAGACGGCGGCACGGCGCTCCCAGAGCTTTGACTTGCCGGAGCAGCGGGAGCCCCTCGGAGAGCCCGGCCATGCTGGGAACCCTGATGACAGCACTGTTCTTCGTGGTGAGAGCCTTTGGACAGGTGAGTCCGGGCTGGCCTTGGCCGCAGGTAGGATTTAATGCTTTCCATCTCATTTCTGGAGGCGTGTGGTGGGTTATCTCATTAGAGAAGCGGGGAGTGCGGGCTGGGGGTGTCTCAGCTCCTGCTCCAGCGTCGCCGAGGCCGTGCCGTGAGCCCCTGCAGTGCATCATCCTCAGCAAGGGTCTGTGGTGTTGCCTTGGGAGTGCTATTTTTGTGACTGTCACGTTAGCGGGTGTATCGGAGCCCTGCAGGGGGCAGTTCCCTGTTGTGCCCAGGTATTTGGGCTTCCCAGTCTGGGGAGCAAGTGCTGGGAATGTGCACCTCGGAGCTCTCGGGGTTGGGGAGGAAGGAAAACCCTCCCCTGTGCAGGGCTGCTCTTGTCTGGGGGGAGGTAAGTGGCAAGGTTTGCTAGGGGCTGTGGCACCAGCCTGACGGTCGTTCCTGGCCCCGCTGACGATGCCTCGGGCTTCTGTAGCTCCTTCTCCAGGGCTAGAGGGTCCCACAGCGCGGTGACTTGTCCCTGCTGTGTGGTGTGGGACACTGGGGGAAGCGACTGTCCCAGTGTCACGGGGTGAGCCTGCAGCAGAGCTCTGAGCCCTGCCTCTCCTGCTGTCTCTAGACCAGCTCCTGCCCTCTGCCATTCCCTGTCCCCAAAACCACCTCGGGACAGGGAGAGGAGGCAGAGGTCTCTGCTTGTCCTGGTGGCTCCCGGGCCACCCTGGGGAGGTCTGGGCCACCCATAACTCGATGCCCCGTGGCCTCAGCCTTACCTGTGAGCTCTGCAACCCCACTACCTCATGATGAGAATTGCTTGTCCATGTGGGGCAGGAAGAGACGCTGAGCATCACCGCAGCTGGTGGGGCCACCACGGGCTGTGATCGCTGGTGATGCACGTGGAATAGCAGCTCTTTCTGTTGTTCTTCTCTTCTCTGCTCTTACCTGCTGCAAATCCCTTCTGTGTCCAGCTCGGGACCAACCTGTTCCGTGAGGAGCCCCTGCCCTACCTCGTGTACCAGCCCCTGCCCTGGCAGATCCAGTGTGTGAGCCAGAGCCGCCGCACCAGCCGGGACAGCGAGGTGAGGGCTCCTCTTCCACATCTTCGGGGGGATAGGGCAGTGCCCAGAGCAGGAGAGGAGCATCTATGTGTTACCCAAACAGCCCGCTTGGAGCAGAAGGCTTGGGCAGGGGGCAGAGGTTTTTCTCTTTCCCTTGAAAGACAGAAAAATAGGGTAATACCAAGAGTATCTTTATTATCTTCGTAGTATTTACTAGGTATTTTTACTAGCTGAAAAATGTAGAGAAGGTATTTGTAGAAAAATTCAGGCTTATTCTTAGGAAGGAAAATACTCCCGAGCAGCCCTGCCATCCCAGGTGCTGCAGTATCATGGTGGGTGCTGGGGCTGAGGAACTAAACCCAGCGCGTCTGGTTCCACGTGGATTTGAAATGCAGATGGAGCGAGGCTGGTGCCAAGGTACATCCTGAGGTGCTACCAGCACAGCTCACGGAGCTGATTTCGTACAAAGCTCTTCTCTGCCTCTCCTTGGAGGACTTCTCACAAATGCAAATTAATTAATCAGTGCTCTGTAGTGCTCTTTAAGGGAACTACAGTAAGTATTTCCAAGCTTCCCAAAGGGAATGGAGGGCGGAAAGCTCGGTGAGGCCCTTTCAGAGCTTCCCAGCTGGCCCGAAAGGGGCTGTTCTCACCACCTCTCCCTGACACATAACTAACTCTCTCTTTTTGTTCTCTTCCTTTCCAGAGAGGTCGGAGCTCGCGGCACAACAGCATCTACTCTGTTTCTGGAGAGAAAGGTGAGTGTGGAGACAGCATTGCAGGGGAAACACAGTGTTGTGACCGTGGGATCCCACAGAAGAGCAGGCACTGCAGCACCTGGGCCCTTCTTGGCTTTTCCTTCCAAAAAAACCAACCGTCTGTGTCATTGTTAAGAGGTGTTTTGGAGGTCAGCTCTGCAGAGGGAAGCCCTCTCAGATAGCTTTCACTCCAGCCCAGCCCGTGGCTTGCTGGCTGCGCTGTGTTCTCAGTCAGTTCTCCTCCCTGGGGAGGGTGCCCTTTGTGCCGCCCCAGGGAGGGCACCCGGGCATGGACAGGATGGTGAGCTGTTCCTTAAAAGCTGTAGTATCAGCAAGCGAAGGGCCTCGTGTTGCACAACTGAGTATACAGTGTGTGTGCGTGCAAACCCTGCTTCCCACTGAGCCCCATGGGTCAGACTGTCCCTTAAAACAGCCCCCCCTTCCTCTTTTGCTCCCTGGCCTGGCAAAACCACGCTGAATTCCCCCCTCTTTCCTCCTCCCTGCTCTTGTCTCTGAGCCTCTGCCCCCTCCGCTGAAGTCGAGCGCTCGGCAAAGAGGATTTGAGCGCTTCTATTCTGAGCGTGGCTCGGGCAGCAAGCGGGTAGGGGTCGGCGAAGCGATGCCGTGGCGGAGCAGGGTGCGCAGCCGCGATGTTCCTCCTCCCTGGAGCAGCGGCTCTGGCCAGCCTGGGAGAGGGGAAGGTCCCCGGGGCTGACAGTGTTGTGTTGTTGGAGCAGCGGGGTGTTATTGATGGGCCTGGCCGGGGCCGAGCTCCGTCAGGAGGTGTATTTCTTGAAGATCCGGGGGCTCCTTCCTGCGAACATACCCCAGAACGTGCCCTGGTGGCTCTCTGGCCCCTGGTTATTTTACAGCGGGCAGGATTTACGGCTGACGACGAGTCTTGTTGAGCAGGGCAGGAGGGAGCCCATTCCCAACATGGACTCTCTTTATGCAGCTTTTTACTTTGCAATTTCTTTTAGGGCGCGAATAAGAAGGGGTTCAGGTGCCAGCGGTGAGTTTATACAGCAGCATCTGGCAGCAGGATTCCTGATGGCTGCTCGGGGGGTGCTTAGTGGTGACACGCTCGCTTAAAGGAGCGCTGCTGAGAGCCTTTGATTCAGTTCCTGTTGAATTCCACAATACTTCCCTGATGCCACATTAAGCGTGGGGCGGGGAGGGCTCCCATTTGTCAGCGTGAGAGCTTTATTGCCGTACAGCGCCGGGCTTTATCTTTTTTTTTTTTCCCCTAATCTTATTTGTGTGTGTGAAAGTAAGTGAGTATCATACTTGGTGATTAAACGTGGGGAAGCTGAGGTCTTTGGGGAGGAAAGCTGTGTAAATAGAGGGCTTAGCGCTGCCGGGGGGGCTGGGCTTTGCTCTGCCTCCTGCTCCATCTCCCTCTGCCGTGGAGATGGGCCCCATGAGCTGGTGGTTTCCAGCTGTGGATTGTCCAGCCTCTTTCATCTGCATAACAAAGTAAAGCCCCACTCTGGGGGGAGCCTGGGGTACATGGAGGCCAGTCTGACCCCATGGGGGGGATACCAGAGCCCTGCCCTGCTCACTGGAGCTTGTTCGGGGCCACCGGCACCGCCTGTGCTCACCGGGACGCTCTGTTGTCACTGCAGGCAGCGTGACCCCTGATGCCAGCAGCGAGGGCAAGTTCTTCAGCGATCCTTCTGAGAAGGCGGCCGTCACCATCCAGACCCACTTCAGGAGATACCAGCAGCAGAAGCAGGAGAAGAAGTAGACATGTCGGCCCCCCCGTGCCCTGCGCTGCCCCTCCTCTTCATCTGTTCCTTACCCCAGAGCCATTTGTGGCCATGGTGACTGTGACCCTGCCCCCCGATCCGTAGCTCCTGGTGTGTGCACAGCTGTAGATGTTCAGCCATTTGTCCTGGTGGCTGCTCTTTCCAAGAGTGAGACCTCTTTCCTGCTCAGTCCTTCCCCAGACAGCACTGCCGTGGGGGACGGGGTACGAGGGGCTGTTTGGTGGGGACATCAGCAGCGTTGACCAGCCTTGGTGGCATCACCCAGAGCTGTGTGGTGGCCAGCTGTGGGGCTGTGTGGGCCTGGACGAGCTGCCCAGCCCCCCCGGCTGTGCCAGTGGAGACCCCCACAGCTGATAGCAGTTGTGGCTGGTCATTGCCCAGCTGGGGCTCGTTTTGCCCACTAGAAGCCCTCCCCTGTGCCTCCATTTTCACTCTGCCTCTGGAGTTGGGGCAGGGGAAGGACTGTCTTGTCCCCCGTTCCAGGCAGTGAAGGGACCAGGAGTGGAACAATCTGCTGACCGTGAGCTGAGCCTTTTTTTTTCTTGGGGAGAGCTGCTGGGGAGGGAAGGGGGGGCTGGTTTCAGAGCAGGGATGGGGTGGGACTCTGCCTCCTGTGGCTGCGTGTGCCGAGGTTGAACCAGCTCTCTGTCAAGCCGGGGTCCTGCCTGAGACAGCCCCCTCCTCGCTCTGGTGCTTGGGTTAGTGCCCAGTGTCCCCCAGCTGCCCTGTCCTGGTCTTCTGGTCCAGCAGAGACCTGCTCCCACTCCGACAGGGATGGAACTCCAAGGTTACGAGGTCCCTTCCAACCCCATATCGTTCTGTGATTCTGTTATCCGGGGTTTTAGCACCAGCTTCTGAGTGCTGGCTTTTGGAGGGTGCAGAGCTGGTGAGAGAGAGAATAGGGAAGCTCTGGGCCAGGAGAGATGCAGGAGGAGGTTTGCTGTGAGCAGGGTGGGTGTGAAGCTGGTGAGGAGGTGCTGCTGCACGGTGGGTGCTCGGGGGGAAGGTGCGGGGCTCGGAGGAGCTGCTGGCTGTGAACGGTGCTGCCCTGATGGCTTGAGTGCGGGGGTAACTGCTGCTTTGCTGGGTCTGATGCTGGATTCTCCGTGCAGAGCTGTCCCCCTGGAGCCCTGACTGCTCCCAGGCTGTCCTGTCTGTCCTCTCCAGCCACAAAAGTCCTCAGCCCTTCTTAGCAGGGCTCCATCCCCAGCTGCCCCTGCTTCTCCTCAGCTTGGGAGAGCTGGTGTCTGGCTTGTGCTCAGTTGCTGCCTGTTGGCTGTGGTGGGCACGCGGTGCTGCTCCTCTGAAGGAGCCCTGGGAGAGCAGGGCTTGGCCGTGGTTTGGTCCGTCGCTCTGTGGTGGGGTGGGCTCTGCTGTGGGCAGCCCGACAGCAGGAGGTGTGTGGTGTGCGGGGGCTCGGCTGGAGGGCTGTGTGGGGCAGCTGGTAAAGCAAACCTAAAAATCAACCCAGCTCTTTGGATTTCTGAGCTCGATGGGGCTTTTTTGGCGGGCCTTTTGAAGGCAGAGTTTGGCTTGTGTGGCTTGGATCAGCTGTTTTCCTTCAACTCCTGGTGGGGCGGGGGGCTCACTGGGAGCTGGGTGGGGGGACGCTGGGGTCTTCTGGTGAGTGCTGGAAATTTGGACTGTCTTAATAAACTGTGCAAAGCCCAGGGCTGGAAACTGCTGGGGGAGGGTGGAGGAACCTTGCTAAGGTGTAGAAGGAAATCTGTACTAGCCTCTTACAATAAAGACGCATTAATCGGTGTTAATCTGTTCTTCTTTTTGTCTTGCTAATCCCCTTACTCTCACGGCTGAGAACACACTTGCCTTTTCTTGCCTCTTCTATTTAAAGCCCAAGCTGGGTGTTTGGGAGGTGCTGCCTGGCTGGGGGGGGCACCGGGCTCTGGGCTTAAAATCGGTACCATGTGAAGGTTTTGGAGCTTAATGCGTGCTCAGCTGTTTGTGAAATCCATAGGAAAATGCCCCAGAAATGCTAGTTTGCTTGTCAACACTCTCCAGCTGGTCTCGGGGAGAGACAGAAGGGGCAGGACTGGTTTCACTGGGTTCAAGGCAAGTGCTGACCAGTGTAAGACAGCCCTGATTTGGGAATGAGCTGATGTGGGCTGTGAGGCGCAGCCGCTGCTGCGGGGACTCAGGGGTCCCCTGGAGAGGTGAGAGGGTTCTCAGGCCATCGGGGGGGGGGGTGCAGCAGCCCGTGTGGGGCCCTGCCTGCAGCCAGGAGGTTCCTGGGGCTTTGTGGAGTCGCTGGTGACCAGTTGCTGTGTGTCCCCCAGCCTTTCTAGCCCCTCAGTGTTTTCCCTTGATGGCTTTAAGGTAAGCTGAAAGCTCTTTCTGGCTCGAACAGCCCCTGTTGGAGCTCTCTAGTGCGATCCTCAGCCTTGAATCGCCTCCCTCGTGTTCTGTGTACAAACGCTGTGCAGAATCCTTGCATGCTAAATTGGAAAATCACCATGGTTTTTGTCTCCAAAAAATGCGTTAAAATGGAGTGAATGGAAAAAAACTTGTGCATGGAAGTAAATGTTTGTTATTCAGGACAGATCTTGGGATTAATAATAATAAAAACCAACCAAATAACAGACCAACAAACCAAGGCAAGGTAAGTACTTGCAGAAGAATATAACCCTGCTTCAGGCACGGATTTGGAGGCTGCCTGATTGCTCTGGACAGGAATTCTCAGCGTATCAAAAGCAGAGGCTCCAGATGCCAGGCAGGAACCCGGACCCTCTGGCCGAGCGTACGGGACACTGCGGGCAGAGGGGATGCAACGCCCCTGGAAGGGTTTGGGTTCACCAGAAGCAAACTCTGTCCCTAAGATAAGGTGCTGCTGGGGGTTCCAGTGGGAAATAGCAGCTCTGACGCTTGTGGCTTCGCACAAGGAAGCGGGGCGTGATCCCTGGTGCCTTTGCAGCAGCCTGTCTGGGGAGGGTGCCCCTCTCACCAGGGATGCTCCTCGGTGGAGGGTGGCTCTGAGTCTTACCAGAATAAGCACCAAAACTGATTTAAATAAAAAAAGTACAAGGAATTGTCATAATAGCTCATTTCCTGAGCCTCATGAGGGAACAGCTGCCAGGCTCTTACCAAGGCACTTCCAGCTACACCGGATTTAAGGAGACAGAACCAGGCGGCAAGGGAGGATCTGCTGACCAGCTGGGACAGCGGGATGGCCCCTGGAGCAGGGACATCGCTCAAGGGTTACGTCTCGAGATTCAGAGATTCCTTGTTGCAACAGATCTTCGATAAGTGACTAACGGGATGCTAAACTTGGAAATGTTACCTAAGTGTGATGTGAAGGATCGATTGTGCCTCTGTAATCCCTTAGACATAAACCGTTGACCAAGTCTGGGACTAGGACTGGATCCAGCCGCCCCTAGGCTCCTCTCTGAGAAGGAGTTTAGAAAGCAAGGGGGTCCTTTCCGAACCCCGTGACTCAACGGGAGGGTCTCCCTGATGATAAATAACCAAATGTACCTTGCCATTGAGTCTTGTAAAACACTGTCACGTTTACTTAGTCGCATAAACTTAGTTAATTCCCTGTTTGGTACCAATAAGTGTACTGCTGCTGCTCCAGGAGAGAAGCGCATCGCTCCGGCAGCGACACCGGCGGGACAACAGGAGCAGGAGGGATTTGCCAGCTGGAAATGGAAATGGTTATGCCAAGTCACCAGTGACACCAATTGCTTTATTTGCATATCATTGTATGGGTTGTTCGTTTCAAAAAAAAAAATAACCAAACCTAGGAGAGGTATTAGAAACGTTAACTCTGTGGCACTTGCTTATAATTCATGTGTTAAAACAGCATTTCTTTCTGCCTCAGCTGTGGGTTTCCACAGTCAGATGGGTGAAAGGGGAAGGTGCAATCTGTATTTTGGCTCATTGCTACGGCTGCTGCCGACAGCCAAGAGGGAAAATAAACCAAATGGAGGTGGGGCTTGACCGGACTGCTCCTCTGGGCATCGCCGCGCTGCGATGGGCCGGGATACCCCGCGTCCTCGGGGAGCTGCGGGGTGTCTTACCCCCCTGCACCACGACTGCCCACGCCGGGAGGGAGGCAGCGCTGCCGTCGGTCACGGTGCTCCTGGACTCACCAGCTCCTGCCCCGCTCGCTCAACGGACGCCCAGGTATAAACATAACCTTTATTGCACACAGCGCTGGGTTTTTTTTCATAGAAAAAGGTATTAACACATAAGCATTTGCAAATTCGAAGCAACTCCTGTTGTTTTCAGAACAGTAAAATAGCATGCAATTGTCTTTTGAGACGTTCCTTTTTAAAACCACCGACAAGATTAGGGAAGAAAAAAAAAAAAAGTCGCTGAGTCTTTCCTTGTGCCCCTTTCAAAATGATGTGAAATATATATATGTTTACATATATATTATATTTTTAAATCTGTAACATCAAATTCTTTGTGCCCTGGTTTCTTTTTCTGTTCGGAGAAGAAGAAAATAGCTTCATTTATACAAAAGAGTTCGTTATGTACAAGTTTGTTAATTAAATATAAATGGC
>JAOXJM010000010.1:6769157-6779483 GCA_026413425.1 Tringa solitaria | reverse complement strand
GGGGAGGAGGGAATCGGGGTAAAATCCAGTCCATAAATACCCTGCTGGGTGAGAGAGAGGAAGACAATTGGCCAGCTCGGGCCCCAGCGCGGCTCTGCGTGTCCAAATGATTTACTGCAAACACCCAGCTGGCGACGGGCAGAGCCGACCCGACAACTCTGAGGACGGGAGATACGGGAGCAGCGCACACTCAGGGCGCAATCTCAGCCCGTCACTGGGAGGGAATGCATCCGGCTCAATTCATTAGGACTGATAGCTCCCTCAATGGGGCTGAATAATTGATGGCCTGGAGAAGCTTTTAAGATGTTCTGTGCGCTCGGAAGACCGAGAGTATTATTTTTTTAAAAGCTAACACACAGAGAAAAACATCGGTGAAGGTGATCCGAGCAAAGGTTAGATGCTTTAATACGTTATGTTTACACCGTAAATCCTTGCTCCACCGCTTGTAAGGGGAAATGGATACGGCGTGGCTCGGGGCAGCCGCCAGCACGCAGGCAGGACCAGGTAGCCACTCCGGCAGGAGCCGAGCCAGCTCCCGAGAGCTGCTGCGGTGGGAGCCAAGCTCCCACAGGCACAGCTTTTGGGGTGCACAGCCCGTGCTTGGCCACAGGGTCCCCTCCGTGCTGCTTCTCTGCCTCCGTCCCGCGGCAGAGATGTCCCCAGCGCGACCTGGGCGGCCTCTCCATCTGATCCAGGGAAAGCCCCTCCACCCGCTTACCTTTCACCGTGACGTGGACGCTCTGGCTGATGGAGAGCTGGGGCTGGATCAGCACGCTGCACAGATACTCTCCTTCATCCATGCCTTTCTGGACATCCATCAGCTTAAGGGTCCCGTTCTCAAAGACCACTTGGCGGTGGTTATCGGGCAGCAGCAAAGAGTCCTTGTACCACTTGATGGAGTAATAGGGGTACCCGATCACCCTGCAGTTGATGAAAGTGTCCCTACCCGCTACCGCTGTTATGTTCTTCATGGCTCGGATGCTCGGGGGACCTACATAGCCGGGAGGAAGGAAGAGGCAGGCTAGGTTAATTCCGAAGGGCAGCTTGCTTGCATGCAGATCTGCTGCTATTTCAGAGCGAGCTTCACAGGCGGAGGAGGTAACCAGAACGGTTGGGACCCAGCCTGGTGTTGGGTGAGGAGCAAAGGAGGGGGCTCCTCTCTGATGTGGGGAAAGCCGCTCACGGGCTGCAACCTCCAGCTAGAGCTACTCGAACACGTCCAAAGAGCACAGCTACCAGCAGGGGCTACAAACACGGCCGCGCTGCAGCACACCCCACCCCGGTCTGGCAGGAGGTCGGACGGTGCCTGGGGGCCCGGTGTGATTCCACGACGGGAGCCGTGGCCACCGGGAGCACCTGCACCTCCAGCAGCGCCTTTGCCCCCAGGGACTGCAGAAGAGACGGGGAACATTCCCCAGTCACAGCCACTCTCTGCCTCTCTCAGAAAGATGCTGAATCGTGCCAGACATCCTCGACAGGAACCTGACTTCCACTGGCAAACGTATTTCACCTGCGCTAAAATACACCTTTCCGAGTCTCCCGCTGGCAGCTGGAGTAGGGCTGAAAAGCCAGAGAGTCACCAGTTCGTGCTGGCTTAAGGGCTGGGAGAGTGCCGCAGGTGAGTATTTCAGCAAGAGGTTTCATGCATGGATAATTACACTGTTCTCCCAGCCGCTGCATAAAATGGCAAACTAATCTAAAGATTAACTCTGCCGTGACTCCTCGTCCTAAGGACGTAGCAGGATAACAGCTTAGGAGACACTCAGGATAAGCTGATGGATGGTCTCTCTCATACTGGGACACGTTTAGAAAAAGAACAGGAAAAAAGGAATTAGCATCTTGTTCTGTAACTGTCTCTTGAGCCTGTCTGAGGGACTTGCTCCATTCCAGGGGAAAAAAAAAAAGCCTGAATCTTATCTAGTGACAGCCCGTCAAGAGCAGAGAGAAGGGAAGAAGGGAGACAAGGGAACATCCTCATTGAAAAGGCTGCTCGGGCTTCTCCCGGCCGAGGGATGAACTTGCTCCAAATTCAGTAGTAAACAGCAGCAAAATTCAGGCTCTCCCGGGATCCCAGCCAAAAACCCACCAGATCCTTTTCAAACCTGAGACACAGACAAACCCAGCCCTTCAACCCTCTCTCTCAGCAGATAAATAAATGCTACCTTGTCTCTGTCTCGCTCCCACCTGTAAGCCTGGAAGCTTTAATTGGTGATTATTAATGGGCAGGGTCTTATACCGTACCCTGTGCCCAAGAGCGCTCCCTGTAACGCACCGCACAACACGCTCCAGCCGTAATAACACGGTGATTAACGCAGCCATGGCTTTTAGCAGACAAAGAAAATACAGACATGACAAATCAAAGCTCATTTTCCATGATTTCACGTGCTGCTTCATCACCGTTTGTCATGCAGATCCCTGTGCCGGCGGGCGCCTTCGCTGCCAGGGAGCCGGATCCCACCGGGACGGGGGATGCTCAGGGGATGCTGCGGTGCCCGCCACCACCTTCCCCGTCTGCGGGGTCCCTCGGGGAGGTATTTGCTGACCATCCACAGACCCCAAGGCAGGGGTTCAGTGGAGCAAGAGCCACCCCGATGGGGAGAGACCCCTGCAAAGCCCAGCTCTGGCTCTCCAGGGCTGCCTTGTGCCTCGTTCAACTCCCTGAGGGTGAGCACGAGCGAGGCGGGAGCTCGGGAAATCAGTTTGGGGCACCACGGAGATTCACGTGGCTGGGAAGAGGAAGGGGAAGGCGAGGAGGAGCGCTCGGCCGGGGAACAGAACACAACCAAAAGCCCAGTAAAAGTCCTATTCTGATATTTAAAAGTAGACAGGCACCTCTTACGTTTATTCGCGCTTGGTATTCGGCGCTGCCCACCGAGTTCCGCGCGGTGCACCGGTACACGCCGCCGTCCTTGATCTGCGGGCTCGTCACGTTCATGTGGCTGACGGTGGTGCCGTCCGACATGGTGTACTGGTTGGTGCGGTGCCCGCTGTCCCGCGGGATGGGCTCGTCGTCCAGCGCCCAGGTGACGGTCGGCGGGGGGGCCCCCTTGGCGGCACACATCAGGGAGAACTGCTCCCCGGGGTTGACCACCTTCTCGCTGAAGGAGGAGACGATGCGGGGGGTCCCATCTGGGGGGCACCCAGGGGGAGGGGGGTCAGGGAGCGGCAGCCACCAGCAGCAGCAGTCACCCGCCAGCAGGACGGCTGTGAGCCCCTCATCCAGAGCGGGAGCCCCCATCGGCAACGCGTGCCTGGCCATGCCTGCATCCCGGCAGGAGGAGGATGCTGAGAGGGGGCTCGGGGGCTTGCTGGTCCATACAAGCATTGTTGCAAAGGGACACCAGGGTCAGGGTGCCCAAACACCCAGTCACTTGCATCTATACCTTCTCATAGGGAGGGGATACCTGGTGAGAAGCAGTGCCTCAGTCCAGGATCTGGAGATGGGAAATTCACCCCTTATTCTTGGTCCTTCCCCCCCATCCCGGCTGTGCTGCATCCCTGAGCTGCTGGTGGATGGCGCACACAGCCCAGGAAGCAGGGTGGGAGCGGCGTGGCCCCAGGAGCACCCCCACCCCCCAGGTCTCACTGCCCTCCAGCCACGCATGAAACATCCTGACGTGCCCCGGAGATGCGGCAGCTTTGATGAGGGGCAAAGAAAAGCCCCAGCCCCAAGGAATCCAGCTCACCCTCCAGCGTGATGATGGAGAAGTCCTGTGCCGTCTGGGACTTGCGGGTGGCGAAGCACTGGTAGGCTCCAGAGTGGCTCTTCTGCGCGGCTGTGATGAGGAGGGTCTCGTTGCTGATGCCCCGGATGGAGATGTAGTCATCCACCACCACCAGGTCCGTGTTGCGGTACCAGCGGATGATGTACTCGGGGGACCCGCTGAGGGCACAAGAGAGGATGACGGTGCTGCCGATGCCCGTTTTGAGCTTCTTTGGTGTGAGGGTCACACGCAGAGGGTCTGTGCGAGAAAGGGGAAGAGTGGGCGAAGGCATTGGCAGTGCCGGGAGCCATCTCGGCATCATTCTGCTCTCTCTGCCTCTCCTGCCCTGGAATCACCAGTGCGGCTACACATAAAATGTCACCGCACAATAAGGCGGCAGCCCCCCCCCCATCCTCTCCTGCTTTTAACATCAGCCCGGAGCCCCCAGCAGGGCTGCTGGCACCGTCGGGGAGGCAGCAGGGCGGTCGGTGAGCTGAGGGACGGAGCCAGGGCAGTTCCCAGCAGGCTGCCGGTGCCCACGGTGCTGGTCCAGGTGAGGCAGCCACGGTGCGTGGCAGCCCCGGCACCGCCGGGATCCCGGTGACAGGAGGAACCCCCACCAACAAAGCACGTGACAAATGCTTGGCCTGCCCAGATGGTATTTACTGTTTGGTTAGAGCTTATTTTATGTAAATCAACCAAGGAAAGCGCAGCGGCACCCGACATAAAACTGATGTCACGTTCCAACAAATTACATCCCCCGGCATCGCTCGGAGCGTTCCCGACGCCCCTCTCCCTGCCCCGACCGAAGCGGTAAATCAGGGGACGCTTGCAGATGTGCTGCTGCAGCACGATAAACCTTCCGGAGCGTTCCGAGCACCGCATCGGACACGCCAGGCTTGTCATTCATACAGCTTTACGTTTAAGAAGGCAGCAGGGCAGAAGCCTCCCCGCTGCCGTGCCCCACTCCCCCCTGCCAGCTCTCACCTATGACCGTGAGGGTCCCCGTGACCTCTGCGGACCCGAAGGTGTTGGTCACCTCGCAGATGTAGGTCCCGCTGTCCTCCACGCGCAGGTCGCTGATGGTCAGGCCCGTGATGCGCTTGGTCCAGCGGCTGTCGGCGGGGAGCGGGCGCCCGTCCTTGATCCACCGGACGGCCGGGTTGGGGTAGCCCGAGGCGATGCAGGGCAGCTCCACCAGCCGGCCCGCCTTCACCTCCCGCGACTGGAAGCTGTCTAGCATCGTGGGGATGGACTCTGCCGGGTCTGGGGTCGGAAAGGAAACGGGCTCACGGGATGAAGAGGAGGCGGCGAGGCTTCTCCCCACCCAGGACCACCTCGGCGTCCCCCTCGATCGGCAGCTCTACATGAGCGGGACACCGGCCCCATCCTCCGCTGGGCACGGGGACGGGACAGGCTGGTGGGGAGGTGGGAGGGGAAGCGCCTCTCGCTCGCTGATGGGATGAATAAACTCAGCACCGGAGGAATTACTCAAGGTGACACCTAATTGGTGCAAAATACACAAATTCTGTGGCACATTTCAAAATTTACAAGCAAAGGGGCCCATCAGGCAGCTAGGAAAGGAGAAAATTAATCACCAAGTCTCAGGCGTGAAATTAAATTCCAGGGGAAAGAAACCTCTTTCATTACTCCCAAGCAGAAGTAAAGCGCCATGACGTGTAAATAATGACAGTGACCAGGAGGGGACGGGGCTGGATCAAATGCACACACGGAGAGGGGACGATACATGCGGTGGCTGCCCGTGCTCCTCGGGTGGGACGCGGGACCCCCAGGGCTCTAAGAGGCTGGGGCAAGGTCAGGCAAGTCCCCCGCCCCGAACCCCTTCTCTACCCTCTGTGGGGTTAACTCCAAGGGCCAGCGCGGGAGCCCCAGCCCGAGCACCCGAGGACAGAAAAAGCATATGGCGGAGAGCGGGCACGGCGAGGCGGCTGGGAGTCGGGCGAACTCCCTCCCGAGCGGAGTAATTTGGGCAGTCAGTCAGCGGAGCCGGCAGCGCCCCGAGACAAGCCGGCACTCCGGACTGCGCTGCCTGCGCCGCAGTATCGCTTGCCTCTTCGTCACATCGCGTCAGGCTGCTCACATCGCCGCCTGTCACATCGCATCGCCGCCCGGCCCGTCGCCTCCCGCTCGGGGGGCTGCGCGGCGATGGCGCCCGCCGCGGCCGGCACCGGGGGGGTGGCGAGGGGCTGCGGGCTCGGGGGCACACGGGAGGCAGCAGGGACCCCCTACACAGCCCCAGAGGGATCTCCCACCCCCCTCCCTGGATGTCCCCTCGCTGCAGGGACAGGAGGTGGTGATGCCATTGTTCCCTCCTGCACGGCAGAGCACAGGCAGGGCCGGACACACTCAGGGGCGCGGGAGCCCACCGTGTCCTGCGGGACAGGGGTGACCCCCCCCCCCAGCACGGCCGGTAGCCACCTCCTCACCTGAGACCGAGAGCCTGGCTCCGTTGCTCTGCCGCGTCTCCCCGCTGTACTTGTGCTTGGTGATACACCTGTAGGTGGACAAGGCATCTTCCTTCTGCACGTCCGATATGTACAAACCTCCGTAAGAAGTAATAAAAAACCTATTTTCTGGAGACACAAAGGGAGGAGAAGGGTAAGAGAGCCAGCCCTGAGCCAGCACATCATCTCCCAGGCTCGTGGTACCCAAGTCAGGCAGAGTCCCTGCACTCCGGGCAGGCACTGGAGCCACGGGTGGGCAGAGCGGGTCCTTCCTCCGCCTCCCCGCACCCCGACTGTACCGGGGTGCAGCCTCCGGCTCCATCTTCGGGGGTCGAAGTCTCAGGCTGGCGAAGTTGGGCCAAAAATGGGTGAGCAGCAAAACGATGCTCCGCTGGCACGATGCTCCACCGGCCCCGCCAACGTCGCCACGCGCTGCATAGCAACGCGGCAATTAAAAGTGAATCCGTCCCGCTGAGTTAATAATTAGCTTAACTTACTTGGAAGCATGTGAAAACAAATAAGGGCTTGAGCTGGTATTTGAGCGCTGGGGGAAGGATGGCAGGAGAGCAGGCAGGGCAGCACAGCCCCGGCAGCGCTGCCGGAGCAGCCCCCTCCAGCCAGCAGGTTTTGGAGCCCAGCACCCGCCAGGGCACGCAGGGGAAGAAGTTTCCAACTCTTTTAGGAAGCCAGCCTGACCCCTGTAATTCCTCATGAATATTAGGAGTAATTAACACCAATAGAAAGACCTGTGCTGTGGCACAATTCAGTGGCTACGTGGAGAGCAGGGTAAGTGGTGGCACTGCAGAGAAGGTCCCCTGCCACCTGGAGACCCTCCTCTCCTCCCCAGTGCCAGCGCTGACAACGACAGCAAGCCTTTGAGCCCAGGTTCTCGGGGTCCCTTGGGGTTTATTCCAGCACCAGCCACCACAAAGGCTCGGCTGGGTGGTCCATCTGCTCGGCGGCACGGCGTTGCCAGCCAAACCACCCCGTGCCAAAGCCAGCAAGGGCAGAGGGGCAGAAGGCAATTAGCAGAGCTGAGAGGTCAGAGTGGAAACCTTTAAAGCCTAATCTTTAAATCAGCAATGGCTGCAAATGGCCAGGACCTAGAGTAGGTCTCCTGGTGCCTGAGGAGAATCGGCTGGTTTTTTCCTCAAGCACCTTTTGGAAGCACCTGGATATTCTTAATGTCAGTGGAGGAAAGTGCCATGGCTGAACCTGTGAGCGCAGGAGAAACAAACGCGGGTGGAATTCAGGAATTAAGGCAGATGCTCCCAGAGCATCCTGGCTCTGCCCTCCTGGGACGGGGCTGCAGAACCCTCTCCCTGCGAGTGCTTGAGGCCACGGGCTGGCAGAAGACAGGGCTCTTCACCCAGAGAAGTGGAGAGCATCCCCGGCACGAGCCAAGGTGACGGCAGCCCTGAGCTCTGCTGGCACTACCCCCTTCCAGCTGCGGCTTAGCTCCATGTGCTCATCTGACTCTAATTGCTTGGTATGAGAGCATTAGGGGCTTTAAATGGCAAAGAAAGAGCAACCTTAATAAAATGTGAACCTGGGCTGCTGTTAACAGGAGGTGGAGGCAGAGGCAGCCGCCGGGCTGGCAGCCCCGTGCAGGTTCTCCCTGGCAGCAGCGGGAGCACGAGCCGGCAGCCCCAGGGTGTGCCATGGGCACGGGGGTGGCCGTCCCCGTGTCCCCTGTGGGCTCCCACACCACCACGGTATCCCAGGACCCACGTTCCCCGTCCCTGTTGGAGGGGTCACGGGCTCCCCGGCCAAAACCTCAAGGTGGGATTTTTGCCTCCACGGCACGTCACAGCACCCCCGGGGCAGCAGCACCAGTATGCAACTGGGACCAGATACGCAGCCCTGCGAGTCCCACGCTCCACACCCCCAGCCAGAGGCGTCGAGGGATTTGTACAAACCTCCCTAAAAGGGAAAAAGGGGGGAGGGAGGAAGGCAGTCCCACAAGCGCACTGAAATAACATGCAAATCAACCATTAATTTTTCATCTCCCATCAAACCAGTAAGCGAAGAACATTGGCTGCACTGGAATTTGAGATGGGGGGGGGTTGGAGGGAGCCGGTTTCCATGGTAACGGGGGCTGTATTTCACAAAGTGCTGGCAGCCCCCCCCCCGGCTCCCCACACACTGCCACACAGGCACGCGTCCGTGCGTGGTTAACCACAGCCCTGCCTGCGGACCCACCATCCTCCTCCTCGGGAAACAAAGCCTGGCACGAGCCGGAGCACCGCGCACAGAGCCAGCGGAGGGGCAGAGGGCAGCAGTGCTGGGTGTCCCCCCCACCTCCTGGGACCTGGGGTGGCAGCAGCAGGACCCACAGGAGCCAAACTCCCACACGTAGCCAGGAGAAGGGGAGAAGAGCCCCAAGCTCCTGCCTGGATGGCGGGAGGTGAGGCGGAGAGTGGTCAGGGCGAGCATCGTTGCCCAGGAGTGATGCCCTGGACCTGCTTACCCTTGCCCCCCCAACCCCAGCCCATTGGAGGTCCCCAGCTTTCACAGCCCACGCACCCAAGATCAACCCTCTGAGATGGGGCTCCAGACAGAGCATCAGCCCCAGAGACAGGAACCGGCAGAAAAACTGCAAGTGTTGGCATCCACCTCTCTGCCATGCAGTGGCAGAAGGCATCTGCCCCCTTGCAAGCCATGGCCTTAAAGAGGCCATGACATTAAATGTAAGGTCTACAACCTGACAGCGCAGCACCCACATTCTCTTTTCTTTCAAAGGGCAAATAACCCCCTCGAGGAGCGTTACACCGGTTCAAGGGAGAGGTGCAGGGCAATAATTGATGTAAGCGGCTCCAACAGAGACCTCACCGAAGTGACTTATTGCTGAGTTTGCCAGTGAGATTAACGTCGAAGGTCGCTGAATAAAATCAGATCTTTCTGCCTGCCAGGAGGTGGAAAAGCTTTATGGGAAGTAGAGGATTAAGTACATCCGTGGCCAGGCTGGAGCGATGTGCCCCTAATAACTCTTCCAGCTAGACCTGAGCCTTTGGAAACGCCTGGCCAAAGTCCCCCGTGCCCCTCTCGCCCACCCCTGCAAGGGAGGAGAGGGGTGGCCAGCAGCTTTTTTCCTAGGGAAAAGCATGAGGGTGAGAGGGGGGGTCTCCTCCCCAGCAAACATTAAGAGGGTGTCTCACCGCGTATGTACGCACAGACACATATTCCCTGATACCAAAACCCTCTGCCTGTGGTGGCCACGAAACTCCAGCGTCAGTCCCAGGGGCCTTCCAATTGTGAGAGAAAAATTACAGTCGATACAGGTTACCAGCTACTGCTCCATCCAATATAGATTTATAAAAACAATGGGGTCAGGGCTTCAGGAGAGAGCACATTTTATAGTTCATAAGACTAATGAGATAACTTTCCCTTGGTGCTCCGGGGCCAATATTTCCTTACGCAGTCTATTTTAACTGCTAGGGAATCAATAGGTGCCAGCGTTTATGAATTAGCCATACTTTGAGCATATGCATCCCGGACAAATCCAATAACTGTTTGGTGCTATTTCTGGCCACATTTAAAGTGACTAACGCCTCCCTTGGGGGGGGAAGGCACGGAGGGGGAAGCCCCAAAGAACAAAGCCTGAGATTTTCCAAAGCTGTTGCAACAGCACTTTTCTGCTGCTGTTGCTGTTCCAGGATGCCTTTAGCTGGGCACAAGGCTCCCAGGGTGGGCTAGCAAACCCAGCCAGCAGGTAAATGCCTGCCCACCACTGTGGCACAGCACCGCTCATCCTGCCTCTCTGCCAGGTGGATCATGGGCACCTCCATCCCCAGGATGGCCCCAAAACTGGGACTCAGTGCCCAGATGAGGGATGGGGGGCAGAGGAGAGGGCTGGCAAGTGGTGGCCACTCACCAGAGCTGCCTTTAATCTCAGCACAGAGCCACAGCTAATATGGAAAGCAGAGGGGGCCTGAACTGGGCACCAGATTAAAGACCCATCCATCCATCCATGCATCCCTGAGATGCTGAAGAGGAACCGCAAGTCGAGCTCGATGCAAATTTAATAAGAGCGGCACGGCATCTGACAGATTTATGTACATGTTTGCCCGCAGTGGGGATCCCAGGGGAGGTGTAAGGCAGCCATAGAATCATAGAATGGTTAGAGTTGGAAGGGACCTTAAAGATCATCTCATTCC